>CM053401.1:173501892-173527464 GCA_028644305.1 Xerus rutilus
CTCTGTTCACATTCTTAATTGTTTCCTTTGCTTTGAAGAAGCTTTTTAGTTTGATAACCTCCCATTTATTGATTCTTGATTTTACTTATTGTGATTTAGGAGTCTTATTGAGGAAATTGTTTCCTAAACTGACATGATGGAGAGTTAGTCCTATTATTTCTTCTAGTAGGTGCAGAGTATCTGGTCTGATGCCTAGGCCCTTCATCCACTTTGAGTTGAGTTTTGTGCAGGGTGAGTGATAGAGGTTCAATTTCATTCTACTACATATAGATTCCAGTTTTCCCAGCACCATTTGTTGAAGAAGCTCTCTTTTTTCCATTGTATATTTACGGCATCTTTGTCTAATAAGATATAACTGTATTATGTAGGTATATCTCTGTGTCTTCTATTTCATTGGTCTTCATGACTATTTTTGTGCCAATACCATGCCATTTTTGTTACTATAGCACTGTAGTATAATTTAACATCTGGTATTGTGATGCTTTCTGCGTCACTTTTATTGCTAAGGCTCTTCACAGAAGAAGAAATATGAATGGCCAAAAATATATCAAAAAAAGTTCAACATCTCTAGCAGTTAGAGAAATACAAATCACAACTACACTGAGATTTCATCTTATCCCAGTCAGAATGGCAAATATCAAGAATGCAAGTAACAATAAATGTTAGCAAGAATGTGAGAAAAATGTTTCACTCATACATTCCTGGTAGGACTGAAAATTGGTGCAACCACTCTGGAAAGCCGTATGGAGATGCCTTAGAAAACTTGGAATGGAACTACCCTTTGATCCAGTTATCCTACTCTTCAGTTTATACGCAAATGACTTAAAATCAACATACAATAATCATGCAGCCACTTCAATACTTATGGCAGCTCAATACACAACAGGCAAGCTATGGAACCAGCCTAGGTACCCTACAACAGATGAGTGGATAAAGAAAATGTGGTATACATACACAATGGAATATTACTCAGCCATAAAGAAGAATGTAATTATGGCATTTACTGGTAAATGGTTGGAACTGGACTCTACCATGCCAAGTAAAATAAGCCAGTCCCCAAAAAACAAAGGCAGGATGTTTTCTCTGATATGTGAATGCTAACCCACAATAAGAAAGGGATTAGAAGTTAATTGGACTAGACAAAGGGGAATGAAGGGTAGGGATAGGCGATGGGAATAGGAAAGATAGTAGAATGAATCAGACACATTTTTCCTATCCTTATATATGAATACACAACCAATGTAACTCCACATCATGCACAACCACAATAATGGGATCCTAATTGGAACAAGTTATACTTATTCTATGTATGTATAATATGTCAAAATACACTCTACTGTCATGTATATCTAAAAAGAACAAATAAATAAAAAAGAAAGAAAAATATGCCAATTATAATTATAAGGAACCATCAGTTGCCAGACATAATTTTGGATATAGAAATTCTTTTAGTTATCATATGTTTCACATAAGGAATTCTAGTTGATGTAGGGGTACCTTATTGTGCTTCTAATTTGCATTTTCCTGGTAAATGACGGTAATATATTTTCATGTACTTTCTGGCTATTTATACATCTTCATTTGTGAAGAATTTTTTTTGAGTCTTCTAACATTATTGGACTATAAAATTAAAAAAATATTGAATTGTCTATAAATTCTGGATTAAAGTCCTCTGGCAAATATTAAGATCTCTGAAGTATGTGCATGTGGTCTTTCATCAAACAATACTGGAACAACTGGATATATATGGGAAATGAATGAATTCCAACCTACATGTCATTCCATATTCAAATATTGATTTGAGGTATATTACAGGAATGCACATGCAAGTTAAAACTGTATCTATAAGAATCTAGAGTAGAATAGCTTAATTTTTCAGTATTTTTTATCATTGCATTATAGTTGTACATAATGGTGGGATTAATTGTTACATATTCAAACATGCACACGATACACTAGCGTATTTGTAAAATATCATTCCCTAGTATTTTTCTTTTCCCTCCTCTCCTCCCTTCCCCTGATCTCTTTCCTCTACCCTACTGATCTCCCTTCCATTTTCACAAGATTTTTGCCCCTCTCCTCCCTAAGTACTTTCTTCCCCCGTTATCTTCTCTCTTCCACATATGAGAGAAAACATACAACCCTGTGACCTTCTGAGTTTGGCTTATTTTGCTTAACATAATATTCTCAATTTCCATCCAATTTCCAGTACATGGTGCAATTTCATTCTTATTTATGGCCCCATAAAACTCCATTGTGTATATATACCACATTTTATTTATTCATTTATTCATTGATGGACATCTAGGCTGGTTCCATAGTTTAGCTACTGTGAACTGTTTCTATAAACATGGGTGTGCATGTATCCCTCTACTATGTTGACTTTAATTCTTTTTTAAGATAAATACTGAATAGTGGGATAAGTGGATCATATGGTGTTTCCATTCCTAGTCTTTTGGGGAACCTCCATATTGATTTCCATTGTGGTTGTGCTAATTTGTAATCCCACCAATAGTGTAAAAGTGTTTCCTTTTCTATACAACCTATCGAACATTTACTATTTTTTGTATTCTTGTTGGCTGCCATTCTAACAAGAGTGAGATGAAATTTCAGTGTAGTTTTGGTCTGCTTTTCCCTATAGTTAATGACACTGAACATTGTTTCATGTATTTGTTCATCAAATGTATTTCTTGTTTTAAGAAGTATTTGCTTCGTTTATTTGCCCATTTATTAATGGGTTATTTGGATATTGGGAGGTGTTTTTTGAGCTCTTTATCTTTTCTGAATATTAATTCTTTGTAAAGAGTAGCTATCAAAAATTTTCTCCCATTCTGTAGATTCTCTCTTCAAATTCTTAATTGTTCTCTGCTGTGTTGAAACTTTTTAATTTGATACCATCCCATTTATAAACTCTTAGCATTATTTCCTGAGGTTTGGATGTCCTATTAAGCTTATGTTGGAGTTTTGACCCTATGTTTTCTTCTAGGAGTTGCATAGTTTCTGGTCTAATTTCTAGATCTTTGATTCATCTTAAGTTAACTTTTGTGTGAGATAAGAGATAAGGATATAGTCACATTCTTCAACCTATGGATAACCAATTTTCCCAGGATCATTTGTCTTTTCTCCAGTGTATGTTAGGATCAGATGACTGTAGATGTGTGGGTTTGTCTCTGTGCTTCTATTCTGCACCATTGGGCTATGTGTCTGTTTTTATGCCAGTACCAAGCAGATTTTGTTACTATAGCTCTGTAGTGTAATTTTTGAAATCAGGCATTGTGAGTCCTCTAGCATTGCTTTTTTGGCTTAGAATTGCTTTGGCTATTCTGAGTCTTTCATTCTTCCATATAGATTTTAGGACTTTTATTTTATTTCTGTGAAAAATGTCATTGGTATTCTGGTGGGGATATTGAATCTGTGTATTGCTTTTGATAGTATGACCATTTTAACAATATTTTTTCTGCCTAAGAACATTAGAGGTTTTTACATCTTCTTGTGTCTTCTTCAACTTCTTTTTTCAATGTTGTATAGTTTTAATTATAGAGATATTTCCTCTCTGTGGTTAGATTTATTCCTATATATTTTATTTTATTTTTGAGGATATTATGAATGAGATTGGTTTCCTGAATTCTTTCAAGAAAATTAATTATTGGTGTATAGAAAAGCTATTGATTTTTTGCATGTAATCTGCTACTTTGCTAAATTTGTTTATTAGCTCTAGTGGTTTTCTGGTGGAGGTTTTTGGATCTTCTAAGGATAGGACAATATCATCTGCAGTGATAATTTGACTTCTTCCTTTCCAATTTTAACACTCTCATTTCCCTCTCTTGCCTATTTGTCCTGGCTAGAATTTCTAGCACTATATTAAACAGGAGTGTGAGAGTGGATATCCTTGTCTTATTGCAGATTTTAAAGAAAATGCTTTTAGTTTCCCCCATTTACTGTGATGTTGTCTTTGGGATTTTCATATATAGCTTTCATGATGTTGATGTAGGTTCCTTATATCCCTAATTCCTTCAGTGTTTTAATCATGAATATGTGCTAAATTTTGTTAAAGGCCTTCTCTGCATCTGTTGAGATGACGAGGTGATTTTGTCCTTAATTCTGTGTATGTGAGGAATTATATTTATTTGTTTGTGTATATGAAACTATCCTTGCATTTATGGAGTAAAACCAACTTGGTTGCGGTGTCCAGTCTTCTTAATATGTTTCTGAATATGATTCGCTGATATTTTATTAAGGATTTTTGCATGTGAGTTCCTTAGGAATATTGGTCTGTGGTTTTCTTTCCTTCATATGTTCTTATCTGGTGTTGGTATGAGGGTGATACTGGCTTCATAGAATGAATTTGGAAGTGTACCATCACTTTCTACTTTATGGAAAAATTTGAGGAGCATTGGCATTAGTTCTTTAAAGAAGAACTTGTAGAATTCAGCTGAGACTCCATCTGATCATGGGCTTTTCTTTGTTGGAAGGCTTTTTTCTTAGAATTATATAGCTTTATACTTCTTGAGAATTCCAACATCTTGTTTTTTTTTTTTTTTTTTTTTTTTGGTACTGGAGACTGAACTCAGCAGCACTTGACCACTGAGACACATCCCCAGCCCTGTTTTGTGTTTTATGTAGAGATAGGGTCTCGCTGAGTTGCTTAGTGCCTCGCCGTTGCTGAGGCTGGCTTTGAACTCGCGATTCTCCTGTCTCAGCCTCCCTAAGTGCTGGGATTACAGGCTTGCGCCACTGCACCCGGCTAGAATTCCAACATCTTAAGAGACAAAAAACATTAACCAAAAAGAAAAAAAGTTAGATTTTAATCTAAATTATTATTATTATTATTGTTGTTGTTATTATTATTATTTGGTTAGATTATCTGGCTTTTCTAGACTCCTGAATTTTTCCATATAGATTTTAAGAGTGTACTGTGAATTTATAAACAAACACCAAAAAAACCCAGTTGGGATTTTAATTGAAGCATCATGTACTCTATAAATCTCTACAAATACAGAAAGAATCAAATCTTAATATTGAGTCTTCTAATCAAAGAGTATGATAAATCTTTCCACTTAATTAGACCATCATTAGACTTCTATCTGTATTTCAGGGTACTATGCAGAAGTTTTATACAATTTTTCTAAATGTATTTCCAAGTTTTTTATGTTTTTTTTGATGCTACTGCAATTGGTATTTTCTAAATTTCACTTTCATTTTCTTAGTAGCAAGAAAAATGCATTTTCAAACTTGAAGTTGTACTAAAAATCTTGATTAAGTCATACATTAATTATATAACTGAGCCTTAAAATCTTTTGTATATAAGAGATAATATCTTCTGTGCATAAAGACAATTTAACTTCTCCTAATCTTCATACAGTATTTTGTTTTACATTCTTGGCTTCCCAAACTAAACTTCATAGAGGAAATTGGCTAGAAGTGAAGGAAGAATCAAATGAACTTCCTAATTTGTCTTCTTAAAGAATGTAGAATATTTCCATTTCTCCTTTAAGTGTTCATTAGGATTCACCAGTGAAGCTACTTGGTTCTAGAGTTTTGTTTATAGGAGGGTTTGCTGTTACAAATGTACAGTTGTTAAGGATAAAGAACTATTTGGAATTTTCAGTTTCTTGTGTTGGTTTTGGTAAATTGTGTTTTATTCCATGACTTTGACAATTACACTTAAATTAACAAATTCATTTTGAAACATTATTTATGATACTCATTCTCTATTTAAAGTCTGGGGAGTCTGTAGTGCTATCTTTTTTATTGATGATATTGATAATTGTTTTTGGGTTTTGTCTTTTCCCCTTGATTACTATTTTTTTAAGACTTTCTCTAAAAAAGAAACTTTCAGCCCATTGATTTTCTCTGTTTTCTACTTCATCAATTTCTGCTGTTAGGTTTATTACAGGTATTATAAAGTGTTCCTGTGATTATTCTGTCTTGTGATAACTGGTCCTTCTTCCACTCCTACTAAGTTGACTTGTAAACCCTGCCTGCCACATGCTAATAGTCATAAGCTGGTCATGTGATCCATGCCCATCCAGCTGCCATATTGATTCCTCAAGGGTGAGCATATCATTCAGGCTGGTCCAGTGAGACTCAGTGCCCAGGAACTTGGCCTCACCATTGGCATTCACTTTGGGAAAGCACATAGTAATCTTAGGGAGTCCTACAACCCTCCCTGTGGATAGGAGATACAAGGACACCAGGAACGTGGCAAAGAAGCAGACAGGAACAACCTAAGTGGGAGTAGAAGCAAAAACCTTTTTACCTAGTAAAGTTTCTCAATCCACTGTGCATTTTTAAATAATAAAAAAACAACAATTTTGAAGGCAATTGGAGTTGAACTTTTAGTAATTATGACTTCTGTGGGATGATGATGATGATGCTTGCTAGTATTACTGCTATTATCATAATTGTATCATGTCATGGCTGGAAATATTGGCAGCACAGTTTGGACCTAGATCCCTTTCCCGAACCCTGCTCCCCTAACCCCGCTCCATGAGCTGGCAGCCTTTTCTGCCAGCGTGCCTCCGCAGTGTCATTTCAGATCTCTGTGTGTGCAGTTAGCAGAAGAAACTTCATGTGATTTTATTCAAAAGTCACTGCTTCACACCCAGCTCCCTTCTCGCCAATATGTCCTCACATTTTTTATTTAACTAATTTCTATACCCGTCAGTGGCAAAGCTTTTCAGATAAGGTGCTAGAGTCCCGGCAGCCTTAAAGAATTGTTAATGAAGCCTTGGGATGAATAAAATATTGTGTCTTCCATCATCTCTTTATACGATGTCTAGGATTACTTGTACTTTGAAAATGGTCATCATTCTTTAATGACAACTTGTTAACATTTAGATTATCATTTTGTGTTCTAGCAAGTGCCCATGCTGGCAAGCTACTGAGGGAACATTGGTATTAAAGACATGGAGCAGTCCTCCTGACTGGAGCGCAGAACCTGTTTTCATTTACTTCATATAAATCACCCAGCAAAGCAAGAAATTTCCAACTGCTCTCAGAGCTCAGGAAGCATCCATCCTACAAAGTGGATTTAATTCACAAACTGTTGTGTTGTTTCTAGGTTTACAGGACACAAAAATTGGGGCCAAGAAATATACTGAAGATAAAAGTTAAAGCAGGTGATACTGGGCCTTGGTATTCAGTTTGCTGCAAAGAACAACAGCAGCTGTAGAAGGAGGTTAGAAGAATTATGGAATCCCAGGCCCAAACTCAGATTTACTGAACCAGAGGTTGTATTGTAATAAGATTGCCAGGTAATTTTCAGGCCCATTAAAGTTGGAGAAGAATCTATATAGAGCACATGTTCCCAATTTTAGCTGAGTATTGCAATCACCTAAGGAACTTGTTTAAAAAATACATATTCCCAGAGCTTGTTAAAAAATATTGTTATACATATCATAATCCTGAAGATTATTTTTTGATAGGTTCAGGAGCATTTCAGGTATCTGAATTTTTAACAAGAAAATTCAGGAAAGTTTCAGGTATTTGAATTTTTAACAAGACCCTCCACTAATTGAGATGCATATGGTTTAGAACCACTGTAGAACAACTGAGCTGGTTACTGTGGAATATGCAGAAAAGTTCATCAAATGATGCAGCAATGGATAGAGGCTGAGATAATTTCTACTGCTGAATCAAGACCTCTAGTGTATTTGTGTGTTTGCGAATGTTTATGTGCATGTGCTTGTGCATGTATATATTGTGTGTACACATATGTATACGTGTATGTGCACAATACAGGTGTGCATTGTATATGTAGTACAGGAGAATGTTCACATAAATATAAGTAACATAGATACATAAACATGTGATTTCCATTTGGCCATTAGTCTTTGTGAATAATAACACAATGACAATAATAGCTAGTACTCATTGAGAATGTTCTATGTGCAGGGTCTATTTTTTAGCCCTTTAATTAACTTCTTTAATTACCATGACAATGAGGAATTATTCCCATTACAAATCCATTTAATATATTTATATATGTATATCAATTTATAGGTATATGTCATACATACATATATGCATATGCGTATATATGTTAAGTGTCTTTTTTTTATTATGATACAAGAATCAAGTGAAAATTGTAAGTGCTTTACATCTACATCAACAACAGTAGCCTATTTCTATTTTATGTCTGATACTAAAAAAGTAAAATTCAGTTACCCCGTGAAAGTTATAGATCTCTATGCCTGAAAAATGCACTGCAGTATATTAATGACAGGGCTGGTTGCAGGTTTCAGGTTGCAGATTGCAGATGGGGGAGCCCATCTATGGGTCCCAGATAATACATCTTTGTATTAACCTCTGGGCTTCTGAAGGTCAGGAGCTGTCCTGATGGCATTTACACCTCTGGCACAGTGGGGGTGTCCTATAACTGACCGTTGTATGGATCATGTAACTTTTTGATCATCAGCCTGTGATTCTTGACTTTCACTTTAGTGAAAATGATGAAAATGTCAATTAATAAGAGCAATTGGGGGATTTGGATGTGCACTATGAAGCGTGTCCCAGTATAGTGCCTCTTAAACCTTAGTGGGCACACAAGGATCATCTGGCTTGCTTGTTAGTGCAGGTTCTGATCCAGGGACTGTGCAGGTGGAGCCAAAGTCTCCAAGGGTGTGCTGCTGATGCCAGGGTCACCGTATCTGGAGGTGCAAAGCTGCAGAAGATGCGTGATAAGACATGACAGCAGCCTCGGTTTACATCCCAGCTGCACACCACTCACTTCCTGCCTCAGGCAAGTGTGCTCACTCAGGTGTGTGAATTCAGTAGTGCTTCCTGCCCCGGATGCAGCATCCGCACACCAGGAGCAGAGTGGTGGGCAAGATTCTGCTTGTCTCTTCCTATTGGGTTCAGTTGTCTCATGACCAACACATTAATTATTATGCCAGAATGTTCCCCAAAATCTTGTTGAGGATAAAATGAGCTGATGTAAATAAAATGCCCAGTATACTGCCTGGCATGCAGTAAAAGTCCGATAGATGGTTCTTTTTGAGGACGCAAGCTTGGATCCCTTCATACAATTTCCATATGTGGACTCTTTGGGGCTGGCCTTGATGTTGGCAATATGATAACCAGCTGGGAATCGATGAAGGAGAGTAAATCAAGATCCTTATGAATAATACATTGGGTTAATATTATGCAGTATAATGGGGAGCTGACTATATATAATTTAAAGAGGCTGAGTGACTTTTTGGAGTAAATTCTTGGTCATGAATCAAAAGCTGTGATCTCTAATCTTCAGTTTTTCACTGAAGCTTTTTGAAATTCTAGACAGATCCCCATAACTTACATTCTACTTCTTGTAAAATAAGGTAGCTCGTGTAGAAATTGTCTGTTAAAACACTTAATAATTCAATTCAACACGTATTTATTGAGCACCTAGGAGACAGTAATTTCCTACTGGAGACGTTCAAGAATTTCACTTCTCGTCTGTTTTCAAAGAACGTTGACATTATCAGGAAAATACAAGTTGTCCTTGTTTGTTGTATTCATTTGTTCACTTAATCATTTGTCACATGCTCATCAAGGGTAGTGCAGAGAGAACAAAGATAAATATCTATGTCCCTAGACCTCCTCAAGATGGGGCTGCACAGATACAAACAGGTTACCAAAAACTCTTATGGGGAAAATGGAAACGCAGATGAGGAAATGGCAGAATGGGTATTAGATTATGAGAATTCTAGAATTTTAAATTTTATGGAAAAGTATGTGCACATTTAAGTGTTTAGGAATAGATATCAATACCAGGGAAGTGCATTTAAGGGTAATTATTAGGACTTGGAAGATGTGGTAAGTGTTCTTCAAGAGAAAACAATATAACTTACTTCTCAGGTCACAGACTATTTGCTCTACACCAAGGATGGAGTGGAGCAAATATGCCATTCCTGCCAGTAGCAGGGACAGGGAAACTAGTGGAGATCAAGTGTGTTAGACACCAAGGGAGACGCGGACAGGTGAAGATGAGGCATCCAGGTGGAGGGATTAAGTTTTGCAAAAACGAGACATTTGTCGGGGCTGTGTAGGGAGGGACTGATGATTTAGGGAAATCATGAAAGGTTTCCAGAGAAGGTTGTTTTACAGTTCAAATAGGAGTTTTCCAGGGGAGAAGAGAGGGAGGTGGGCTCCAGACAGACTAGTTAGCATGGGGGAAACAGACTTGAAATCTGGTGTTTTCAGGGACTGTAGTCTGATGTTGCTGGAAGTGAAGGATGGATGAAGTGGGGATTGAGGCAGGAGGATAACAGAGGTAGGTGCAGGGCAGGTGCAGCGGGGCTGGTGTCCTGAGCCAGAGGGCTCAGTCTATGCAAAGGCGTCTTGGGCCCTGAGGAACAGGCGTAACTGAAGGTAAAGGTATTGCATGGATGTTACTGGGATTTCTCTAAGGTCAGATTTCTCAGAAGCAGGTGCTGAGAGATCCCTTAGTGGAGGTGCCCCTGAGAGGAAGTGCTATGGAAATAGATCAGCACAGAGCACAGCCTCAGCCTCATCTTCAGGGCACTGAGGACCGTGGGTCATGCCTCAGACAAGGACTCTGGGCTTCTATACACTTGTGCCAGTTAATCACCTGCTAAAGGTTGCTTCCAGGAAGACATGAAACACTCCCATTCTCTGAGTTTTCAGAAGACAGACATGTGTCTAGCAATTGCTAGATTCAGTGGTGAGCATGAAGGACTCGCCCTCACTCTCACTCTGAGGACGGTAGGATGTGGTGTCCTGTGAATGGACTCCCCGGTGTTTCCCAAGGAAGCCTCATCTGAGGGCTCCAGTCCAGGGACATGAGGATTCCAACCTGATTTCTGCACCTCAGTGCATTATTTGGCGACATTGCAACCATTTAATGGAGTATGATATTACAGATGAAGCTTCAAAGATGAAACACATTTAAACTGCTTTGGATTATCATTATTGAATATAAGGTGTTTATGGGCCAGGTAATTCACCATGTTCTTTATATTGTGTTTGATTATTACCATGGGAAGATGGTTTCTCATTCTAGAAGATACTCCAACGAATCTGTTTAATGTAGTGATTAAAATCATATACTTTTCAGTCACACAACCCAGGCCTAAGTCTGGCATCTGTGGCCAAAGTCTTTAACCTTTCCAAGCTTTGGTTGGTTTGGCTGTCTAACAAATGGATTTCCTACCTCATGGGATTCTTGGACGGATTAAGAGTGATAAAAATAGTTTGATAGAGCATCTGGCATACAGTGGGTGCCCAATGAAAGACTGTCACTACCGTCATTTTTGTTCAGTTTTCCTGTATATTTCATGTAGTTAGACACCCTTTAGAGGAGCAGCGATTTTTGTGAGGAAGTAGGGGGAAAGGTGGAGTTCGTCTCTCTGAGTCCCTGAAACCCTCTTAGCTGCTTTTGAATTTGAATCCCTTGCACATCCCTTTGATGAATGGGACATATGTAGGTTGTGTGTGTGCACAAACGACTCACACGCATGAATTTCTTATGTTGACTATAATCTGCAAATGACAATCTGTCTCCAGGATTCCAGATTGTGTTCAACACTGATTGATAATTATCACATTTCAGTCAGGTGCTTGGTGTCGAGCTGCTAAAAGTCTGACAAACATATTTCATCCTGGGCTCATTTGTCATCTCTGATGAGTAAATGGTTTTAAGCTGCCATGGTGCAGTCAGTCCCACATGCTGCTGCATGGGATCTTTTCCCTCAGATGCGTGCTCCCAGATTGATTGTGCCACCCGAGTGTTCCTGGAGACAGCCACGAGCCCAGCTCTTTCCTCATTAATATTTGATGGCGTATATAAAGGCAGCTCATAATAAATTAGTGGCAGGAATTGTTCCAAGCCAGATGTGGACTTTATCTGCTGCTGTGTCTAAATAGAAAGATCTGAGATTTGGGAAGAAACATATTCACTGGACAACAACAACAAAAATAAAATAAAGATTAATAAATTCTTCATTAATGGCGACAGACCTGGGGTATAATTTGAGATCAAGTAAAAACAAGATCACACTTTATCCCAGGTGTGTCACTTAGTTTAAAAACAGTTAAATTGCTGGGCACGGTGGTGCACGCCTGTAACTCAGCAACTCAGGAGGCTGAAAATGGGAGGATTGCCAGTTCAAGGCCAGCCTCAGCAACCGAGTGAAACCCTAAGCAACTTAGTGAGACCCTATCTCAAAATAAAATATAAAAGGGGCTGGGGATGTGGCTCAGTAATTAAGTACCCCTATAAAAATAGTTAAATAAAATTGCTTAGACACTTTGTTCTGTCTGATACTAGTTTTAAAAATGTAAGAGTCAACATGTAGAAGACAGGGCTTCCCTGGCTAGAATCCTCTTTCATTTTTTTTGTTGGATATTAACCAAGTGTTTACATTAATTCTGGGCTTGGTTGTTGATCCTATAGTGAGAAAAGGAAATGTAACAGACTAACAACATTACTGCCACTACTACTGTGAAAACAAAATGATTACTGAGTGCTTAACATGTACTAGACTTTGTGCTGGGTAGGCTTTACCTCATAAAGCCAGTGACGTTCTCTGCTCATAGGAAGAGTTCCAGCCAGTGGGGCAATTCCATAGCAATATTAAGTGTGAACATTTTGTGAAAGTAAAAATAGTACCTTGTGGATATTCAGTAAGATCAGTTTCCAAACCAAATTCACCTGACATAAAACTCTGTGAATTAAAGAAATTTGCAAACTTGAGCTATTCAGCAATCTGCATATGTTTTGGGAATTCAGTTTCTATTTGCTCTGCTTATAGTATTTGTGTTTTAAAAAGCTGATTCCATTGCATGAATTTAAGATATGAAAGGTGACACCAAGCTTCCCCAGAGGCTGTGCCTTGCCATAAGGTCTCCCTTCTCAGGGCCTGGGGAAATAGTTAGGTAAGCACGCTCCACAAAGGGTCACAGGGAGACACGGGATGATTCTGACTTCTGTCCCACAGGAAAATGGATGATTTATTTGCCTTGACTTCTTTTTACTCTATATTTATATATTTAAGATCAACTATGTTTAGGCATTGTGCTACGAATGTAAATTATCAAGCTTTTATACCAGTCCTGCTGAATCTTGTATTCTGGGGAAGGGGCCTAGGTAACCTGTATTTTGACCAGCCTTCTGGGAGGTTTGGATGCAACCACTTGGATAATGCTTCTGTTGACCACCTTGAACTTGAGCTTTCTTTCCTTGTTATTTTAATAGTAGATTAGCAAATACATATCTCTCTAAGTATGTTATACATATCAACTCCTTATGTCACCCATTGAATTGAGTAAATGCATCTGAATCAGTTCTTAGTTATTGGGAGTGTTGTCTTGATCATATTTTTTTAATTTAAACTTCTTGAATATTCAATATCTTTTTTCATTTCAAATCAGATGATCCAGGCAAAAGGGCCAAGTTATCTCGGGTAGAATGTGCTCCTTACTCTCCTGTCCCACCCCAGAATCTATAGTTCACATCTTTTTTCCTCTTGCCTGTCTTTGTTCTTGGAAACCCTGGTCATCCTTCACCCTGCATAGTAGATGAGACCATTTTCATGAAGCCCTGAAGAGGTTCTTTTTCTTTGCATCAAATATACCCTCGTTTGTATCCTTTTAATGGTACATTGAATTGTTGTTATTGTGCCCATGTGGTAATTTATGGAACTGAGGACTACACCTTGATAATTATGATTAAAAAGGATGAAACATGTAATTAAAATTGCACAAAATATAATTTTATGCATAAATGCATTTTTGAAAAGTGTGTGCAAATGTTGCATCTAATCATTATAATTTATTATAAATATAATGAGTGCAAAATTGCTATTGATTGTTAACTTTTTAAAATCATACCATCTGGGACTCTGACACTAGGAGACTCTCGCAATCACTTCCACTGTCACTGAGTTATTTTAAAGATGTTAAGAGAAATTCCTTTAAAAAGAACAAACCACAATTATGAAATAGCAATTAACTTTCAAATTTGCCATAAAACATATTCCATTTTTTTGTTAAAGGAATATGTTGAGATAAAAGAATGAGTTTATTTGTTATACTTTGTCTTTTAAAACAATGAGTCTCTTAGGGGCAATTTTGGAGGCATAGCTATTCATTTTATTTCAATAACTCCTGGTTAGAAGACTCACCCTTTATTTATAAAACTAAATTTGCATTTTTACATTCCTTGAAAATCACCATGCATTGAGTTTGGGGACATTTTTTGAAGGGGTTAGAAGCTATCTTTAATTATATGGCAAGGCTGGCTTTTACTTAAAAATAATTTTCTAGACTTTACTGAAAAACCATACACAGAATATGAAGAAAATATGGTATACACCCAAGGGTTTATAAAAGTTAGTATATTTCATACATTTTTCCTAGCTCTGTAATGTGTGTATGTAAAAATTCATGCAATAAATGCATTGGTGGAAAGAAAAATCTCACCTGTGCGTTCTTAACATCCATCAATTCCCATGTTTATTTCTTTGTACTTATTTAGATATTTTCACCTGCCTCATATGATATATTATGCATGCTTTCTTTAACCTTTTTAGTTGTACCATATGTAGGATATTATGGCCATTTAAAATAATGTATGATCGGAATGAAGCATAATTTATTTAATTAGTTCTTTGTAACTGGAGAATCACATTCTTTCCACGTTTTCTGCACTATGAGTAACAGTACAATAATTGTTCCTATAGGAAAGTAATCTCACAAACCACGATCTGTGCTGCAGGTGCAGCAGTGAGTGCTGGCGTGTGTCCCAACGCTTTTCAACATGCCCTTCCCAGCTTTGATCATCCTCATTATATTTTTACATATGTACTTGAATCTTTGCCGCCTTCTCATTTGGAGAAATGTTTTGTTGGATTTAAAAAATGCAAGTGGTTCATTTGGCCACTTATTTCTAGATACAATTATTTGACACACTATAATCTAGAAATTTCTACCTTTTTGGATTTAATTGAATATTTTTTTCTTACATAGAAAAAATGGTGTTGAATTTAAAAATTTTTAAGAATCCACTTGGACTATCAAAAACTGAGAGAGGTATTTCTTCACTCATTTATTCTTTCATTTGTTTATGGGCAAGTTGTCCATGTTGCTTGCTCTCTAGGGAGCCTGGAGATGTTCCAGACATGGCAGCTCATGGCCTTTGCATGTGTGACTTTTTACCAATTTTAACTACTGCACCTACTATTACTTTAGCTGGCTGAATTATTGTATTTTTATAAGGGATCTTAATTCTCTTGAATTTTTTTATTATACTGACATGTTTTCATCTTTCTTTTGCTCTGTACTTATTTTTAAAAATTTCACTTTGTTTTATGGGAATGTGTGTGCACTTTTCAAGTCAAATATTTCAGCAACCAATCAAATGAAGACATACTACTGATGCTATTATTGCAAGCCTTTCTTTTTTTTCAAAAAATGTGAATTTCTCTGCCATATTTTGCCTCTTCTTTTCTTTTCTTTTTCCTCACTGGAGGCAAGAACGCTGTGACTCTCCCATGGAGTGAACTGTAGAGCTTTGAGAGACTTATTTATCTTCTTTGTGATTCTATTTTCTCAGCTGCAAAATGGTTATAAAAATAATATCTGCTTTGTGTGGTTGTTATTAACATAAAATAAGGTAAAAATCTGTATAACACTTAGAATGATGACTACCAAGGTTTTATGTATCAATAAATGCTTGTAATTCTTTTATTTTCTCCTCTACCATTTTATTTTAGTTGTTTCTCACAATAATTTTTTTTTAATTACAGACTAAGACCATGTATCTTTTAATAAAGTTGTTTAATCTATTTTGTGCTTTTTTGCATGAGGCTGACATTAGCTTGTCTATTTGAGGTGTGTGTGGTTACCTGTTTCTCTATCCACACATCTCCCCTTCCTTCCTTTGCATATCATGCCATCCACATAAAACATGGCCCAGAGGGATGAGCAAACACCTGGTTCCTTGTCACTTTGCATGGAGGTTAAAATTCACCCTCAGCCGTCCCTCCGCTTGTCTTTTCTCCACTATGCTTTACACAGATGTTTCTCAGAGTCTCTTCCATGGTGCTACATGTTCTTGAACTTGAAAACCCTTGGCCAAATTCCTTCATGATTCCTTATATGAATTAGAATACTTCCTTTTTTATTTGCATTTGATCATTTGAATGGGAATGTGAGTGAGGTGTGTAGGTAACGGGGAAGCTCGGATTGCCTCTTCAGCCTGAGAACATACTACAGTGTTTTTCTTTATAGTCCAATAACATCAAGGCTACACCAATATTGTGTTTCATACATTTTAGCTAATAAAATAAGAATTCCCTGTGCTTACATGATTATGAGAGAAAACCACATCTTTGTGTCATCTGAGCCCAGTTTCTACCTGTATTAGCATATATCTCATAAAGATGTGTAGAAGCCAATATAGGTATGACTTCAGAAAGGAAAAAAAAAACTTTGATTTCTTTAGATTAAATTTATTATTTGGAACCAAAATCTTGTTTATCTTGATGATGGGCTTCGTGTTCAAAGAAAATATAATTTAAAATAAATCTCCTTTTGCTCTTTCCTGGTGATGCTGAATTTAGGTGCGCATTCCTTCAGCAGGCTCTTTTACATCTCTGCACCTGGGGACCTGCTGTTCTTCTTTCTTTAAAAAATAAAAGGTGGATATATGCTTTTGGAAAGTTCCCAAAAGGAGATAACTTTAGGAAAGTTTCCAAACTACAGTCACAACCATAGCCACTGTAAGGTTCATATGGGACACTTTTATATCAGAGACAGAGGATTTCTCCAGAATAAACGGCCCTGTGTTTCTGATTCCTCCCTTCTACTTTGTTACTCCAACCCAAAGGAACAATCTCATCATTACATGTGTCAACAGGGAATTAGTTTCATGGAATGTGAGTGTTGGAATACTTTACCCCCAGATTTCAGTATTATTTACCATAGACAAAATCTGAAACAAGATCATAGAGTCTTGTTACAGATTATATTAATAAATTTATCTAATGAGGTTAATTTGGGAAGCAGGATAAGAGAGAAGCTACGAGAATGACTTTGGCATATGATCAGCGTCCTTTGTGCCTGGTAGTGTCATTTAGAGTCTTCTTATGATTTTGGTCATGGTATCAACATTTGCAGAGCTTGAATGTTTCTCATCTGTCCAGCTGAGTTATTAATAACAGTATGTGTCTTCTCTATTTGCCTGGAGGACTAAGTAAAATTATACATAAAAATGTTAAGCTCAGTTTTGGGGAAAAAGCCTCTAAATTGGTAAAGAACAGCAAAATAGACATTTTTGTATGGCTTTTTATGTGGTGATGGTGTTATAGTTTAGATAGGAAGTGTCCCCCAAAAGTTCCTTTTTGAGACAATGCAAGGTTCAGACATGACATGGTTAGACTATGACAGCTTTAACCTAATATAGATACGGATTAATTGGGTAGTAACTACAGGCAGGTGGGTGTGGCTTAGGAAGCATGTGACTGGGCTGTTCCTTTGGGGCTTATATTTTGTTCTTGGTGAGAAGAACTCTCTACTTCCTGCCTGCCATCTCTGAGCGGCTTTCCTCCACAGTGCCCTTACACCATGATGTTCTGCCTCGCTTTGGGCCCAGAACTATGGAGTTGACTGACCAAAACTCTGAAATCTTGAACCAAATGAAGTTTTCCTCCTCTACTTTGTTCTTTTCAGGACTTTTGGCCACGGCAACATGAAAGCTAACTAAATCAGTTGCCAAATTACTTTCTCGCTCACTGCCAAGTTCATAGTTTGTTAAATGGTCCTTGTGGCTGAAACAACAAGTCCACTTTAATTCTGGTTTCTTCCTTTCCACAGCTGATCCCCGGATGTGCAAGGAAGGCCATGAGGTGCACTCCCCCCAACCTTCAGCTGGGCCCTTGTTCATGACCCACTCGTTGCTTTCCCTTCTAATACTACACCTTGCTTAAGCAAGGGGGTTTGGGAAAGAGTAGATAAACCTGTGTCCTGTTTCTCATAACTGTGACTACTAACACCCCGTTACTCTCTTCATTCCCTGGTTGGAGAATGGCTCAGGTCAGACAGTATTCAGTGCAGGAGACTGGCAAAATTTCTAGCTACCTAAGCAAAATTTTCTCCCCAGTCCACAGAGCCCTGGCATTTCTCAGACCCTAAATTTTGCTATCTTGAAGGAATGGTCAGTAATTTTCAGTATTTATTATACATATACTAATTAGAACCACATCAGCATGCATGTAGAGCACAACAATTTTTAAAGTTTCAAGGTTACTTCTCTTCGATTTATTTCTAACAAAATCCACCCTTCATGATGTCATTTCCTGCCCAGAGCAAATACACCACCCCAGTTCTGCTCTGGACCACTCCCACCAGGTTCTGGTTGCACCCCAAAGTGCTCTTCCTTGGAGCAGTGCTGATTTTATTGGCATAGACCTTTTCTTATTTCTGTGTCACTTACATGAAGACAGGAGCCAGCTGCTAAGCTAGCAGGAGTAGTGTGGTGGCCTTTGATGCTGGTTATATTTCCACTTCATTTGACTGAATTCCAATCCTGTTTTTGGCTGATCCAATTTCTGTGATTACAATAATTATAATATAAACACCACAAAGTCTTATTCGGGTTTTTTTTCCTTTTTTAAAAATTTTGGCCATTTCCTAAACATATTGAAGGGTTATAGAAAATAATATTCCTACAAGCCAGCTCCCTAAGAAAAATGGGGGCACAGTGTGTCTCAGGAAATTAGCCAAACATTAACAGTGGACCTGAGGGAAAAAGCAAACTTTCATCCCTTCTGGGTTCATCCCCAGAATCTCCACCAAAAGCAAACATTCACCCCTTTCCAACCCTAATGGGTCCTGAAGGAAGGAGGCAAATACTGAAACGCTAGGCCCTGGACTTTCACCCTTTCCCATTGCAGATGAGTTCTGAAAAGAGAAAAGCAAGCACTGAAGCTCTAGGTAACAGTGGGTCCCAGAGAGAGCAGGGAACACTGAATTATGAGCTTTTTCCAGTGACAATGAGTTTCAAACGTTTTACAACTGCCCTCCTGAGTTAAAATTTTAACCTGCACAACTAGGTCCCTGATGGTCTAAACTGCACGTCCGCAGTCTCTAGTGATTAGGTCACTTGGATTGTCAACCATAAAACTCAAAGTCCTTCATAACCTAGGGGTCATTTTCCGCGTTGTACCCAGAATATGAGCCCTCCTGTGCCTGATTGATTGGCTTCACTGCAGAATAAAGGGAAGCTTTCTGATCCAAGGTTTGCTTCCTGTCTCCTGCCTCCATCATTTGGTCACCATGTGCTTACACATATGACTGCCTGAATTCACCAACTAGGTGCTTTCTCTTGCCATTACCTGAACTTGATAATGCTGTATCCTAAAGGAATTGTTCTGCTGATCTTTTTCATTTTGAGCTCCATCTTCTCTCTGTCTCCTTTCCCTCTGGCATTCCTGTCTCTCTCAATTCTGCCTTTTTCTTCCTTCCTGAAATATCTTTTGGTTTCCATTAAGTTTTCTTTCTCAGTGAATTCCACTTAAAGCTTTATATGGTGCCTTTGTAGACTCACTAGTCTACCTTCCAGCTGCAGGGGCGTGCGTTTACAATTGGGTAACATAAGGCAGTAGAAGAGGAGGCAAATCCTCCTGATTTTCCTGCTTCTGAGCATTTATTTTAAATATAATCAAATTATACTATTAAGGATAACAACATCTCTATGGCTTCTTTCCTCAGAAAATGCTCTCAAAGAACAAATAAGCTGCTGCTTAACTTTAGAACCCTGTCAGCCACTCAAAACACCAGATAAATGAAGTAGTCCATCCTGGAGGAAAGAGCATCCTCTACAGTGACCAGGAAAAGGAATGCACTACCTATTCCAATGCTAATATAGCATGGGGTCCGCATAGGATTCAAATTCCCTCGTTCTGATCATCTGTGTAAATAGTTCTGTTTCTTCAGATGTACAAGAAATGTGTGACAATGGTGAATTTAATGTCATGCCTGAGAATGTAGAGGTGAATCTCTGAACATGGTGGCCATAACAGAGCCATGGAGGGGCCGTGTGCCCAACGTGGCCACCACCTCTGCAGAAGACCAAGTTGGGGGCCAGACTCCCCTGTGGCATGGGCTTGGAGTATGGTAAGAACAGAGAACTCACTACTGGGTTCTTACCAGACTCTAGCTTTCTTCTAAGAGTCTCATCTAGGTTATTTTTATCTTTCTACACAACCCATGTGGTTGGCACTAAGATTGTGTATAACAGGCAAACATCATAGCTGGGATGAAAACTGATTGTGTCAACTCCAGAATCCACGGTCCATGTTCTTATCTTGTATGCAGGATGAGTGTCACAGAGACAGAGGCTCCATCTCAGGTGAGGTGAACAGATGTTCTCATGCTCTACCTACAAATGCTGTTATGGAATGAGGAAGAGAGGGGAGAGAGAGGGAGGGAAAACATGCATTTCTTATTAAAATAACAATGATAATAATAACATATCTGGATTTTAAGAATGTGGATTCTTTTCTGTGGTAGGTAGTCACCTTTTCTCTCCACACATACAGAAGATCAAAATGCAGCTCAAACAACAACAACAACAATAAACTGACTATGTTGGTCTTACCCCCTTCTTTCTTTGTATTGTAGCACTTTACTTTAAGGCAGTAATAAATTTCTGACTTGACTTAATTAAAAAACCTGCTTCGTTTCTAAACTAACAAACAGGTAAGTGTCAAACTTCCAATTATACACATAAAAAATATGTTTGGAACCTCTGTTAAGAACTGTATTTGCATTAGCCTTTAATCATCACACAGGAGAAGCTGGACCTTCTATGAGCTCCAGCTACATAAATAACCACCGTTTCTAAAGTGTGCAGTAGAGTTTTCCCCTGAGAAAATTCTACAACTTTGAAAGTAATATAATGGTAATTAATTACCAGAAAGAGATTAATATTGCATGCCAAGAATGATAAAGAAATGCACAGAGGCCTTAAAACACGGCCTGCAGGCAGTGCAGTGGGGAAACCTGGTGAGGAGAGCCTACTTAGTTCAGATTTCAGGCTTATTTCACAGAAGGCTGTTGCTCCTCCCCGCCTGGATCAGTTATTGTACTCAAATCCCTATTTCACATCACCTGAACACTAGTGATCACTTTTTAATGGCCTTCACATTCCCAATTTGGAATCTCACCTGCCCTCTTGTCTTAGGAACTCCATTTGTGTTTGCTACCAAACAATCTCACGATGTCACAGTGCTCCGCTTAGGACTTCTACTGCCGCCCTCTGCTGTTGTGATATACTCCAGTCCTTGAGAAAGGCTGTGAGATTCTTCATAAGCATGACGTTGACCAAATGTGCTCTATTCCTCTTCTCCTGGTCCCCAACTGGCTCACCCTCCATTGGCCCACTTTTCACTAAATTTGTCTGCTCAGAAAGTTATTGGGACATGTAAGAGTTTAAAAAAACAGATTTTTAGGCGTCTTCCCAATAATCACATTCCCCAGGAAAAAGGACTTGTAATCTCCATTGAACAAATGACCTAAGTCTTTCAGGCAGTTTGGGAAGCCACCGCAGTGGATCAGTCATGCGTGGCCTTAGTATGGTTTCCCAAAAATAGTTTATGACAACATTTCTGCTCAAGGTGGACTGGAAAGCAGGTGTGCTGTGTACTGAATGTGTATCCACCTCCCCCACCCCAAAACTCACATGTTGAAGTCCTAAACCCCAATGTGATGTTATTTGAAAATGGAGTTTAGGGGAGGTAATTATGTCACAAGGATAGAGCCTTCATGAATGGGATTAGAAGCCTTATTAGATCTCTCTCCTCCCCTCCCCCCATCCATGTGAGGATACACAGGAGATGTCAATCTGCAAACCAGGAAGAGGAACCTCATTAGGAACCAAATTGGCTACTACCTTGACCTTGAACTTCCAGCCTCCAGACTGTGGGAAATAAATCTCTGTTGTTTTAACTCCCCAGTTTATGATATTTGACGATAGCGTCCCAAACCGAGTCTGATGTGCTTCCTGGTTCAGCCACGTGGTTGTTGGCAGGACTTCATTCCTCTCTGTGATTGGGCTGAGGGACTCAGCATCACTGGGTTCCTTTCCCTGTGAGCCTCACCATGGGGCTTCCCACAACATGGTGGCCCAGCCTTGCCAGAGGGAGCAAGCATGGGGCAAGGAGGATGGGTACAGGTGCAGTCAGTCTTTATAGCCTCTCCGAGAAGGGACCCCTAACTTCTGCTGTGCTGCACTAAGAGGGAGTGGCAGCACAGTTCATCAGGTCTAACCTAGGTCTAACCCTCTCCTGAGTGGTGGGAATCCCACAGGGCTAGATGTCAGGAGTGGGGATCACTGGGGTCACGTCAGAAGCTGCCCACCACAATTTTCTCAGGGTGATTGCACTTCTATTTATTCATACTTTTCTTATCTTTTTCTGTAGCTCTCTGGCAGTATAGTTTCCATTTGGTGTGTACAATGTGTATTTGTTTTTTTCCTTATCAAAAGGCAATATGAAATGATAATTAAAAACTTGGGCTTTGGAACTGAATTCTATCATCAAATACAAGCTCTGTCCTGTGATGTCTGAGCCTCCTTGCTGACTATTACTGTGAGAATGTCATTGTAAGCTGCCACGAGGTTTAAAGGCAACCAAGATCACATCTCCAAACTGGGGCCGATTGTGGGCTCCATACATGTGAGTTCCTGTTATTAGAACTTCCTGGAAGGCAGAATTCATCATTTCCTAAACTTTGTGGCCACCTCTAAGATCCATTATCAGCATTTGACAAAACATCTATAAATCAATGTCATGACAAAACTTGACATTCAATATTGCTTTGTTATTTTTCTCAAATTTTAAATGTGCTTTTCCCTATTTTTGAAACTTCTATAAATTTAAGGCAGCATAGGGGTATATGGAAAGAACATTTAAATAATTGCTTGACATCTTTCTTGAAGAATACTCTTTTAAAATTAATTCATGTGGAATCCAGTTGCCTGATAGTAAGTACTACAAAAACACAGGGTGCTGTTAGCTTATGATGAATGCTTCATGTTATGTAGGCCTGAGGGACGATGTGACCCACCATGGTCAGGAGACTTACTCAAAGCTTGCTGTGCTTTCCTGGCAAACTGTCTACCAAGCCATCACAGGTGCAGAGGGCCTGAGACCCACCCTGAAGCCTTAGGTCTCATAAGTTCTTAAATCACCTGAGCCTGAGCGATGTCTGACTCAAGCGGGGCCAAACTGGGACCTCAGAGACTTCATCAAACACATCAAAACATGGTAGGACCAAGCACCTACTATGGGTTACTCTGAAAAGCACTAGTCAAATTGCCAGCATGGTGACCGGCACACCGTGGGTGAGCAGCAGACACCAAGGAACCTGGTTCTGGGCTCCAGGGGACAGTTGTGTGCTGTTGAGGGAGCCCCTGAAACTGTGCCCAGCCCAGAGCGGGTGGGCTGGAGAACTGAGGCATTCATCACATTTCTGTATGGCAGCTTGAAAGAATGTTTCAGAAGTAGTCATGAAACATTTATTCTTGTAGTTTGAAAAGCTGAGGTGGGGTTCTGAGTTGGCCCAAGGATCATTTATTCAACAGCTGGTTCCTCCTGTGGGTCAGCCCTTGGGGCACCAGGACAGCTGGTTGAATAAGAGACGCAAGGGCCTTGCCCCTTGCAGTCCAGTAGATTCTCCTGGGGAAGGGGCCGTGGCCACGTTGGCCAGACAAGGCGAGCCATTGTGTTTGTGTGTGTGACACGGAATGCAGAGATGAGGATGCCATATGACCCTTGCATTCATAGTGTTACTGGGGGGCTGGCAGCAGTGTTTGTGACAACACTGGGTGCCTTTACTGTCACAGCAGTGGTGGACAGCACATCCTCTGCAGGCAGCTTGCTTGGGTCCCCATCATAGTTTTTCACCGACTCCTATGTGACCTTGGTTGTGTGGTTTGGTCTCTCTGAACTTCAGCTTCCTCATCTGCAATGTGGGGGTAGTGGGAGCACATTTCCTGGATTGTCCTGAGGACTGAAGAAATTAACATATGAAAAGCATTTACAGCAATCTGGCAAATGGTGCTCTGGAAGCTCTGCTGGCCTGCTACAGTTTTTGCTGTTCTTATTGTAGCGGTCACAGCTGCTGTTACTGCTTTTCTGTTGTTCCTACACTATCCGTGCTGTTAACAGGAATAGTAGCCTGTACCCCTTCTTTCTCACCTATTATCCTTCACCATTGTGTCTTGTTTTCTTGGCCTCCACCTTATTTCAGAATGTCAGATTTAAGATTCCTTATTTAAGATTAACTTGGGTAGTGTACTAAATTTGAATTTGGGGCCCCACTTTTGATTCAGTGGGTTGGTCACAGGGCTAGGAATTGGCCTCCTTAATAGACACTCAGGCAGACTGCATTTCCGGCCTCAAGTTGAGCACTCATTAACTCTGGGGCTTACACAGAGCCCGCTTTGTTTTGCCGCTGAGCTGAGCCTTTGTGCATATCTCTGCAGGCCTTATAAAAACTCTGCTGGGTCAACGTTATCTCCTCCATTTAATGATAAGCAAAACTGAGGTTCAGAAAATTCAAATATCTTTTTCAAAATCACAAAGCTAGAAAGTTCTAGAGCCAATCTGTCTCTAAAGCCTTCCCACCAGGACACACTGCCTCTCTGTGGTGACCTGCTAGATCCCTCTCAACTCGTTGGGGATCTGGCCATTCCCCAATGCCAGATCCTTCAGCTGGCCTGGCCAGACTCATGTCTGGCTGTGGTAGGACAGAATGGGAACTTTAGCAGTTTAAGAGCTGACAGGCTCTGGTTTTGCATGCTGACACAGCAGCTCTGCTACCTGACATTTCACCAGAGAGGCTTGCAGAGGCCACAGACACCTGTAACAAGATATTCGCAGCGGAAGAAGCAGGAAACAATGTAGCCTGGACAGAACAATCTCCCTTTTGGCTTAGTGCAATAATAGTCCCTAAGCTGTATGAGCTAAGAGTCCTTGGGCTATTGAGGAGCTTTTACCACTATAAGGAATGTGGAATGTAGAATATAGAACGCACCCTCCATTAGAATTGCACCAACTCCCTTGCCTTCATGCATCCAAAATTTTCTTATGTATAAAAGTAAAAGCCCTGCTGTGCTGGAGGTGGGGGTGGTGCTCAGACTTCAGGAAATATCTGAGCTGAGGTGCCACTAACAGTGTTGCTTCCAGATCTTGGTGTCTTGACCCTCATTTCCCGCTAGATGGTCCATGATGTGGGTCCAGCCCAACACCAGGCTCATGATAACACAAGGACGTCCAGGTGGTTAGTTCAATATCTGCTGCCGAGACTGCCCTGAGGGTGCTTCTTTGACTCCAAGCTCTGGTTCCTAGAGCAGGACGTTTGCCTTGCTTCCCAGGACAAAATCCTGCCTCCAATTTTGAAAGTGACCTTGCCCTTGAGGTGGAATTTCCATTTAGCCTTCCATTCTCCAGTCCCTCCTTTTAAAGTCTTTAGTGTCTTCCTGTAACTGGCAAGCCAACCAAAGGAGCCCAAAGACCCAGGTCTCTGATGGTCAGGCTTAGGCTATGTCCATGGAGGTGCAGCCAG
>CM053401.1:173527964-173603224 GCA_028644305.1 Xerus rutilus
GTCAGTCTGCACATCAATTTCTCTGCTGCTGCTCTTTCTCCTGTAGCGCACTATGTAGCTGCACAAGGTACCATCGCTGCTCTGAAGGTTAGAGTGTTGTGGTGCCTTCTGAAATTGGCAATTATGGGTGATGTCAGCAGAGGAGCCAGGGGAGGTGCCTTCTGGGTTATTTCTCACCTCAAACGGTGGTTTCTGCCTTGTGGCTCACTTCAAATCTCATCTGAAAATCTTTTTCTCTTATGCCTGAACATTTTGATTTTTCTTTCAAGTTAGAGTTCTCCTAGAGAAAGACTTTGAAGTCCAATCAGATCCAAATTTCAAAAGTAAAGAGAGGTGTTTTACTGATCTAAAGAAAGGAATTGCGCTTGCAAATACTAGTATTTGCCTGCTGCCCTCTCCAAAGTGAAAGATTTGCCCACATGGATCAGCACAAATGTGAGTTTTGTAGTTGTAATTTAGTATTGAGTTTATAAAATCCCTCCTAATATGCAGATTCTGCACAGGCTGCTCAGAGTAACATTTTAACTTTTGGCTTCTCTTTTTCTAGTCCCTAAGAAATGGTGGAAATTTGGGTTAGAAAATGTACCATGGTTTCTGCCTTCATATTTTTAAACTTACTAGCTGAGAAGATATTTCTAGTATTTGATATATTTCAATACTAGAGAACTATAAGAAATAAATTCAGAGACTCTTTGAAAAATACTAAAGAAGGGTTTGCAATGTGAGCAATATTTTTCTAGTGAATATCTGTTCTTTTGTGAAGGAGACATGAGATTAAAGGAATCTACTTACAGCATCTAGTTCATGTGTTCTTAACCTTTGGGGCATCTGAATTCAAGCACATAGTTATACGTTTATTACATTTTTCCCCTGGAAAAAAGACACATATCTTCATTAGACTGTAGAGGGGTTCATGTGAAAAATAATTATGAATTATTCAGAACTCATTAGACTTTAGGCTTTGTTTTATTTTTAAATATCTAGGTATTATACACATGCATTTTCTGTGTTGATTTTCCATGTCCTAATTTCATTTTTTCTAGCCAGGCCTGTACCCATTTGATAGAAAAATATGTAGATTTGTGCTCTTAAGGGAGAATAAATATTTCTCTTTGTGGATTTTTTAAAGCTTACTTCTTATTGTGAACTTTGTAATGCCTTTATCCATGTATGTTTATATTACTGTGTTTACATAATACAGATATATCTAAACATACATAGTATACACATAAACACATGTGCATAGAGATATGTATTCATTATGGATGCCTTGGTGAATATAACTATGTGTGTGCATATTTTGTAATTATATACGTCTTTATTTGCATGTATGTGTATGCTTTTCTGTGGATACATAGGTTTATATATGCAAGTATATATACATGTATGTATGTAGAGATACAGCTATAGCTCATTCAGATACACATACACATACATAAGCAGTACATGTGTACATTCATTTTCTCACCATGCATGTGTCTGCACATATTACTGTTTCCCATGCCACAGTCTTGAAGTCTGACCACTTGTCAGTCAAGTATCAAGGATGCTGCAGGAGCTTAAGAAATGGCAAGGTTCAGAGAAGCTATGCTGTTTTCTTCTCCTAAGTGAGGCTGGAAGAAGAGCCAGGCGTGCAACCTCTGGCCTCCCTAAGACTAAAGTTGTTCAGGTGACTCTTCCATTAGCAAATTCCTGGGTACATGTAGGTTGAGGTCAGCTGCTTTTATCCAAGGGATTTAAAGTGTGTCTGCCTAGACTGATTCCAGAATGTTAATTAGCAAGTGGAGGCCAGCTTGATTATGGACTTCCATCTTGATTTTGCTGAGCCATGGTTTGTATAGGAGTTGGAAGGAGCAGGATTGGGAATGGTTTTGGATACTTGGTCAATTTTCTTGTGAGAGCACGATGTTCTATTTTCCTTGCCCAGACGATGTCATTACTCAGAAACTTTGAGGAAACATGTTATTAAGCAGCTGTGAAATATGCTTCCTCATTCCTCAGGAGTGGAAAAGACAAGCAGATAGAGCAGCCTCTTTCTCTACCGCTGGGCCCATGGATGCTGATGACAGAGACAGGTCAGTATCCTACATTGCTCTAATGCCTATTACATTTCTTTGTGAAATATTTGAAAATAAATGTTTTCTTTTTAGTTTTGCACATTGAGTGTACATTTGGTAGTTTCCTATTATTTAATGAGAACTCTCTTCTCAACTATTGCCTCATGAATGACTTCATAGAATAGCTTGAAAAGTTATTAATGACTTCCAAAGTAACCTTCTGTAGAATGCACA
Source organism: Xerus rutilus (assembly GCA_028644305.1). Taxonomy (NCBI): domain Eukaryota; kingdom Metazoa; phylum Chordata; class Mammalia; order Rodentia; family Sciuridae; genus Xerus; species Xerus rutilus. Next base: position 173,530,256 of record CM053401.1, read on the forward strand.
GGACTATTGTTCTTTCTCTAGCATGTTTGTTTTTTAGCAGTGTTAAAACTGTATTTTTTCATAATTGATCATAGACAGATTATGTTTTGTTGCTGTAAGCCAAAGTGAAAGTTACCAATATTTCCAAATAAGGTTTCAATGAGTTCTTTACTGTTTCAAGCAAAATAATTTGAGAGATGAAGAATTGAGACCAAAAGTGATATCTAAAATGTCTATTAATAGGCTTTATTTCATTGGCTGATAATGGAAACATTCTGCTCTCCATTGTAACATTACTTGCATGGCCAGTTCAAGAGGAGTATACGTTTTCATTGTTGAAAGTTTAAATAATTTTCAAACTTCAAGGACATTTGGGCTTTGAGGAGAGTCTAAAAGTTTTGTACAACAGAATTTCTTGTATGCAATGCATTTATAGACAGGATGAGCACTTGCTCTGGTTTATTGGCTGGTTTTAAGCTGGTATTTTCACAGTGATTCTTAAAAACACACATCTGGGTTACCAGTACCACTGAAGAGTGAGCGATGTTCAAAGTTGTAATGTCAAGTCACACTGCACATTTCTTCTCCATAGCATTACCACTGTCCCTTCATCCTGGTTGCCAGTTCCTTCTGTCCCTTCTCCTATAATCACTGAGCCTGTGGTGTCATGGAGTCAACTTTACCTTAGTGTGAGTGTGTGGAGAGTGTTGCCCAAGATGCCAGCTTTGTATACCATGTCACTTTTTCATTAGTAGCATCTGCCATCCTATCTGTGCTCTGGGCTTTTCTGGGTTTTCCTCTCTTTATCAGCCAGACTGTATGCTGCTCTGCTGAAGATCTTCCTAATGCTCAAATCAACATCAGGCCAACCCCATGGAGGGCAGTTGTAACTGAGGTCCTTAGCATCTCTAGCAAATTCAATTTGGCAAATATTCATTAACTGAGTGTCTGTTCTTTGCCTTTGTAGGGTGAGTTGAAAGCTTCCCTTTGCCTTTTGACTAGAAGGAACTGAAAATAGGTTGATAGGAGAAGAAGGCATACAAGTTTATTAACATGCACAAACACAGAAGTTATACACAGAGTATGAGACCCAAACAGAGCACCAGATGGTTGAAGTTTGAATAACATTTTGAACTACAGAAAAAAATGGAGGCTGGAGGTTCCTGGAGGAAGGTGGCAATTGGTTCTGACAGGGAGAGGGGAAGGGTGGACTGTGAACCAAATTTGCAGTATTAGGCAGAGAAATCTCCCAGGTAATTTTGTGGGAGCTGCTTTCAGAAGCATAGATGGAAAACATGCTTTAAGTTTCTTCTCTCCTCCGGTGGTTCATATTTTCCAGTATATTCAATGAGAATGCAGTAGAGGGGGAATTCAAGGCAATTGCATTTGTTGTGAAAGAAGTTTCCTCAGCCAGTTGGGGCCACTTCAGAGAAAGCCCTTACCTGCACCTGTGAGAGAGAAAGAAGATGAAGGTGAGTGGAGGTGAGGCTTAGAGAGGTCTGGATTTGAAGGCCCTTTCTCCAGCCCAGCATGTCACAGTCATAGGCTTTGGGTATCCTTTTCCTGTGTCTCAATAGCAGACACTTTCCTGGGATTTAAGGGATGTGCCCATGAATTAGACCTGATTCCTGCCTGTGGGAAACAGTCTCTCAAGGAGGATCAGACAACCTTATCATAGTAGAATGTGTTAACAAGTCTAAGGCAAAAAAGTACACAGAGCAGACTCCAGCAGGTGCAGACAATCAGCAGCGTGCAGAGAGAGAAGGCCCAGTGCAGCAGGGCTGGGGCTGCAGGTCGATGACCAGTAGCCACATCCTTTGCCTGCCCTTCGAGTGTGTCCCCGAGCAGGCCCCAGCCTCCTTTCAGTCCCATTCTCTACTAATAATGACCGTAGAACTATTCTCATAACTATGTTTAGAATCAATAATCTTAATAAAGACTGTATGACTATAAACGAGTAAATGACTTTTGAAAGTTATCATTTATTGAACAATTATTAAGCTACTCTTTTCAGGCATCATCTTATTTAATCCTAATTGGCCCATTATAGAGATGAATAGTCTGAGGCACAAAACAGTCAGAGTTAGTAAGGGGCAGAGCTAAGCCTCCCTGCACATCTTTACAACTCCTAAGGCCCTACTTTAACCCTTGTTCCCTACTGTACTCCCTCCTGCTCTGTGTTTTAGGCAGATTACTGTAGGCCAAGCACTGATGAGCTCAAGTGGCCCAGAGACAGGAGTGAGTTGGGAAATCTTTTCTTTTGCTGTTTAACAGTCTAGGAATATCTTTAGGCAATTCACCTAGGCCTACTGAATTCTCAATTTCTGCATTTGTGAAATAATAGGAATAATAATACCTGCCGCTTAGGCTCATTCTATAGATCAGATGAAATGATGAACGGGAAAGCATCTTTTCAAGGTGGAATATTCAGTTTTGGTTCTTGTGACTTTCATTATTACTAGGACACTGTTAATACTACTATGATGGTAAGCATGGCTTCCTAAGAGGCATTGGAAAAGACTGAGGGCTGGGGATGTGGGTCAGTGGTAAAGTGCCCCTGGGTTCAATTCCCAATACCGAAAGAAAAAAAAAACGAAGATTGAAAGTATTATCTAAAACTAATTAAGTATATATATATATATATATATGTTAGTTTCTAGAAGCTATGATTTTATTGAATAATTGAGAATTAGCAAAATAGCAGCCATTCGAGGTTGAAGGTACTTTGGCCCCCAAGTGTTGCTTTGCTTTTCTGTACAAAGATTTTCCTCTTTTTTGACATTGATGGAATACTACTAAAAAAATAAAGGAAAAAAAAACTATATAGGAAAAAGTGGCCCAAGGATAGAGACCATTTATATCTGTGTAATGTAACCCTGGTGTACATTAAAATGTGAAATGATATATTGAGAGATGTTATTCTAGTTAATTAGGCTATTGGCATTTGTGAAAAAAAATAACTGATTTCAATGTGATTAGATTTAAATACATGGCAAAATGTGTTCTCCAGCCACAAAATGGTAGGATCATGTTACCTTGGAAGATACAAATTGCTAATATCCTTTAATGAAATTCAATCATTTTACATTGCAGGAAGAGTGGTCCCTCTATTAGGAGATTTCATGGATAACAAGACTTAATTTCTTGTTAAAATTGGTCTTTATGGAATCTCATAAGGTGCCTAGGAACTATAATATTGTAATTTTCCACAGAGATTACCAGGTTCTGAAATGATAAGAAATACCAAATAAGTGTATTTTTAAGTAGGGCAGGGTTAGATATATAAGTTATATGCTGAAGAAAATGGAGACATACAGATCCAGAGCATAAAAAAGAAACAAAACTCTGTTTGTTCTTAGAATATTAATGTAGAATTGGGCTGTCTCATTTCCTCTGGTTGCTCTCTACAGTTCTTGAGAAGTCATGTTCAGTGACTACTCAAGGTCATTTACTCCAGTTCTCCAGGGCAATTGATTTACAATAAGACAGAAAAAACGACTTTCCTTTTTATTTCTTCCAACCTAACTGATTATGTATGTTCATTTTTCTGCTTACATTTTTCTTATGATGCTGTGTGTGAAGATGGGCAGTTATGGCAACTGTCTCAAATAGCTTTCTGTTAAATTAGGATACAGAAGATTGACATTCTTGGCTTTTACACCCCATGGAAATCCCATTTCCAAATCCTCATTTCCATGGGGCCTGCTTAATAAATAACTTCTCCAACCATCTGCTTTATGGGGACAGACCGGACTCTCTCTGGGAGTAGGAAGTGAATGAAATTTAAAAACTGCTCCAAGCACACATCACACCAGCATCTGCCTAAAGCTCGAAATGGACAGTGGCAGGCAGAGGCGGGATGCAGCAGGACCCTGCTCCGGAGCCATTAACTCAGCATCTCCTCCCCTGCTGGGTGTGCTACAGCAGAAGCTAGCAACCTCACCACACTGAAGGTGGACAAAGTTCCTGATAAAGAGGGACTTCAAGTGCCTTTGCAATTTCTGTGATCTCCTCAAACTTTATTTTGGAAACCTGGCATGCTGGAGATAGTAGCAGAAAGAGAAAACTGTTTATCTTTTTTTAATGCCTTTTATGTAAACTAAAAATAATCTTTTGCTCATATGCATCTCTAAGACTAAGAAGAAAAACAGCTTTTAAAACACTTAAAGGAATATTATAAGTTTCAATCTCGAAGCTTTCTTGTGGTGCTTTCTTCCCAAAGTCTTTGAATAACGCCTCTCTACCACTTAGTAGCCGTCACTCTTTGACAGGTCTAGTTTACCGATTCATGATTACTTGTCATATCTTGTTTTTAGTGTTAACATGGGAAATTGTTCTCCTTCTTACAGCTCTCATCCCACATGCCTGCAGAGTCCCCTGGGACACAGTAGCATTACAGAATTGAATATCATCTCCTGATATATCATGAAGAGCCAGGGAGAACCTGGGTCTCACACTTTCTAACACTCACATATTCCTGGCAAGGAAACTGAGATCTGAGCTTCAAGCAATTGATGTGAACTTTGCTTAGCTCATGTTATTTAACTGTCATTCTCTGCTGGCAACCACTGAGACCACAGGCTCTTTAAACTTGGAAAACTAAAAATGGAATCCCTCGATAGTTCTCTTTAGCTCTAGTTCACAAATGTCAACTTTTCCTTAATTGTTTTGAAAGCCACTGTGAGCAGGTGAAAAGGGTTCTCTGTTCAGGAAATGGTGAGGTATTAGCCCCTGTGTTTTCTGCTGGGCCTCCTGCCTTCCTCCTGCGTTCACTATGGTTTTTCCTTTTTCTGATAGAAAGTTAGAATTATTTTGTTTAATTTTCCCCTTTTGTCCTTGGAAGGGAACTTAGGTGTTTGAAAGAACATTCTAAGTCAATGTCAGCCTTGCCATTGGTGACTCCTCTGAGGTCCCAGTTGCTTCTGGGGAGTAGGACATGGCAAACTCATTACAGACCCTACATATTGTCTGTGGCTACTGCTAGACTTTCCTGGGCTGCTGAGGGCAAGGCTGCTGCCATAAAAGTGCAGGACTGTGAACCTCCAAGGACATATATTTGTCCAACTCGTTCCTTCCACAGAATAGCATTTGTCAGAGCTTTTTGTTAATTGCAATTGACAGTAAACTTGGACTATATTTTTTTAAAAAAAGAATGTTTAAAGAAAGAAAATTGAAGAAATATATTGGCTGTCTAAGTTCAAGGGACAGAATGATAGATTCAGGGGCTGAAATAAGGCCATTGGTCTTCTCCCTGTCCCTCTCTCCTTTCTTTTCTTCCCTCTTATCTCTTTCTTTCCTCTTTCTTCCTTTCCCTTGCCTTCCTTTCTATTCTCGTCTTCTCTCTCTCTCTATTATTATTATCAACCATCTTAAGGTCAGCTTTACTTTCCATTGGCCTCACGTAAATAACATGGCTCATAGGCACCCAACCTTTTCCTGGTGCCCTTAGACACACAATGCCCACATTTGGCACACAAGGATCTCCTGCCTCCTCTGAAGCTGGAGGAAGAGTTAGGCTGACAGCATCCACTTAAACTTGACTACAGGAGAAGAGTGAGGTGTTTCTTCAAGAGAAAATTAGGATGCAGCTCTTATCAGAACTAGTGATAATAATGACATAGTATATGCTAGACACTTTCCTAAGTGTAGAATATTTAATGGGTCCTCTAATTCTCAAAACATCAACACGAAGGAGGTGTCAATCCTGCTTTCATTTTCAAGATGAAGAGATTTAGTCACAGAGAGATTAGCTGTTCACAGCCAGAATTTAGAAGGCAGGTGGGGGGCTGGGGATATAGCTCAGTTGGTAAAGTGCTTGCCTAGTATGCACAAGGTCCTGGGTTCAATCCCCAGCACTACCAAACATAAAAAAAAATGACCTTAGAAGGCAAATGTATCTTAAAGCTCAATCTTTTAACCAATATTTATTCAACTTATGTTTATTCAATACCCCCAGTGACCCAAGCACTTTCCAGGCCCTGGGGAGCAGGGAATTATCATCCACATTTTCATGGCACATGTAGAGTAGACTGACACACACAGATTATACCAGTCAGGTTTCTGTCACTCTAACTAGTACTGAAATCATCAATTATGAGCAAAAACAAGTTGATTTGGGCTCCTAGTTTTGGAGGTTTCTGTCCATGTTTGGTTAACACCATTGCTTTTGGGGCTGTGGTGAAGCTGTACACCATGGTGGGACCACATGACCAAGCAGAATGCTCACCTATGGCTGAGAAGCCCAAGAGATAAGGAGGAAGAGCCTGGGATCCCACCACTCAGTTTGGGGCATGCCTTCCATGACCTAAGGACCTCCCACTAGGCTCCACCTCTTAAAGGTTCCACCTCCTGATAGTGCTGCCTTGGAAATCAAACCTCTAACCCATGGGCTTTTGGATCCATCCATCTCAGATGTTCCAAACTAGAGACAAGCATGTCTTATACCTGAATGTACATCTTATATTTTAATAGTGACTCTGTAATGTATAGGGATAACTATAAAGAGTAACTGATGACGAAATGGGGATAGCTAACTTATTTTTTTTTTGGTTACTTAAATATAAAATAGAAGTTTCAGCGAACTGTATGAAAATGGCTTTGTTACAAGTTCATCCAATATGCCAGTAATTGTTCAGCAAAGAAGAACCAATTGTTAAAAAGAATTAGACATCTTTTCTTCTTGTCCAATTGGATATTGATAAGAAGGGAATGGCAGTGGGAGATGAAGGGCGAAAATTCTTAAAGAATGTTTGGCTGGAATAGATGCACAAAAATAATTCTAATATTAATGGGAAAATTGTACTGGTTCATATTTTCATATTTCTTGATTTAAAAAAAACAAACTTCAAACACTAACAAAGAAAACATTGAGAGTTGCTCATTATGAACTCTAAATGATGTTTCTTTGTTTCAGATTGGCAAAGGCATATGAAGGACATTTTCATTTAACTTTAAACTTGAACTTTCTCAGCATCAAATTTGGGATTTAACTCCTACTCCAAGGACTTCATTTAAAACCTTAATATCAGTCGTCTTTCAGTTAAAGCACTTGAACCATTTGGCTCATTAACAGATCCTATGAGCTTCCCTTTATGCACACATTGGCTACTTCACCCTTTCAGCTATTCTGAAAAAGTTAATGTGTATGAACAGCCAATTTCACAAGAGGGTAATTAGTAGATAACTAAAAGATGTGCTTTGTTTCTAATCAGAAAACCCATAGGGTGCTGCTTAAAAGATACATGGAGATCAATGAAGTATCAGAAATCAAGAACATACTTGATGAGTATCTGAAAATCAAAATAAAATTCATATGGAAAGATCTTCACAAGAATAGAAAATAATGCATCTGATTTTGAGGTCTTTCTCAACATGTTTGAATAATTCCTCCAATGCGTAGCTCACCCCAGTTAAACAGACATGGTTTTCTTGCAGAAGAGAAGACCATAACTTATGAGTCAAAAATTAGAAGACATGACTTCAAATTCTAGGGAAATGTTGATTTTGAAGGTGACTGAAGTCTGATGCACATCAACTATTATAACTGGGGAGTTTGCACAGCATTTTGTGGATATGTTTTAACCATAAACCAGAGTCTGCAAATGAACGGACTGGAGATCTACTAGATAGCAGTTATGACTTCCCTAGTTTGTCAGTTTCCATAATTGATTATTCTCTGTGTGTGTTTCCCATTCAATTCCTTCTGATGTATGGCTGCAGATGCAGGCTAACCTGAAATCATTCCAGGAAGGTAGCAGTCACTATTCATTTGGCTCCATCTGCCACATTAATTCTGATCAGATATGAAGCCTCACGATAGACAGCAGGTGTCAGAGAGAAGCGAGTGCCTTGTGTGCTTGTTTTGCTTTTCTCTTCCCATCATATTTCCAGGGTTATGTGTCTAAAGATAATGTACAATAGAATTAGGGAAATGTGTTTCCTAGAAGAGAAATTCAGAGCACACTTTTAAAGGATTCAGATCCACTCCTGTCTAGGACCTCAAAATGTACCTTTTGCATTCTGAAACACTCCAAGTGGGACACAGGAGGTCTGGAAATTCTTAAGTTTTTTCTTTGTTTTTCTCTTGATGCATGAGAAGGAAGAATACGCAGTCTCCAATCTTTCTTATTCTTCATTTGAACTTTGAGTTCATTGTGCAACATAACAAAAATCAAATGTAATTGAACACCTGAAAAATCCTAAATTCTAAGCGTGTCCTTCGAGCATTACAGTGACTATATGAATATGTGGACGCTGCTCTCTGAAAAGCAGTCATTACTCTGTTCTCCATTAGGGCAGGAACAAGGCTACATTCGGTTCTGTATTTCTTTCTTTCTTTTTTACGTATGCTTAGCCACTGAGCTATATCCTCAGCCTCTTTTTGCTTTTTATTTTGAGACAGGATCTCACAAAGTTTCTTAAGGCCTTGTCAAGTTGCTAAGCCTGGTGTTGAAATTGCGATCCTCCTGCCTCAGCCTCCTGAGTCACTGGGATTACAGGTGCGCACCATCAGATGTGTGCCTGCTTTGGCTGGTTGTAGCAGTTGCTATATTGTAGCGGATGCTCTCCCCACAGCTGCTCACCTAAGTTCCTTGGCAGCCACAGGGAGAGTAGCCCATCTCCTCAGTCCCCAACACATACAAACACCCCTCTCTCTGGTTTCTCCAGTATTGTGGGTCTTTGCTGGGCCAGAAATAAGAACCACCAGAAATTACAGTGGAGTGTGAGTCTTTGGGGACAGAAAACCAATGGGGATGAGAGAGAGTGGATGGGGCTGGGAGAGGCAGCCCCCAGGATGACTGGAAGGCTGCTCTCTGATTCCTGTGGGCAGCTTAGGTGCAGGTGTCCACAGCAAGGCCTTGCTCACTGCCTTCTGTTTCTTCTATTTGTTCTTCTCCCTGATCTATATTCTTCACTTTCTGGTCTCTCATGTACTTCTTTGGATCATGTCCCAAAAAACCTGACTGTACCCATGTCCTTTTATCTCAGGGTCTGCTTTGGGAGACATGGAAAGTGAAGATACTCACTCATGTCATTTTGTAGCATGAATGAACAAGTGAATGGATGAATTTCAGAGGTAATAGCTTCCAATCCGACCAGAAACTGCTCAGTTTTTCAAAGATTCTTCCATGAAGTCAATGTACTTGGGCAGTAGCTCAACTGCAATAGTTAATGAAGCAATAGGAAGCTATATTTAAGCAGAGACGCAGGCAGAAATAAATTCACTGAATGTGAAACAATCATCGGACGGGCCTGGGTTGGTTTAACAACATGAGTACTGTTGAACTCCATGGAAGAGCAGCCAGAGGCACCTTCTGGAACACTCTACTCCACCCTCATATTGGCAAGAACTGACGCAATTATTCAAGACAAAGTAATAATTCTTTATATGAAATGGCAGATAATTGAGAGCAAATAAGACACAGTAATTGAGAAGACTATTTTTTGATACTTTAATTAAATTGAAAAATGACTCATGGATTCCATATATAGTGGATAACATTTATTTACCATTTAATTTTTGGTTTGGGCCAAGTAAGCTCATTGACTTAATGTGTATTTTAAAACACACACACATACACACACACACACAGTTTTTGTTGTTGTAAGAGTAACTTTAACTTCATTTATTTTATTCTGCTCCTGGAACTAAATCCATGAATTCCGTGGTTGTTTTGATTCTATTAGTATATGAAAACAGTGATAATAGAAAGAATGGACGCTGATAATTGTCATTTATTGAAGATCTCCCATGTTAGTTACTATTCCAGCTCTTTACATATCTCACCACTTTGCCATGGTGACAAAAGGAAGAGAGATTATTTATACTAATTTCACCTGGGAAGAAAGAGAAGTTTAGAAAGAGGGAAGCCAATGCTTTCACGTCACACCAAGAGTGGAGTTTAGATTCATGTGTTCCTTCATGAGTGCTTCCAGTGTTGTAAGGAGGAGAACGTTCACAGTGTTAGATTTCCCTGGACGGCACCTATCCCTCACTGGCATTGACAGGCAGGTAGGAATTCAGAGGCTGGGCCTGGAGCTGCTGACAGGCTGTAGGTTCAGAGGCAAACAGCGGGACAGCGTTACCACCATGATTACAATCCTGGCATCTTTTCATTTCTGTTTCTCGAATTGCTCCCCAAGTCTCCCTGATCTGTGACTCTGATTTACCTGTTTAAGATGCTCCATGTTATCTCTATGGCGCAAGGGGAAGCTCTTTCAGTTCCCCAGACACACAATGCACCTTTACCTGGTCTTTCTCTGACTTTATGTCTTCCTTGGCTAGAACTTTCTTTCCTGTCCCATTCTTTGCCTGAATTTGAATGTGTCTTCCAAAAGTTTACATTGGACATATAGTCCCCAGTGTGGATGTGCTAAGCTGGTGGACACTTTATGAGGTGGGACCTAATGGGAGGTCATTAGGCCATGAGGGCACCACAATTTTGAAGAGAATAATGCTGTCCTAGAGAGTTCTTGCTCTCATGGAACCACACTGGTAACCCATGAGTGGGTTGTTCTAAAGCAAGATGACCTGACGCACTTGTCTCTTGAGCACACAGCCACCTCTTTTCCTGCTTTTCCGCCATGTTGCCATGCAGCCTAGGGAGTCCTCACCAGAGGCCAAACAGATAGTGTAGCCAGGACTAAGCTACTTGGCTGACTCCTGTTTTTTATGCAGTTCTCCACATAGATTTATTTTCCCTAGATATGCTATCAAATCCCCCATTCTCCCTACCCCTTAGTTGGGTTTAATTATTAATGTATGTATTTCCAAAGTTTACTCATTTATTTCTGAAATATTTATGGATTGTTTTTCTAATGAAAAATACACTTTCTTTTTCCTACTCTCATACACTACTCAGTACAATACTTTTAACACCAGTGTGTGAGCATTTCCCCCTACACATCAAGCAGTTCTCTAGCAGACACCAGCTGGACGTCCCATAATTTAACTCAATTCTGACATTATATACCTGGAGGACATGTCAAATCTTATAAGGTGTTTATTCCAAAAGACCACAGCCCCATTTCAGGTGCTAATTGCAACTCCAGATTGTCATCTGTATTTCTGATGAGCTAGCTTGAGTTGTCCCATGACCCCCTTCTTGGGTTTGATTAATTTGCTAAAATAGTTTGCAAAACTCAGGGAGACATTATTTATCAGTTTAATAGATTAATAAAGGATATTGTAAAAATTTTCAGATGAATAGTTAATTAAATGAATGTGCAGACCAAGATCTGGAAGGATTTCAAACAAAAGACCTTCTGTTCTTGTGTTGGGGTGCACTATGAGGTTGGGGTGCACTATCTCAGCATGTGGATGTGTCCTCCAACATGGAAGCTCTCTAAATTCTATAATTCAAAGATTTTCATGGAGCATTTATCACATGGGCATGATTGATTATAAACTTGGTCTCCAGCCACTCTCCTCTTTTGAGAGGATCGAAAGAGAATGAAATTGAAAGTTTCAATCTTCTCATTATGGTTTGGTCTTTCTGGTGACCAGCCACTACCTAAGAGCACACCAAAGTTGTTTCAAAAGGTATCTTGAGCATTCAGGAAATTTCAAGGAATTTGGGAGCTCTGTGTCAGATGTTCCGGTCACTCATGAAGTAACATGGAATGCAGGAGCTCTGTGCTGGGAACTCAAGTAGAGGCCACTGTGTATGTTTCTGGCCACTGACTCCATATGACTGAATTATGTTGCCTATCTGAACACTTACATTTAATGTGGCACTTATGGAATAATAGTTAAGCAATGGCAGCTACCCAACTAAGCATAACTTTGAGAGAAGCTAGCGTGGGACAGGGATAGACTTAAAGAAACAACTAATCTTCCCTTGATAGCCATTAACCACATTTTAATATTATTTTACTAATTTAATTATTCTACCACCTCTTATCTACTGCTATTTGCACATTATGATAAACTTGTATAGAATTATTTAGAACAGAAATTAGCTGGTGTAGATCCAGGTTCTCCTTAGGTCATAGGTCTGACATCTCAAGGAGCTTGAACTCAATTTCCCAACACATTCAATCATCAATATAATACTTATTTACATGATATAACTGATTACTAACTCACCAACACTAAAATATATTACAATATGATGAAGGTACAATTCAGTTTCATTACAGAATAAATCATTTGGAATGACAGAGGCATATACTTTTTCTTCTCAACAGAATCTACCCTTGCTAATATGCAAGACCTTATGAAGAACAGGCGTTGAGTGAAGCTGCCTGCCAGACTAGGATAGTTATGCTGGGACTCTGGTCCTGGGAAATAAGAAAAGGACTCGCTTTAGGTCTGTGGAAGGAGACCAGGGATGGGATTTGGCAAGGTCAGTGGTAAGGCTGATTTGATGATGATTTAGGTTTGGGATGAAGATGAGACCCAGGGACCAACTCCTGGATTGCAGCCTCCATCCATATGACCCGGAGAGAGAGAATATCACCTCTGCTGGGCCCAACTCTTGGATTAGGAATGTGGAGAATGGGGCATGCTTTCTGAGGAGGTCCCATCTTAATCCAGTACAGAAGGATCAAAGGTGGATGAGGCTTGCAGCATATTCTAAGAAAACAGTCCAGAATGTGCAGAAGGCTGAGGCTGATAGAGCTTTGCATGGTGGGAGTACTGAGAGGTCAATGTGGCTGGTAGAGTGGAAGTGAGGGAAGAGGATCCTGTAGGGCCCTGCACGCCACTCTACAGTTTACCTCCTGTTTAAAACTCCTTGGAGGTATTAAGTGAGGGAATGAGACAATGGCTCTTTTGTGAACAATAAATACTAATAATGGTTAATACCACTGTGCTTAGAGAACATATGGGGCTGGTGGGAGATTTTGGCAGAAGACTTGGTCAGAAATGGTGTTTTCTTGAATTTGGGTGATATTGATGGATGTGTCATGTGCTTACTTTAATGAGATAAGATGTATTTGTGTAATTCAACATTTGCTGATGGATTGGATGTGGAGTGCAGGGGAAAGGAAAGATGAAGTTTTTGGTTTTGAGCGACTGGGCTGTGGATGGAGCCACTTACGGAGATTCATCCCCCATCCAGCAGGAGCACATGGAGGCTTCACTGTGTCCAGCCCTTGCTCTGGACTCTGGGCTGTGGGTGAGCTGAGCACCCTGGTCTTTCTCACTGAGTGTCTACTCTTGATAGGAGACATCAAATATGTGATATTTTAATGGTAGTAAATGCAGCCAAGGCAAAGCAGAGATTAAAATATACAGATAAATGAGGTGGTGGCAATTTTAACAGATTTTTAAGTGAAGCCTTCATTGTCAAGATGACATGTGAGCAAAGGCTCTCAGGGGGTACAAGTCCAGTGTTCCTGAGATTGTCCCTTAGCACAGGGGACCTTGGAGCCAGAATCCCACTCTCCTAGGGGGAAGCAGCTTGCCATTAAAAAAGTCATCTTCACTCTGTGAACAGGGAACTGGAAAATAAATTTCCAAAGTTTACTCTTAGTCTGCAGAATAAAGCAAATTTGCTGGCATTTGCTCAGGAGTAGTAAAAGCTTTAGTCAGGATTTGAACTGGTGGCTCCAGGGACTCGCAATATTATTAAGTCAAATTTAAGTCTCCATAAGCCAGATGTTTAATCCGTTAAGTCCAGTCTTTGGTTTGCTAAGCCACCTTTCTGTGCCTGTTTAGGGAAATGATGTATGTTTGCTCCCAAAGGTTTTCTCCAGCTCAGAGCCAAATGGAAGTCAGAAGCCATCGCAGCCTGCTGTGAAAAGGCGGAAATTCTTCAGTTATTTGAATTTGATTGTGACAATGGCTTAATGGCCATGGTGGTTGCCAGGAGTTGGATTTGGTGGACAGTACCATTGTGTCCATGCTGTACTGTAGAGGTTGGCTGCTTATGGGATATGGATGGGAGGAAGGGGGAGAGTCAAGGAAACCCTTGTTTCTGGTCTTCAGAAATCACTATTCAATCAGCAACATCAATTACTTTCCCTCAAGATTCTAGGATTTTTTTTCCTTTTATTTTTTGAGGTACTAGGGATTGAACCCAGGAGGATGTTATTGCTGAGCTATATCCCCAACCCTTTTTTTAACTTTTATTTTGAGACAGTGTCTCACTAAGTTGCTGAGGTTAGCCTCCAACTTGCAATCCTCCTGCCTTAGCCTCCTGAGTAGCTGGAATTACAGGAGTGTCCCACCACCTTCATCTTAGGCATTTTTTAATTAAAACAATTTGTATGTGCTGCATGTATGCATGTTTGTAAGGTAGTATAAGTCACCATGCAAATACTTTCAGAGGAAACTGCAGTTAACATCTGTAAATAAAGCTATATAACTCAGCTATAAGAGAATATATGCAGATTACCATGTGCCACTGTCTTTTATGCACAGTGAGAACTTAATGAACGTCCTGTTCCTCTGACCATGTAAGCTTGCTGGTCAGTTTTGGTCCAAGTACTGGGGTTCTAGCTTTATTCCTAATACCTTTGATACCTTGCTAGCTATGTGACTTTTCTAAGACTTAGTTTCTTCCTCTGTGACGTGGGTTGATAGTTCCTTTCTCATGGTGTAATTGAATAAACTCAATGAGATGATGGTTTTCAAATGCTTAGAATAGGGCTTGGTCAATGACAGTAACTCAATAAATATTGAAGCTTATAATTTTCATCAAAATTCGTATCAATTATTCTAGCATGTGAATTTATTTATTTATATAGCATTACTATATATTCTGATGTTCTTGCATCTTGCACATCTTTTTGGCTGGGGAGAGACTACCCCTCCTGAGCTTGGCTAATTCTTAGAGATAGCAAGGGCTCAGCCAGGACCAGGTCTGGATACATGAACTAACTAGTTCAAGGGCAGACCTCCTATAGCTGAGTTGGGCACCCAGGAGGCAGAATTAATCATCCCAGGGCAGAGTACCAGCAATTAGGGAACATATCTGCAGCCTGGAGACCACTCAAATTATTCTGAGTAGTTGGCCCTTCCTTTCCTGGCCTTTCTCACAGAGACCCCCATAGAGGCTCCAGGCAAACGCTCTCGCTCACTCCTCTCCTGCACCGCTCTGCTGACCTTCTTCTGGGCCTCCATGGTGTGCAGCGCACCCTGCCTCTAGGACCTATGAATATAATGAAATGTATTTTCCCAAGTCTCTTCTGTGTCTCCTTTCATGTCCTCAACAGACCAACAATCACACAAAAGAACACAAAACAATCATTTACTAAGTTCTGTAGGAGAAATTTGTGTTCCGTTGAAAATTGTGCATTATCCTTCAGAGTTATCTGGTTCTGATTTTATGGAGCTATTCCACAATTCTGTAAATTGTAGATAACTGCCAGAAAGGTAAAATAATTCTTATATCTAGACATGTAAATGAATTCTGCTCCCTTTTCCCCAACAAAAGCAAGTTTAACTGCCCATTTGCATATTCATTTCAGTATTTTCCTCCACATATTTGTGCTTCTTTGAGTCCTCCATTGAACCAGGTTATAACACTTGCCTGGTTCCCTCATTTCATCAATGAATATTAAATAAGATCTTTAACCTGAGTTAATTTTATATTGGTATGAGATTCATGATTTTACTTCATTTTAAAAATTTTCTTTTAATGGTACAGAAACCATTCAAACGACTATAAATGAGGAAAAGGAACTTAAGAGACTTGATTGAGATGTAGATACACTTCGATATGGAAAGCAAATTCCAAGCAATAGATGCTGTCTGATTAAGTTCTAAAATGAATGGAAATAAAATGTGAGTTTAAGGAGCTACTTTCCTTGGTGTTGATGGGGTACATTTCCTGCAAAAGTCAGTAGGTAGGTTAGAATTATTAGAATTTCTTTGTTTCCTTTTTACTGTGGGAAAGTAAATGAAGACCCCTTGAATGAGAACAAGCAAAGGCTATTTATTCAGAGCTTGCTATAGCAAAAGCCAGCCACCACTCTTGTGTTCTGGCAGAAACTGGAATGCAGGCAGGGGGTGGGGGGCAGAGAGAAGGATCTGATGGGAGAATCTTGGTGAAAGGACCTGGCAGGTGGCTGAAGAGCAGTTGAGCACCTTATGTGATTGGGTTACCTATTTGCCTTTCCCTGGTTGTTCAAAAGTTGGAAGCAGCAGATACATTTCAGGGAAGTTGTCAGTTATTAGCTAAGTGCTGAACATATGGGGCTAACTATAAAGGTTACTATTTGTTTTCTTGGGTTGGTTATTGCAGGTTGTGTGTGAGAGTGGTTTTTATATGCGAGCAGACTGTTGTCCATTTGTATAGTCTCTTTTTATTTCATGTTTATGTGTATTCAATCTCTTAACTTCAAAGCACTAAGTTACTGAATATGAGGAAAAATTCATAGTATAATAAAATTATGTGTAGTAGAGTTCCTCCGTGCATGAATCTAGAGTATTTGTAGCACTTAATGTGTTGGGAGTAAGAATTTGTTTGTGTACCCGGCTGGGGCCATATCTCAGTGGCCCTTATTTGCCTGTAGAGCCTAGACTATATTAGGGACATAGTATATATTTGTAGAATTAATAAATGAAACAATCACATGAAATTCTCTGATAGGAGCAAAAATCTTAATTAATTAGGACTCAATTGCCAGGGACAGAAACACAACTTGGAATAGCTGAAGAGGGGAATTCATGAGCACACATAACATTAAAGGAAGATTCCGGGCTCAGTTCTGTTCTGGGGTTCACATAGTTTCATCTTGTCTGGATCCTTCTCCTCTGTCCGCAGTGTTCTTGGCATCTTGCCACTCTTCTTTGAAGTCATTGTGAAATAGGTTTGTAGGAAGATAGTGCTCTGTCCTCGACACTGTCTTCCTGCCTGGGCTCAGTAAAGTTTTGCTGATTGATACAAGGGAACAGATGATGAGGGAGGAAAGAAAAAAACAAGTGGGACATAAGAGATAGGTTCAGAAGAAAGAGAAAACATGTTAAATTCGCTAATAGATGTAGAAGACAGGAGCAGGTGTGTCAATGGACAATGTGTCAAAAACGTGGGTTGCAAGCAAATTCTAAAGATGACTTAAAATATGATGTTTTTATTTTTAAAAAGTTGTGCCTCCAGATAAAACTTTGTATTAAAGTTTTAACTTTGTTCACTAGTACCCTGGTCAAGAAATAATATAAATGTGATCTGAAGTCTTGATCTTTCATCTGAGGGTTGTATGTGTTGATGCTCCAGGGTTAGCTTTGACTCTGGTGATTCTAGTGTGAACTAGAACATTCTCCAGCCTCCCAGAATCATCAGCACTTGCTCTCAAGCAATGTCAGTCTTTAGCAATTCTCATCGCTTCAGATCCTTTTGCAAATACTTGCCCAAAATACCGTGGTGAATAACAATGCAATTCAAATGGCATCTAGTCAGGCTATTGTTCTCATAATTGATCTGATATTTGCAGGGACTTTTCTTAATCTTTGAGAATGCTTTGTAGCAAGGCCTCTGCCTATCTGTTTGAATTCAATATGAGAAATGGAAATATTAACTCTTGGATAGCAATAGATTAAAAATTAAAAAATTAGATATGCAAATAATGGCTTCTTTTTTAATTCATTTCTTTGAGAAAAGATTTTTATCATGGCACAAACAAATAAAACTTGCATAGATAATTAAATGAATTATGTAAAACTACTCTATCCTTCCAGTAAGTTTCCTTGTAATGAATTGCAATCATGTAACTTAGGATATTTGGCTTGAAAAGTTTAAAATAAGAATTGCATGACTTTTTTCCCCTGGTTCTTTAAAGTTCAAATAAAGATTCTGATGATATATACACACATAAAGATTTTCACTTTTTATTAATGATTTCTCTTATTTAGAAAGTGGCAGACACGTGAACATGCATGTATCTCTAAGTGATATGATGCCAATTTTTTTAAAAAATTGTTCTTTATTTCTTTCTATGAGATGAGAAGATGGAGCCCAGGATCACTGTAGGACAGTGGTATATTAGGGACACATTGTTGATAATAGGAAGGCAGTAAACTCACTTTGAATGCCTTGACCTCATTCTCCTTTTCTTTCTTCCATGTTTAATGATGCCAGGGAAAAGATGGTGTGCACTTATTTAGAAGAAAGAAAAAGAGGAGCCAGTACAGACAGACAGATGGATGGAAACACATGAACACACACACACACACACACACACACTCACAACTCTATTTCTCTCTTTGTCTCTTAGGTAGAGCAAGACACAAGGAGAAAAAATAGAGAGGAGGGGGAACAAATGATAAACAGATGATGAGGAAGAAGGAAAGAAAAAATGGAAAGTAAGGAGGCAGACTGAAAAGAAGGAGAAAACATGTTAGAAACATGTTAGGTTCTCTGAGAATTGACTGTGACTTGAGCTCTCTGAGAATCACTGTTCCATCTGCATAGAGGAATGACATTGGCATCTCACTGGCACTAGGCACAACCCAATCCTTAACTTGCCTGATACCAAGTTATTGATGCAGTCACCTATGTTTCTTGCTGACTCCTCATATTCAGTTATTTTAGGACCTTCACAAACTATATCAACCATGAGGATCAACTCCACTGCTGACCACCTGATTACATGCAGCTTTATTTATTGACTTTTTAAATGTATTTTCTCTGTCACCAGCTTACCTATCAACTCTTCGTGAGATTTTATTGTCCCTGAATTTTCCCCAGGACCTGGAGGTTTCCTTAGCAGATATTAAGGATTCAATAAATGCTTGTTGATTGACAGCTGATAACATCTCTCTTTTGAAGTCCAGCAACACATGGAAATGGAATTTGATGTGATTCCTACACACTCCAAAACAATTCATTTATCATACACAAGTCTCCTATGATTGAGGCTCTTTTAAAATAGTGTAATTTTCATCTTGCTTTTCAAAGCCTTTGTGATGAACCCACTATCTATGCTAGCATCTATATTCAGGGTACATACCAGGAAAGGGAGACAGGAGTTAGTTCTCATCTTGTATTTTATTTATTATCTGTCTGATGAAATGAGGGTATAAATATCTACAAATTAAAAATTGGTTCAAAAATTCAACACTTTTAGGGAGAAATTAATGTCTGGCCTTATTCATTCCAGTAATTTTCGAAGGATATTAAACTTGAAACAGTCTCTCTGAAGTTACAGGTATCTAAGCTATTTGAAAGAACTTAATATGAGTGCGTTGGAGAGGGCAAGGTCTACATTGTGGAACCTGACTCTGTGTAATGAAAAATCAAATTTTAATATTAAAAAAATTAATTCAGCTGTGGTAGAAAATGGAACTCGCTGCTGCTCAGCTGTGGTATCCTTCTAATGCATAGTGATAAGATTTGGTGATGAGAAATAGTTTCTACTCTGTCTGGGTAATCCTTTTGTTGCTAAATAGAGACTTTGGAGAAGCAATACTTGTCTAACCATTCTTAACACACAACACATCTGATCTGATCCTATCTAAATAAACAGTTTGAGAGCATGACTGGTGTTGTTCCAATCAGCTTTGTTTATAGAGCTCAGCCAGCTGATGATATGCACTGATTCAGAAATTGAATTTTGCAGTCTGCGTCTTTTACTTTGCCACATGACAGTCACAAAGATCAGGGACTGTTTCCCCATAAGGAGAATACCTCAGCTGGGTTAAGCCATTATAATAAATACAGCAATTTGAGATGAATGAGAAAATCAGAGTTAATGAGCTTGGAATCATGTGAGGAAAACACAATCATTCATGTGGCAGGAAACACAAATATGCACACACACAAACTCTTATAACCTGCCACTGTTCTTGATTCACCATCAAAAGATGAGATGACAGTGTATACCCAGTTATATTAGGCTCACATATCCCGCTACATAAAGTTTTATTCATTTCTAAGAAATGGAGACCTAAAGTAGTAGTTACATTTCCAACAATATCAGCTAATTTACATTTTCGTTTTTGGTGTGGAGGATTCAACCCAGGTGTGCTTAACCACTGAGCCACATCCCCAGCCCTTTAGTTAATATTTTATTTTGAGACAGGGTCTTCCTAAGTTGCTTAGGGCCTGGTTAAGTTGCTGAGGCTAACTTGGGACTCATGATCCTCTTGTCTCAGCCTCTGGAGCTGCTGGGATTACAGGCGTGTTTCACTGCTCTCAGCTACTTTTTAAAGACATTATTTATACAATTGGTTTACTATGCTCTTGTAATCAAGGGAATAAACGCATTGTTTCAGTATCATGAAGTGTCCACTTTTAGAAAAGCTACATTTAGAAATTTTTATATAAATGTCTACATCCCTAATTAAATGGAATTCCAAGACAGATCTACTAGTTGAACCATGCAAAACAAACACACACTGGATGGATTTGGTTGATTTACGGGATTACCAAAATACTGTTTTAATTTCAGTTTTCAGCAAATTGACTTATTGACATTTTGCAGAATTTTAGTACTGATATTGTTTATAATCATATTCTACAAAAATATCCTTATCTATCCTGTTATATATACACTCTGGGATTATTTTAACACTACTTGAGATAAGCAGTTGTGACACTACCATTGTTTAGATGTCCTACTGGTCTCTGTAAAGGGCTCCTTGCTTTGAGTACACTTACCACGTGCCTAGAAAAGGAATGACTTCGATGTCAACCTTTGTTGATGGCTTAGTGTGCAATTTTGATATCAACTACTGCCTTATTTCATTTGTGCTGCCATAGCAAACATTTATAAAGAATAAAAACTTTCTTCTTACAGTTCAAGAGGCTGAGAACTCCAAGGCATTGGTATTGGTGTCTCGGTTTCCAAAATGGTACCTTGTTACCTTTCACATGGCAGAAGGCAGAATGGCAAGAGAGCATTCCCTTCAGTTTCCGCCCCTTTTATAAATATGCTGATCTCATTCAAGAGGGCAGACTCCTCGTAACATAAGCACTTTTTAATTTAATAGTATTAATTTAGCAATTAATACTATTGCATTGGGGATGAAATTTCAGCCTGAATTTTGAAAGAGGTACAATCATTCAAACCATAGTAGGCATCCAGTAACATTTTTCAAAAGCACAGATTTTTAGCCAGATGCGGTGGTGCACACCTGTAATCCCAGCACTTAGCGACGCTGAGACGGGAGAACTGTGAGTTCAAAGCCAGCTTTAGCAATGATGAGGTGCTAAGCAACTCAGTGAAACCCTGTCTCTAAATAAAATACAAAATAGGGTTGGGGATGTGGCTCAGTGGTCGAGTGCCCCTGAGTTCAATCTCCAGTACCAAAAACAAAACAAAACAAAAACAAAACATTTTTATTTCTTAACAGGTGATATTAGGTACATGTGGATAGAGTTTCAGAGTTCATGAGTAATCTCTATGAAGCAGAGGTCATCTTGCCAAAGTGATTCTGAGGGAACATGTACCCAGAAGGCCACCTCAGGAGGACAGATATTTGTGTGATGCTGCACAGTCCAGGAAATGGAGAGAAGAGATAAAAAATGGAACAGTGAATAGAAAAAAAATAACACATACATAATATTTTGTATGTGAGTGCACATACATATTCCTCTCCTTCAGGATTTAGTTCTCAATCCCATCACTACTGACATTTGGGGGCAGAATATTCTGTTATGGGGCTGTCCTGTGCATTGCAGGATATTTGGTAGCTTCTATCCATTAGATGTCAGCAGCCAGCCCATGGTGTGACAACCAAAGATATCTCCACAGTGCTCCAAATATTCTCTGGGAAGCAAAACTCCTCCCATCCTGTCCCATTAAAAATGACTGCTTTGTGCAGTTAGCGAAACAAATGTAAATTTAACTATTGAGATTTACTCAACAACAACACATTAAAAATTACCTTCTCCCACACTATATGGATTAGCATTTGGTAACTGGGACTCCATTTTCTCACAGTTCAATCTGTTTAGGCATTCAGGAAACATCCATTGTAATTTCAAGCATTTAATTAAGATATCAACAAGACAATGAGTCCTTAGAAAATGGGGGAGGAAGGGTATTGAGTGGCAGAGGTAAAGTAACTACACCTTCAAGACTTTTGAACAAGCTAACTATGCTGAAAAGTTGAGATATTAAGATTAGAAAGGTCTTTAATATCCTAGATAGCAAAATCAGTTAAGATGAGTAATCCAAAACAAGAAAAACAAACAAAAGAAAAATCGAAGCAGCCAGTTAAGTTTGAGCATCCATTTACCCACCACCAAGTCAGGGTTCATATCAAAGTTTGCACTAAAAGGACATTAAGCAGAATGGAACTTTACAGGGACTTGAAGGAGACAGATGTTTTTTCTTGAGGGGGAGATAGGTAGAAGAACATGGAAATCAATCAAAGTATCTTGAGAAAATTCCATGTGGCAGAGGGCAGGGAAGGGCAGAAGGATTTTGGCTATTCTTTTGTGTTATAATATTTAATGCCCAATGGTGCACTGGTACATGTTTAACTATTGGATCTTTGAAAAAAATGTTTGCTAATGTGTGAGTAGATGAGATTATTGTGAATTTTATTGATATCAAAGATGGATATCACCTAATGTATTAATGATTAAAGTATAATAATTTTTATTGTGAATTCCTTATAGTTCATTATCACAGAATATTTTCTTTGATTTTTGTGGAACTCTTGTATCTGTGACCACCATATGATTATAATTGACTAATAAACATAGAATATTGATTGACTTTTTCTTGTGTTGAAGTAAGAAAAAGGACATATCATAATACTCATCATTTACTAATGCTGTGACAAGTTGCTGAATTAGATGATAGTTTTGCAAGCTAGAAGAGAATTTTTTTTTAAATTTTTATGGTTTATGTGTGTGTGTGTGGAGTATTTTTCATGTAATATCTATAAGCATGGTACATTTGTAGTTTTAATATACAAGTCCATACTGTTTTCATCCCTTTCTTAAGTCTAAAAATCCATACCACAAGATGATACATCAAGACTTGATTTGTAGCTTTGCCAATTCCCATGGTGTAAAGACTTCTACCATCTCACTACCAGCCACCAATGTAATGGCACTGAATGTGAGGTTGGAAGAGGTATGAAGTTGACTCTGACAATTAGTATTCCTGTTAAACAGTTAAATAGGAATAAATAAACTCTGTGTAAATAATTATAAGATATAATAATTAGGAAGCAATGAGCTACTTATTATCTTGGGTTTTTATCACAATTTTTAAGAGTTCACATCATTTAAGTGTGAGTAAATGGATGTTTTTAACAACCAACTTGTAAAATTCTAGGAAGTTGAACAGTTTGCTCTTGCAAGCTTGTACAAGCCAGCTGTGGCACACTGCTGCCCAGACCTCTATTCTGCGTGGTGCCCATGGACTTGTGAGGACCACCATGGACAATGTCTGGGGACCCTCCTAATTTAGGTTCCTCTGCTTGTGCTTAGCTCTAGTGTAGGAGAGCTGCCTGCTGTAACAGATCATGGTTGCCTAGACAGAGGAGCAAAAAGAGCAATCATTAGGGTTGATTAAGACAAAATTTTTTTGCCAGGTCTGAATCTAAACTTTATAGCTCATCATCTCTTCCCTTGAATAATCACGAGTTTTCTTTACTGGTGAGTAAGAGCTGAGAGGGGTGGTAGGGGCCCAGTAACTCTGACTCAGAGGTGCATACCAGCCCAGTCACAGGATACTTGCACTCAGATTGAATTCTACTTCCAAGAACAAAAGTAATGTGACCCCCTTGCACCATGTTCACCCACTGAGCCCACCAGAATGTTGCAGGATGAGAACAGCCACCGAATGCAAGAGTATGTATGCTCTGCAAAGAGGAGCAGAGCATCCAGGACTTTGAATAAATCGACTGAGCTTGCAGGTCCCTCTCCCTTGCTCTAAACAATTCCAGCTAAGTTGACTGTAAAAAGATTTCATTGTAGCTGTAATACTGGTTTTATGCCCTGCGTATACCTGCCAGCAGATAGGGAAGAACAAAACCCCACAGCTGCATTGAAACACAGTTGACGAGGAGAATGGGCGGCAGAGGGAGGGAGAAGTGCAGGAGGGACATGGTTATTACTACTTTTTAGCACAGGGAGACTTTCTGAAATCTAGGTAGGTGAGTTGAGTCACCCTGAAGTCTATTTCCCAGCCCATATTTCAAACTTTTCTAGTAAAAAAAACAAAAACATTAATTTTCTTAAAAAGGGGTTTCAGGTATTATAGAATATCAGGCCTTTCAGTCTAATTATTAATAGACGATACTTAAATAACATTTAGAGTGTCGTGAAAGTTTTCCATGACTTCCAGAGCACTGCATTTTTCTATCGTAGACCAGTACCTCAGGACATGCCCCACTTTCTTCATTGACTTCTAAGTGGGTGGCATTCGATCAGTGCATGTCTTAGAAATAGAGGCAAGTTTACAATAAAACCAAAGGGGCACAAAGACTGGAAAGTTATGACACAATGCTGGAAGCTGAAAATATCAATAGAAATACTTATTTATCACCCAAGGTCCCAGAGTGTTTTAAAATATCACAATTGGCTAATTGGGTTTAATACTAATATTTTAAGGAAATCATTTCATTAATAAATCATTCATTAAGAAATCATTGATTCATTAATACTAATGTTTTCAAGAAATCATTTACTCAACTAGACTGCTGAGTGCACCTAAAGTGGATTCAGGCACATACAGGTCACCTTAATCATCTAACTTTTGTCCAATTTAAATGTAGCATGTTGGATAGTTTATTCTGATGACAGGCAGTCAAAACCAGTCTAGACACTGCAGTATTATTCAGGTCTACATGGCTTTTTAGCACATTTGAAATCATTGTTAATATAAACTTTTATCTCTGAGAATAATTATAGATTTGCAGAGAAGTTGCAGCGTTAAGAGTGCTTCTGCCACCCATCATGTTGACATGCGCAGTTGACTTTCTCACAGCCGAGAGGTTGATTTTGATCCACTGCTATTAAGTGATCTCTGGCCTTCATTCAGATTGCACCCATTTCCCACTCATGCCCTTTGTCCTGGTCCAGGATTCAACCCAGGACACCATGCTGCCTTCCATCAGGATGTTCCTTTAGTGGGCATGGTACTGGGGATTGAACCCAGAGGTGCTACAACTGAGCCATATCTCCAGCCCATTTTATTTTCTGTTTTGAAGCAGGGTCTGGCTAAGTTGCTCAGTTGGCTGCAAACTTGTGATCCTTCTGGCTTCAGCTTCCCTAGTTGTTGGGATTACAGGTTTGGGGCCACTGTGCCTGACTCTCCAGTCCTTTTTATTGTTCATTTTGAGATAGAGTCTCACTAAGTCGCTTAAGGCCTGGCTGAGTTGCTGAGGTTAGCCTTGAACTTGCGATCCTCCTGCTTCAGCCTCACGAGCCCTCCTGGGATTACAGGCGTGCGCCACCGCATCCAGCTTCATGGCAGTTTTGAGGAATGTCAGTCAGGTGTTTTGAAGAATGTCTCTCAATTTGGGATTCTTTGCTGTTTCTGGAATATTCCACTGGGGCTAGGATGTTGCAGAGAGGTTAAATGCCCTCCTCACATCGTATTGAGGTTACGTGGTTGCAATGTAACTCGTGGCTGGTGATGTTGACTTTGTTTGCCGGGTTTCTCTGGTGTAAAGTTCCTCTTTTTCCCTTCCATACTCTTTTCTTTGGAAGTGACTCACTGAGCCCAAGCCCTACTTGAGTTGGTGGTGGTAGTGATGGGGGTGAATTTAGACTAATCTCTGGGGAAGAGGGTAATAGATGCATAGTGCTTTAAATCTTTCTGTAAGGAAAATTCACCTTCTAATTTTGAAAGAGCTTTAAAAGAAATATTTCATAATATCAGCTGTGAAGTAGTTAAAAGTGATGAAGTCCACATTTAATATTTAAGATCTTCACAATTTACTTTGGCTAGTGCATTTTAAATGTAACAGAGGCTATCAAAGTACAACAGAGAGGGCATAGTTTTCCAGATTCTCCTGATGAAAGAATCATGAAAAAAAATTCCTTCACCTCTGTAGTTTGCAGTCCCCAAACTCTTTTGATTGCATCCCGTATAAAATAAATATACAGCCCAGCATGGTTCCTTATTTACCAACCATGTGTAGGCATCTCTGGACTGTTTTGTAGTGTGTATGTAGGGAAACAAGGGTGAGACCGAGTTTAAAGTTTGCATTGAGAGTCTAAATGTAAATAGGATAATAGAGCTTGCTGGGGCTTTTCACCTGGTGTGTTCCAAGCATCGTCTTAAATGCTCTGCGTGTCTAAATGGATCATAACAGTAAGGCTCTGCAGTCAGAACTGTGACGTTCACAGATGAAGAAGAGGAATGACCAACATTCAGTGCTGGTGGAGAGTCCCACAGCAGCGAGTGACAGAGGCAGGAACCCAGGGCAGCATGAGCGCCCACTGTGGAACTCTGCGAGAAGTCCTTGCGTTTCTGTTCCCACCTCACCTTGACGTGTGTGCAGTCTGCTCCGGACTGTGTATGCCCGTCACTGAGAGCACCGCGCTGACGGTGTGTCCAAGCCTAACAACCAGACCTGTGCTGATCTGCTTCTGTGTCCAGAGCTGTTTTTGTCTCACGTCTGGCCCGTGCATCACCCCTTTGTTTTCTGGGAATGAGGCTTGCTCTTTTCCTGTGTCCTTGATGGGGACACAGTTACTAAAGACTGCTTTTTTTTTTTGGTGCTGGGAGCAGCTGTACCTTGCCGCTGCTGGTCTCTGACATCAGCCTGTGTGACTGAGGCCTTCATTTGTTCCTTCGAGCCCGCTGAGGCAGTGGCTGCCACTTCTCTTCCACTGTGTGCTGGAGGAGGGTGGGAATTGTGCCCCTCCAGCGGTGGGAATACTCTGTTTCTGTTTGGGACACCAGCGTGAAAATGATTCTACTGCAACTCAGCATTATGCATGTTTCTCCTATTTCTTGCTTTTTGATACTTCCCAGAAAACAGTCACCTGGCGATTATTGTTGACAACTTTCTATGGGTTGCGTGGATTCATATTAAATTTTCTTCTTGAAAAAAAAAAGTATGTTTTTGTGTTTGTGAAAAGCAAACCTAACTCCTGGAGACTATTTAGAAAACATAAGAAAACATAAACAAGAAATTTAAAAGATGCGCTTTCATCCAACAATAACTTTGTTAATAATCAGTTATTCTTTCTGTTAGTTGGATTTCTGTGTGTATAAAATATACGTGTGTGTGTGTGTGTGTGTGTGTGTAAAAATAGCCAGGTGTGGTGACTCGTGCCCGTAATCCTAGTGACTGAGGCAGGAGGATCACAAATCCCAGACCAGTTTCAGCAACTTCGTGAGACCTTATACCAAAATAAATAAAAAAGGCTGGGCAGGTAGCTCTGTGGTAAAGCACTCTTGACTTCCAACCCTAGTACCCTATAACTCCATATATCTCCACCCCAATATATATGTACCAGTATATGAATATGTTTATACATACTTTCTTATAGTAAGGTGGATCATATTTTTTATCCTTTTAAAAAGGATTTGCCGAAATGTTTTTTATGTTGATTAATTTTAAAAAATGAACAATTTATTCAATGTTGTTTTCTCATTAATTTCCTTCACCATTACATTTACATACTTTCCACCATCGACCATCCATTCCCTTAATTGTTAAATTCCAGCATACATGGAGAGCGGCTTTGGAATCACTAACTTGTGCTTCTATGAGAAGCAACTTTGTCACCTGGAAAGAGTGCTCATATGCAGTCTCTGGTCTTTAATCTTACCAATATCACTTATGTGTAAAGTTCTAGAGTCTAAACCATCCTTATCCTCCACCCAAATGCAGTGAAATCATTTTATACATTCTAATACAAATGGACTTTTTGCTCATATTCTATACTCCATCCTCCGATCCTCCAATCAACTAAATTATTCTTATTTTAATTATACACATACAATTTCACTCTCGTGCTATAATGTTCTATGGATTTTGAAAAGTCTGCGGTGCCCAGTATTCACCACTACAGTATCACAGAGAATAGCTTCACTGCCCGAAAATATCCCCCTATGCTGATTCTATTCAAATCTCTTCCTGTTCAAATTCTGGGAAAATACTGATATTTTTGCTATTCATGTAATTGTTCCTCTTCCTGATGCTCTGTCACACGTGGAATTTTATAGGATGTACTCTATTCACTGGCTGTGGGTCTTGTTGACTGCTTCTAGTTTTTGGTATTTGTGAATTAAAGCTGCTATAAACATCCACATGCATGTTTTTATGAGTACTATTGTATTATTTTCAAATAATTTTGGCATAAGACTGATGTATTGTAGGATCAGCCTGTGTTTAGCTTTGTATGAAACTGCTGATTGTCTTCCACAGTGAACAGAAGTGCCATTCGCCTATCACTCCCAGCAATGAATGAGAGATCCAGTTGATTCATGTCCTTGCAGGCAAATGTTGGGTTTTTGTTTTTTTATTTTAGCTATTCTAATAGGTATATGGTGGTATCAAATTATTGTTTGTGCATTTTCCTATTGACAAATAATAAATGAGGTTAAGCATCTTCACATATGTTTATTTCCTCTCTCTCTCTCTTTTCATCCATCTATCATCATCATCTTTGGTCAGGTGTCTGTTTATATACTTTGCATATTTTTAAATTGAGGTGTCTGTTTCCTTATTTTTGAGTTTTCAGAGTTCTTTGTATATTTTTGATACATGTTCTTTATCAGACATGTGTCTTGCAAATGTTTGCTCTCAGATTTTGGTTTGCCTGGTCATTCTACAACAGCATCTTTCAGAGCACAACAGATTTTAGTTTTAATAAAGTTCAATTTATTGCCTTTCCTTTTACAGATTATGCTTTCAGTGTTGTGCTTAAAAACTTGTCAAATTCAAGGTCACATAGATCTTCTATTAACATTTCTTCTAACATTGCTATAGTTTTGCATTTTACATTTTGGTGTACGATATTTGTCCAAAGTATAAGATCTGTGTCTGGAGTGTTTGGTTTATAGATACTTAATTGTTCCAGCACTGTTAGTTGAAAAATTACCCTTTCTCCAACAAATTGCAAATGATGCTTCTTTAAATATGTATAGGTTTATCATATATTATGTGGTGTTTTGGCCTGTGCTCTTAGCATTCTGAGTGTTGGGCGGGCGGGGGGAGAGGCAGAACAAGAGAGGTCAGGGCCAAACCAGGGGTGGAGGAAGAAGAAAAGATTTTCTGGATCTGCCTCCAATTTCTTGATAGTTTATTGCATTTTAAATTTTCTTTCTATTTTTCAAAAACTTCACAAGTGTGCTTCCTTATTCACGTATCTGCTTATCATCTCCAAATTACTCTGTAGTAGATAGGAAATCAGTATTTGAAGCAACTTATGTTATAGTAGTTTATACAGCAGTAAAGCATATAATTTAAGAGTATAGCATCACAAATAAAGAAAAGGATTTTGATCTTATTTCAATATTTAGCTTGAAAAAAATACCTAACTTCTTGTTGCTTGTTTTCCCATTTGTGGGATGGCTATAATGATTTATGCCTGTGTGAATCAAGTCTTAACCACACAATTTTTGTCTCATATTATTATTATTATATAATCATCAATTTATTGTCTTGATTAGTAGCAATTGGAATGTTAAAAGAAAAACAGAGCTTAATGTTTCCCAAATCATCAGTGAATGCCTTCAGATAAGATCAGGCGCCAAGCATCCTGCTGATTACAGCACAGCAGTTGAATACTTGCTCACCTACGTTGACAGCAGCTTTATTCACAACAGCCAAAATGTGGAAGTAGGTGGAGGGAAAAAAGTGGCACATGCCTGCAGTGGAGTATTATTCAACCTTATGAAGGAATGAAGTGCTGATCTGATCCAGGCTGTATCGTTGATAAGCTTTGAAAACATGATGCCAAATGAAATAAACCAGGCATAAAAGGAAATATTATAAGACCCCACTTACAGGCCATGCCTAGGACTGGCAATTTCATCAGGACAGAAAATAAAGTAGAGGTCACATGGGGCTGGGAAGAGAGAATATCCAGGAGTGACATTTCAATGGGAACAGAGATTTTCTTTGGGATGAATCAAAGTTTTAGAGAAGGATAGGGGCAATAATTTTCAACATTCTAAGTGTACTTGGTGCCACTGAATTTGTACACTTAGAAGTCTTTAATTGCTAACTGGTACATTACGTACATTTTACCTCAATAAAAACAAGAATAAACAACAATAACAAAATACCACTCAAGCATACACTTCCAATTCTCACTTGGATGTTCTGCCTTTTCTGCCTGACTTTGTATCAGCTATTGCGGAGTCTGCATCAAGTTATCTGTCATCATGAGCCTGACAGCATGTTTACACATCTTCTTTAGCTGATGACCTCGCAATTGCACATAGCTTTAGAAATTTGTTTGTCACATATTAAATTAGATAACATGGGAGAGGGACATTAGGAGTAGTTTTGACTGAACTGTGAAGGACTGTCCTGTCCCTGACCTGTGGAGGAGTTCACCGATGCTTCCTGAACTCCACCAGGCTCCGCCGTAGGCTCTCTTCCTGGGCCCCACTAGCAGGGCGGTTGTATGCTATGTATCAAAAGGCTCTGGTGTGGATCAAAGCAGGAGATTTTATCCTTAATTAGTATGAAATGAACTTAACTTGAAACATCACAAAGCTGACATGCTATACGTTCTGGGGTTTAATCACATTTCCCGTGCCTGCAGATTCAGAAATCAAAAATATTACATTAATAGGATTCGTAGGCTCAAGTCTACTGGGGTGACAGGGAGATACCCTGCAAGTAATGAACAAAAGACAAGGTTCATAAAGCCCTTTCTTTAATATCGGGAAACAAGCTGAAGTGAAAAAGATATCATTCTGGGACAGTGTATAGTAATGATTGAAAAAACTGAAAGTGAAACACAATCTCATTTTATTTTGAAATGGATAAAGGAAGGAATTTTATTTGAAGAAAGTGCTCAAATTTACATTTTTCACATGCAAATTTGTTTCTGATAAATATTATTAAAGGGAAGGAAAGCATTCTATAAACTGATGGGTCAATTATTTTACCAGAAGACTCTTCGACTTAGTTGAACAATTTGCCAGTTCAAGATGGAAGAGACAAGTGTTTTCTTTTCTCCTGGGTTGACTCTATGGCCAGTTTCTTGGGGATCATGCAGTCAACCAATACCACAGTTAAATGTATACCTTTATTAAAGAGTTTGAGTTATAGTAATAATTTTTATGGGACACCACTTGCAAGTCTGATAAAATATTAAGGCTATCATAGAAATATACAATCAACTGATGAATGTTTCTATATGAAATTCTGTGTTTCTTCTATTGGTGGGTAGATACTGATATGATTTGAGTCCCTTAACTGCATAGATTCAATCTATGTTATCCCCAAAAGTCCAAAAGACAGGATGCATACAAACCTTTTCCCACTAGCAAACAGGCCAGAATGTTTGAGAGAAGATGAAAGGCAAAATAAACTTTTCTATAAAACACCCTTTGGGTTTTTTGCTAAAGTAAAACCCTTTCTAGGTTCTTGTCAGGTGGAACAGGCCTGCTGATCTGAAACTTTTCACTTCTAAATACTGTACATAAATTATGTGATTGGGGAGTTTACTGGCATTCAATTGATTCAATCTTTGCATGTAAAATAGTTGCTTTTCAAACTGCCAACTGTTAAACATGCATTTTAGGTACAAATAATCTTTGAAATAACAGGCCTCATAGGGAATCATGGTTAGAATACTTCAACTGATGAAATACTTGCTACTTTTTAAAAAGAGGGCTTAGAAAATTTATGGACTTTGTGCCATTCAAATGTAGACAGAGCCATGGATTGAACTCATAAAGGATTGATTCTCCTGAGGTCTTATTCTTTGTGTAACTTTAGATAAGGAAATGATTAGATATGTTCAAGAGATCCAAAACCTATTCACATGGCCGAAGCAGACAGAGGACAAGGTTTTTCTAAATTGGAAAGGATGTTTTATTGACTAGTGGACTTTCATGGTATCTTTTATCAGTCAGCTCAATTCTAAGCAGCAAATAGAAATAGTATGTTAGAGGAAAAGATCAGAAGAACACTAGGAACCAAGAGTCTAGGTTTTTGAGACAGTACTGAATTGCAGTTGAGGTTTAAAATGCAAAATTAAGCTTTGGTTTGAAATGTAACTGTTTCTCCCTGGCTGTGTGATTCTAGTCAAGCTATTTAAAATTTCTGTGCTTCTATTTCTTCAACTGTAAAATGCAAATGTTGATGAGTCCACTGCTGTAGAAAAATAAGTATCTCATAGGGATTTGATGAAGGATAAATGATTAATATATTGAGATAGGATAATGCTTTCACAGAGAAAGTTCTGATTAAGAGTTAGATAGTATTAACATTAGACTCAAATCCGTCATTTATGACAACAGATATTTACATCTCTGACTCCATTTTCCCATCAAGAAAGGAAGAAGGAGAGAAGGATGAAATTGATCTGTGGGATCCAAAGCACATTTTATGTTGTGACCCTTTTCTTGAACAGCTCTTATGTATTTTACAATATATAAACAGATGGTGTGCAGGGACTTTGTTGGAAGATGGTATGGTGGTGAAGACCTCTGATGGCTTCATGCTCTCCCTTGTTAGAGGACTATGGAGGCGTTCTACTCCTCTAGTGACCTCAAGGTGTGTGGAACTGGGTTCAAAGCCCTGGTTTAATGATGTTACAGATTGTCTCTGTTTATCTAGCTGTGTGATCGTACATAAATTACATAACTCTCTGAACCTCAGATTCCATATCTGTGAAACCTAAGTTGGAACAAAGGACTTGGGAATAAACAAGACAGAGAATGCACAGGAATTTGCTCTGTGCCTATCACCCAGAAATCTGAAGTTAATAAAGCTAAAAACCTAGTGAATTTGATGATCAAATAGTTCTCTGAACAGAGGCAGTTAATTTTTCAAATGTGTTTCAGCCTGGATCTTGTCTCAAAGCCCCTGAGAGAAGACATCGTCAAGTTGTGATAGGTTGTTCTTAAGGAAAACATTCCACCTTTCTTCATAGTAGATAACTCTGTGAGTTCACGGAATTCAAGCAGAGATGTCCCCCGACTTCTGCTTTAACCTGGGGTGCTGCCCTCTCCTCACCTTGCATAGAGACTTGGGATACATGATGCGCAGAGGTATGTCAGACCACTGATTTCAGAAATTCTAAAATTCTATTGCTTTAATTTAGAGATTGAGTCTCTAAATCCCATAAATCTCCACATCTCTCCACTTTCTTCAAAAGGTTTTGGGTTTCATGGACATTTTTCTCTTCATGAGGATGAATAACATCTTAAGTTATCATATTAATGCTGTCTTCTTTAAAGTATCCTAGGACTCAGTGGCCATTACTACCAAAATGCAGCAAGCATTCTCATAAAGGTAATTTGTCTGGACAGATGGAGGAATAGTGACTTGGGAGTATAGATGACTACAGTAGATAAAGGCTACATACAAAACTACTGGGAAGCTAAAATTTGCTTTGTTAAATAGAGCACATACCATATATAACACACTCATGTACACAGGCAGAGAGGACAGCATGCTACTCAATAATTTATTACAACAGAGGAAAATGAACGTAAATTTTCATGTGAGCCCCTATTTTTTCTCTTTAGAGTGTAAGCTCTTAGAAGACAGATGTGATGTCTTATTTTTATTCTCCATGTAAATTCAACAGATTTTTATTAAGAATATTCTAAAAGGCTTAGGACTATGAACAGTGATAAAAACTTGTTAAACGGGCAAATAAAGAAAATAAAAGGAATAAAAATTAAAAAAGGAAACAATATTTCAAAAATCTTAGTTTACCTTTCATTTTTACAATTTAAATGTAAAATGTTTCTTTTTAGAGCTTTGCTGCCAAGACCAATGTGAACTAATTCCTAGATAAGACTCAAATAAGATTCAAATAACTCAAAATGAAAGTTGATGATCTCAGTGAAGTGTTCACCTTGGTGATTTGGAGACGTGAACTCTCTCACATAAGCCTTCATGCTCCTGCGGCGGTCTATCAGCACCGCTCCTACTTCCTGGAAGACTCGGATGAATTCAGCCAAGCTAAAGAGCAGGTGACATCTTTCTGTCTCTTCTTTTTCCTTTGGAGAGGTACAGTTAACTTTTGTTGAGGATAATATGAAATACTGGAGTACTCATGTATAAAAAGCATTTCAGATAATTGTGTCATTTAACACAGCCATGTTAAAAGGTTGATCAGCTTACTCCTATCTTATTCATGTGCAAGGCAATATTTGGGGAAGTTAAGGATTTCCTGAGGACGCACAGTATGAGCACCGATCTCTCCATTTACAGGGTTTATACTGAGCTCTTGCAACAGATTTCAACAAATATTTATAAAATGCCATCTTGTTTTGGGACATGGAAATAGGTTCTTAAACAGAGCCTGCAGTTTATTGGTCTCCCTGGATGGAAGTAAAAACAACAGCTTTCACATTAAGAAACTCATTCGATGTATATTTAATGACCTTGAACATTGAACTCCTATAGTCTAATATGATGTGGGATTCTGTTGGAAAAGAGGAGACAGTCACAGAGATTAGATAGTCTAGATCAGGGGCCAGCAAACTATGGCCTGCAAGTCAGATCTGTGTCATTTTCAGTGACCTTGTGGGGTGTGGAATTGTATTCAAAAGCCCTGGTTTAATGATGTTCCAGACTGTCACTGCTTAGCCTGCTGTGTGATCTTACATATATGACATAATTCTTTGAGCCTCAGATTCCATATCTGTAAAACCCAAGTAGGAATGGAGGACTTGGGAATGAATAAAGTAGAGAACGTACAATAACTAGGTCCTGGCCTGTCACTGAGAACTCTGATACTGGGAAATACCGTGTGAGTCAGTATTGCACCCATTGTGGCAAATGAAGTTTTATTGGCTCTCCGGCGTACCTATTGGTTGGCACGCGCCTGCAGATTCTTATGCAGCACAACAGCAGAGGCCAGCCATTTTATAGAGTGGGGGCACGCAGCCCTTGGGTGTGGGTAGCTGACTCCTGCTGTAGGGCAGTGGCCAGGTGTTGAGGGACCAACAGAGTTTCCTGGTAGAAGTGGCTCCTGGGCTATCATTTCGTATTGATGGGAATTGTCTAGGAGTGGCAAGACTGGGGTGGCGAGGGGTGGGAAGCAGGGGAGTGAAGAATGTTTTAGGCTCAGGGAACCCCTTGTGAAAATCCCAGAAAACTTTACAAAACTTAAAAAATTTAGTATGGATAGGGCATTGGTAATCATTGTCCCTGCTCAGGAATCTTGGTATTTTTAGTTACTTCTAAATGTAGGACTAGGATTCCCCACGACTGATATCCCCACTATGGACACGATAAGTTGCATTTTGGACTTTGATGAGCCCTAGGGCTTTGTGCAGTAGGTACCTACAGGGCTGTCAGAGTGGTGTTGGTTGAGGCAGGATGCATCTGTGCCGGCCAAGAATCTCTATCGTGAGCCAGTAGCAGTGGGAACTGGGCCAGTCTTGAGTGGGGTGATCAGGAGTTCTTGCTCCCACAGAGCTCCAAGACATCCTGCAGACTCTCTGCTCACCACTTTTGGGTGGCATGTGCTGCCCCCTGGGGAAACATCCCAGGATGGGGTAGAACCCCCATCTGCTTACTCACCTCTCATCTCCCACAGTCTTTGATATGTTCCCTTCTAAACCTTTCTTGCCAACACTCAAATTCTTTTTTTCTTATTAAGGAGACTCAGGTGTCCATTAAACAAGAGCTGGGATCGCACAGAGACTGTAGAGTGTAGTGGCTTAAGTGTGATTTGGGAGGCCCAATTCCCCAAGTTCAGATGTGAAAGCTTAGTGATCTGGAACAAGGTGAGCATGCTTCTCGGAGTTGAGTGCTGGGTACCCGAAGCCTCGCCTCACCCAGGTGCCTTCCTCACTGAGGACCTGTGCCATCACTTGGCTCACAGCAGATGCTCTTGTTTTAGTCAGCGTTTTTGTCACTGTGACCAAAAGACCTGAGAAGAAAGACATAGAGGAGGAGAAGTTCATTTGGGGTTCATGGTTCCCCAAGGCGCCGTCCACAGATGACCAATTCCATTGCGCTGGGCCCAAGGAGAGGCAGAACATCAGGGTGGAAGGGCAAAGTGAGGACAGCAGCTCAGGACTTGGCAGCAAGGAGCAGAGACAAAATATGTACCTCAAAGTCACACCCCCAGGGACCCACTCCTCCAGCCCCACCTACCTGCCTACAGTGACCACCCAGTTCGTCCATTCAGGTGGCCCAATGCACTGATTAAGCGAAGGCTCTCGTAACCACTCATTTTGCCTCTAAACTTTCTTGTATTGTTTCCCACGTGAGCTTTTGGAGGATTCCTCATATCCAAGCCATGAGAGCTTTGTATGTATGAGTCATGCTTGTTAAATCATTAGCTGAAAACCCAGTTGCCCTCTCTTGCAAAGCAGGGCTTCAAATTCTTCAAGCACCCTTGAAGGGGGGGGGGCACTATTAGCCTCCTTGGGGGGCTGTGCATAAGAGAGATGTGAGAAGTGAGAGTGCAAGGTCTCTGGTGGCTCGCTCTCCTTTGGAGCAAAACTTAGACACACACACACACAATCAGTAATCAAGATAAAAATTATTTTAATACAACCTTATTTTTAAAAAATTAATGCAAAATCTATTATGCACAGAATATCAAGATTTTAAATGAGGAAGTGCTGTGTGGAGACATATAAGAGCTTGGGGCCACAGGAAAAGTCAGTAATGTGACCTAATGTGACTGTGGCGGTGACCTTCCTCTCCACCAACATAGTATGGGAAGGAAACCAGAAGGGCCAAAGGGCCTTGAATAGCAGTGTCTTACCTAGGCCCAGAATGAAGGTTGTGGAGAGGTAGGTGGAGAGAGAGGACGCTGGAGAGGCAGCTGCTGTTTGAACAGGCTTGCTGCAGATTATAAGCTTTATCCCCAGAGCCAGAGCAAAAGGGATCCTGCAGGGTTTTAAGCTGGGAAGTGGCATGATTTGATCCTCCTGGTATATAAGTCAGTGAAGCTTAAATCTGTAGATTCTAAATCAAATGGGTTACAAAACACTGCTCTTTGGAATGCAAAACGAGCAAGCAATGTTAAACAAAATAAGTAAATCTATATATTTTGTTTAACGAATGGATTTTGAGATCAAACAGGCATAGATATAATTCTGTTTAACCTTAGCTAGAAAAAAAAAAGAGAAAGTTGATTCCAATGAGCTTACTTTTGAAACTCCTTTACTTTGATAACTTCCAATTTTGTGAGCACCCTTGCTTGAATACTTGTGAATAAAATTGAGAAAAAAAGAAACTATGACTTGTATTATTGAATGATGCTAAGTTGATCTACTTTTAGGATGATATTTTTGGCATGAAGGGATCCATGATATGTGGTTGCTTTTTGTTGTAGTTTGAAATTACCTGATGGTGATTCTTTAAATTTTTCATTTAAAATGAAAGGTTAATAGTTACCCTGCACAGTTCTTGCAAAGTGGAAATGAGATTGGAAAGTTAAAATATAATTAATTTACTTTCCTATTATCCCTTCCGTTGGAGGAATATTCATGCATTCTGAGCAGATAAGTTTTGAAAGAGGCACTAAATTGCAAGTGTTCACACTTGGATTCAGTTTAAAAGTTAAAAGCTTTCAGAACAAATAAATTAGACAAGCAGGCAAGATGAAGCTCCATTTTAATATTAATGAGTAGATGTTCTACCTTTTGTGTGTTGTGTTTGTGGCTTCAGGTTTAGACTCCAAATCTTGAAAGTTGCTGTGGGATTGTATTTGATATGTGCTTTGTGACTATATTGTTACTATTTGTACCTGTCCTAATGTCAGCTGTGGCCTTGGACAATGGGGAAGGTGCCATTGAGTTCCTCTTGGATGGTATTTCTGCATCTTGCTTACAATCTTCTCTGAAGCTTGCTGTTGAGTGATATGCCACTTAATCTTTCTCTGGTTTCAAGCAAAAAAGTGATCTGGAAGGACATGAGTAAGTCCCCAGGATCCAAAGAAAAGATAAAAAGAAATAGTGAAATTGCTTAGCAGGATCCAAGATATAAGTGCTTACTGTGGTACTCAAGGATGGCCTTTGCAGGTCCTGAGGTGATAAGATGAGTTGTATTTGTTTGGTCTGTGCTTTATAATTCATTTACAGCTCACATGGATCCTCTTTATGGGTGAAATGGTAATAGGATTTCTACTTGAAGAATCCATTCATAAATTGCTGATATGTGTCCTTCTATTTTTCACATTACCAGATTTTTCTGTACTGTAAAATAGACATGTCATGTTCCAAACCTGGAAGGAATTAAAGAAAAATGTTGGCTTACTGATTTATTTATTCATTCAACAGATATTAATTGATGGGCTAACTGACAAGCAGTCACAATGACTTCTAACACTGTGGAAATCAGACAGATGTGGACCAATGGAAGATGCAGAAGATAAACAGTAAAGAAGTTTTAAGAAAAAAGTTGCAATTGGAAGGCTACAGGCACTGCAAAAACACAAAACCAAAAAGAGGGTATTGGCCCAGAAAGTGATACAAGTAGAGGCGGGCTCTGATTTAGGAAGTCCAAGGATGCATTTCTGAGATGTTGTCATTGGAGTCTAATAGGAAAGAAGCCATCGTGTGTATATCTGGGAAAGATCATTGCAGGCAAAGAAAACCAGAAACCTAAAGGCCATGGAGCCATGACCAAGGTGAGCAATTAAGCAAGAGATCTCTGGGCTGATGGTGCAAAAGGAAAGGAGCCCCAGGAGGGCAGTGGAGGTGGCAGGTGTGCACTGCCCTGGGGACCAGGGAGGAGACCAGCCAGCATCTTGTATATATTATAACTAGTATCAATGGAAAATTAAGTTAGGAGACAAACTTTCAAGTTCTAATTAAATTTGTGTACCTTTAATAATTAATCATGAGGCTGTAGTAATTATTTTTGAAACATTTATATCCTGCAGCATTATCTCTGTGTGTTTGTGTTTGTACATTTAATATATTTGATGTAGATTGCAGATAGGGGTCATACATCTTTTCTGTGTCCCTCCTAAACACCATCTCACATACAAACTTCTGCAGCTGGAGAAGTGAACAGTAATAAACTGTTAAGTATTTGTACCATTTAGGATGAGCTTTAGCCACAGTAAAAAAGACTCAAAGTCTAAAAAATGGACTAAACAAAATAGAAGTTTTGCTCATTCATGTAAGAGACAAGAGATGGCCATCAAAAGTTAGCATCATTCTTTCATTTCTTGAATCTTCAGGGACTTAGATTCAGTTTTTTATCATTGAGGGGATGGGTAATCTGGGTCTTACTGATACAAATCTGCAGCCAAGGTATGACCCATTGTATCTACAGTCCCCACAGCAGGAAAAGGAAAGAAAGAGAAGAAAAGGACAAAGGATGAGTACCATCTGTCATTTAGCACGAATCCCCAGAAATGCTGCATGGTGCCCGCCCTCACATCACATTTATCCACCGTTTGTTCACATGGTCACAGCAAGGTGGAAAGGAAGCATAACTTATTATTATTAGTGTGATAATACATCCAGCTAAGAATTTAAATTTAAGAATTTAATATGTAAAAGGGGTCTGAATATTGGCAGAGAAGCAACTAGAATCTGAAACAAGTATGTAAAAAAATTTTAATTCCCTTAAAAATGTGACAATCTAAACTGTAATAAGAAACTGTAGATAAAATTTTAAATACTAATTTTATCACTTTTATATCCCTTGAGTAGTTATATATTATTGTAAAATTGAATTTTACAATATTTTATCACTTTTATATCTCTCTCTTAAATAGTTATATATCATTTTATAATAAGTAACTATGTGAATTAAATGGAAAATTCAGACTTTTTTTTTCTGGTAGAATAAAAGAATTAGACCAAAAAATCAATGAAAAGCAATGGGAAGAGTTTAGCAATCATACATTTTGTCATTTTCTGGGAGGGTTCTATCTTTATTAGGAGTTTATTAAGTCAATATTCTGCTCTGTTGATTCAAAGTTCTAGTGCCTCCATTAAACAGCTGTGATCTTGAGCCTATCACAACACAGTAGTATCATAGTAATCAGCAGCACAATCATTGTTACTAATAAAGGTAATAACACTGATATTTTAATTAAAGTATTCACTTCACTTGGTGCTTTGAAAAATAAGTGAACTAATATAGGTTGAAGAGTCTTGTAAGCTGCTAAGGACTATGATAACTGTCATCATCCAGAACATTTGAGGTTCAAAGGAAGTTCCCTTTGTGACTGTTCTAGGTCAGGACACTGGTTTTGCAATTTGAATTAAAGGATTAACGCAGGGATAAGGTTTCCTCTGATCCAGGATGTGTCAGTCTCAGAGTTGTTTGTCCTCAGAGACCCCTGGTTATCACCCTGGCAGTGCAAGCTCAGCAGACAGTTGTAGGGCCCATTGCAGACCCGTGGGCAGCCATGCCTCTAATTCTCCACCTATATCTCATCTCACTGTTGGACTCTCTCTAGGTGCAAACAATTAATTTGAACAAACAATTATTAAACTGTGTGCATGTTATTCTCATGTGGTTCCGTGACCAATGCATGGATGAATGAGAATTTTCTACTCAGGATATTTATATTCTAAGATGGAAAATAAAATGTACAACAATTGTTAAAATGATCAATTTGAAAGTTCCATTCAAGACAGATGGAGGGCAGTGACATAATGTTTCTAAAGTCAAGGTCAATTTCAGTGAATAAAGAAAGGTTTCTATCTTTTAGACAAACTACTAATATTCTTAGTAAATGTTATAACGTGTGTGTGTGTGTGTGTGCTTTTTTCTGTTCTATTTTTATCTTCTGACTATTCTTGTCTCCTGAAGGGAAAATACTGAGGGAGCTGAGGGGGAAATAGACTGATTTATAGAACAATTAAAATGTGAGTTGGTGAATTGCCTATAAAAGCCAAAATTATCATTTAGAAAACTGTAGCCATGTAGCTTTCCTTGTTTTCTTCTGAGCTATAACATTACTATAGATTATTTTATTCCTGTTTCATAATGCATAATGCAGTATGGTGACTATAAATTATTTCAATATTAATTATCCATGGATGGTGGTGTTTTGCATATAAATAAAAGCAGTTTTTACTATTAATGCATGGTATAAAACCTTAGTCTCCAGTGTCAGTGAGGAAACACTACAATAAGATTGAGTTAAAATTCATGTATCAGTGAATTTTAGAAAATATAGAAAATGGGAGCTGTATAAATTGCTACACCAGTGGATACTTATGATTGAAATTTTGAGGGAGAGAAGTATAAATAACATACTATAATTAGGGAAGAGGGCATTGGTAAATTACAGGCAAAGGACCAAATAGGGCTTGTTTTTATAAATAAAGTTTTATTGGAAGGTGGCCCAGACCTTTCATTCACGTGTTGCCTGTGGCTGCATTTGAAGCACAGTGGCAAATCAAATTGTTGCAACAGAATTTCTGTTGCATGCTGAGACAAACACAGAGTTTGCTGGTCCTGCACCATGAGCCTAGCTCTACTCAAAGTTCTTGATTCCTGCTCTCTGTGAGGCTGCTCCCTCTTCCTGTACTGAGTTCTGGCCTTATTGCCCTTCAGGTCCCTCCCCAGAGATCCTGCCCCACAAAATCCAAGCCCAGTTAACTCCTGAGCCCACTCTCCATCTGTCTTCTTCTCTGCCACAGTGTTGGTAGTGTTTTACTCAGTACTCCTCATAGCTGGAATCGGAACAAAGAGTGGGCCAGGAGTCTGCATGTGTTCAAATGAATTAACTAACTACAGTGGAGGTCTTGTCTGTCTCTTTCTCTTCCTTATCACAGGGGGCTGAAGAGTGTAACTCATAGTCCTCAACGAGTGTTGATAGAATGAACCAGAAATTAGCCATCTTGGATGTTTCCATGGGCAATAATGTTTGCATCCCAAATATATTCAGTATTACCCTGAGTCACAGGGAGCAAGTGTGTGTGTGTGTGTGTGTGTGTGTGTGTGCGCGCGCGCGCGTGCGCGTGTGTAGAGGGTGGTGGCACCAGGCTCAGTAGCTTATTAAGAAGCATATTTCTTAATTGATTCCCTCAGATGTTTGAAGTTTTCTGTATGTTAAGAGATTTGTGGAGAATTCCATCAAGAGTAATATGTGAACCTTTCCTCTCTCACTTTGGAGGTGACCATAGCTGTCAGGGGTTTCTTGCAATAGATACTGAATATGAGATGTTAAGGTTGCATGCAAAGTGTCCTCCACAGGCTCCTATGTTGAAGGCTTGGGCCCCAGCGCAGCAAGGTTCAAAGGTGGGTCTTTGGGGGAAGTGATCAGATCATGAGGGCTCTGACCACATCCCTGTGTTAGTAATTTAATGGTGTTACTAGGAGGTGGTGGGGGACATGGGACCTAGTTGAAGGAGTGGATCCTTGGGGCATGACTTGGGGACTGTATCTTGTCCCTAGCCCATTCCTCTCTCTTTCTGGCTCCTGTCTGCTGTGAGGTGAACGGCTTTCCTTTGCTCTGATGTTCTGCCTCATCTTAGGCCTGAAGCCAATGAGCTGGCTGACCATGGACTGAAACTGTGAGTCACAGTATCTTCCTTCCTTGAGGTTGTTTTTTCTCAGGTATTTTGCTCACAGCTGTGAAAGCTGACTGACACAGATGTGGTGTTTCCCACTGTCCTGCAGTAACACTCAAAGAGCATGACTATGTGCAACTCAGGTCATCTTACTGATGAACTGTTCTGAAACTATGTCTATTTGCTTAATTTTACTGCCTTCAAAGGTATTTTTTTCCAGATAATAGATGCTGGTAAATATTTAATTCAGCAATGTGAGTTCTGACTGTTTTTTATGGAATATTTATTACAGGCTTTTTCTGAGGCTTTTATCTTCAATTTTGCCACAATAAATCTTATGACAGAGTTCTGAATCAGCTATACTTTATGTCACCATTCTTTTGTAAGAGGAAGCAAAACATGATAAGAGTGTTCATAAACCCAGCTGTGTAATTAGAGGAGGTCCATGACACTCGGAGTTCTCCTGAACTTCCTTACTAATAACCTGACTTTCCCAAGTGTCTTTGAAAAACATTGCTTTGTTTATCTCATTAGGCTCCTCAGGGAAAATGAAATGGCCCTCATTTCCTATTAATTGATAATGCTTGTTTTTTAATGTCTTGGTGAATCATTTTGTTAATTTGCACACTCAACAAGCATTTTCTGAGACTTGTTTCGGGGGCCAGGCTGTGCCATGGTGCCATCTCTGGTGAGTATCTCATGAGTACCTGGGGAGGAACATCCCTCACTCTGTTGTGAAGCTTATCTGTGAAATCCAGGTCCCTGTGCAGAGGTGGTACAAGAAGGGTGAAACTGGGATTTGAAGACTGTCTTAGTCCATTTTTTTGTTGCTGAATATTACCAACTGGCTGATTTGGAAATAATAGTTTTATTTGGCTCATGGTTCTGGATGTTAGGAAGTCCAAGAGCATAGCCCCAGCATCTGGTACACATCTTCCTGCTATATCATAACAGAGTGGAGGGTATCACACAGGGAGTGTACCAAGTGTGCTAGCTGGAGTTGTCTTATCATAAAGTCTCAGTGGCCACTTCTGGGGTCCACCTTCATGACCTCATCTGGTGCTAGTTACTTCCCAAAGGACCACTTACAAGTCCCATTAATATGAATTAAGAGACTAAGTTTCCAACATGAGTTTCGAAAGGGATAAACACAGAAGACTGTAGCAGAGAGCATACATAGAAAATTATAAGAAATATAGCACATTTCATATGAAAATTCTTACTTGAAATCTAGTCTTTTCCCCTCTAGAATGATCTGAACAAAATGCCTGAATATTTGTGAGCTGAATGTGTGAAGGTATAATAATAATAGTCAATTTCATGGGTATTCACTGCATTTTAGCTGCTTTATGAAAATTATTTCTTGCAACATTGTTCTTATTTCCAGATGAGCAAATGCAGTGACTAAGAACAGATAGTTGATGGTTGATCGGGTTTGGTTTTAAGCCAAAATCTTATTCCAGGGATCTAACACTCTGTTACCTTCAGAAGCTGCTGGTACTCTCGAAAATGACAATGTGTTTTGTCTCTCAATATTGTAATAAATATCTAGGATTTAAAACATGTTTGATTTCTCTTTATAGTGGTTATTTCCTGTTGTAAAGATGCATGTGTGCCATAGAAATGAAGGGGAGAATTAAAACTAGTGGCTCCCATGCCTAAGAATGCCACTGTTCCAGTGTCCACCTTAGGACTGCTAGATTCTTAGGTGGAAACAACCCATCAGAGCCAGGAGTGCACACACTGACACACACCCACTTCACATCACAGCCTGGATTCAACTCAGGATGCTTTGTTTTAGTGGTTCTGAATTGAAACCTAGGAGCACATATTCTTAGTGATTCTACAGTTGATTCTGCTGCACTTTTACATCAGAACATTTAATCTCCTTGTCCAGCCCTCCAAACGGCTGACTCACCTTGTTTTTTCATCATTGGGTTTTTCCTTCATCATGCTGGAGAATTAACTACAGCTACCATCTTGTATAGCAGGTTGCTTGAGTTCATTCTTCCTGCTTAATGCATTTTTATCCTCTGAGTAACATCTCCCCATTCCCCCAACCTGCAGCTCTA
Organism: Xerus rutilus; assembly: GCA_028644305.1. Taxonomy (NCBI): domain Eukaryota; kingdom Metazoa; phylum Chordata; class Mammalia; order Rodentia; family Sciuridae; genus Xerus; species Xerus rutilus. The sequence continues at coordinate 173,574,769 of CM053401.1, forward strand.
GAAACCACCATACGACCCAGCTTCTGTGAGTTCAGGTGTCTTACATTTCTCATGCAGTATTTATCTTTCTCTGTCTGGTTTATTCAATTCATTTAATGTCCTTCTGGTCTATCCATGTAGTCACAAATGACAGAATTCTCTTCTTTTGGATAGTGTTAGATTGTCCTTATAGTTTCTTCATCCATTCATTGATCCATGGACAGCAAAGTTGCTTCTGTTTTGCAGCTCTTGTGAATAATGCTGCAGTGAACATAGAACTGCAGATGTCTCTTCAGCCCACAGACTCCATTTCCTTTAGCTATATCCCAAAGAGAGATCTCTGGGCTATACAGTAGACCTTTTAAAACATTTGATAAACTTCTGTATTGTTTTCTACGATGGCTTCACTAATTGACATTCCCACCAACAGTGTAGGAGAGTTTCCTCTTATCCACGTCCCTTCAAACACCTGTTATATTTGATTATTTTTATAATAGCCATTCTAATGGAGGTGAGGTGATACCTCATTGACTTAATTTGCATTTCCCTACTCATGTTGAACATTTATATTTTTGTATTTTTTATCTTCATATACCTTTTGGTGGTTTGTATGTCTTCTTTCTTTCGAGGAACATCTATTCAGCATTCTTGCAAATTTTTAATTGTGTTATGCTTTCTTTCAATTGAGTTATTTGGAATTCTTATATAGTTTTCTTATTAATCTTTTATCAGATGTAGGCTTGAAAATGTTTTTTCCAGTATTATAGGTTGTCTGTTTACTCTGTTGATTATTTCCTTTGTTGTACAGAAGCTCTTTAGTTTGAGGTTGCCCTGTTTGCCAATTTTTGCTTTTGTTGCTTGTGTCTTTGAGGTCATATTTAAACAATCATTGTCAGACCAACCCACTAAATAAATTGCTTCCTTTTGAACCTCATGCCAATCAAATCATCAGTATGTCCTTGGTTGTACCTTTAGTCTCTACGTCTATGAAAGTTACTCAGCTTGTTGTGTGGGTCAGGGTTTTATGTCTGTGCCTTGTTCCATTGTAATAAAATAGTGCAACTTGTTCATTTAGTGTTTATGGTTGCTTAGGTTGCTTCAAGGTTTTAAATTTTGAATACATTTGTAAGAAACATCTTTGTACACTTTTTTTAGTGGACAGAGACACTCATTTCCCTTGTGCATACACCTGGGAGTGGAGTAGGTGTGATGATGTTGCCAAGTACTTTTCCAAAATGGTAGCATGAAATACACCCTCAACAATAATATTTAAGAGTTCTAGTTGTTTCACATTGCTTTGGTATTATGAGTCATTTTAGCTAGTTTAGTGAATGTGAATTGGTGTTTTTTATGGCTTATATATTTTTTACACTGATGTGGAATATTTTTTCCTTTTCTTTTTGCCTGTAAAAGCCATAATTTTATTCTCTTTTAATACTGAGTAATATTCCATTATGTGTATATACCAGTTTCTTTATCCATTCATCTATTGACAGGCATCTAGGTTGATGCCACAGGTTAGCTATTGTGAATTGAGCTGCTATACACATTGATGTTTATAGCATCCCTACATCACTGTAGTGTGCTGTTTTTAGTCCTTTGGGTATAGACCAAGGAGTGGGATAGCTGGGTCAAATGGTGGTTCCATTCCAGGTTTTCTAAGGAGTCTCCATACTGCTTTCCAGATCGGTTGCACCAGTTTGCAATCCCATCAGCAATGTGTGAGTGTGGCTTTTCCCCCACATCCTCACCAACACTTATTGTTGTTTGTATTCTTGATAACTGCCATTGTGATTGGCGTGAGATGAAATCTTAGAGTAGTTTTGATTTGCATTTCTCTAATTGCTAGAGAAATTGAACATTTTTTCATATACTTGTTGATCGATTGTATATCTTCTTCTGAGATGTGTTTGTTCAGCTCCTTAGCCCATTTTTTGATTGAGTTGTCTGTTTTTTTGGTGGTAAGTTTTTTAATTTCCTTATATATCCTGGAGATTAGTGCTCTATTTGACGTGTGTGAGGCAAAAATTTGCTCCCAAAATGTAGGCTCTCTGTTCACCTCATTGATTATTTCTTTTGCTGAGAAGAAGCTTTTTAGTTTGAATCCATCCCATTTGTTGATTCTTGATTTTATTTCTTACACCATAGGAGTCTTGTTAAGGAAGTCAGGGCCTAATCTGATGTGATGAAGATTTGGGCCTACTTTTTCCTTTATTTGGCACAGGATCTCTGGTCTAATTCCTAGGTCTTTGAGCCACTTTGAGTTGACTTTTGTGCATGGGGAGAGATAGGGTTTAGTTTCCTTTTGCAGCATATGGATTTCCAGTTTTCCCAGCATCATTTGGTGAAGAGGCTATCTTTTCTCCAATGTATGTTTTGGTGCCTTTGTCTAGGATGAGGTAACTGTATTTATTTGGGTTTATCTCTGTGTCTTCTATTCTGTACCTTTGGTCTACATGTCTATTTTGGTGCCAATACCATGCAGTTTTTGTTACTATAGCTTAGTAGTATAGTTTAAGGTCTGATATTGTGATGCGTCCTGCTTCACTCTTCTTTCTGAGGATTGCTTTGGCTATTCTGGGTCTCTGATTTTTCCAAATGAATTTTATGATTGCTTTTCTTATTTCTATAAGGAATGATGTTGGGATTTTAATTGGAATCACATTGAATCTGTATACTGCTTTGGGTAGTATAGCCATTTTGACAATATTGATTCTGCCTATTCAAGAGCATGGGAGATCTTTCCATCTCCTAAGGTCTTCCTCAGTTTCTTTCTTTAGTGTCCTGTAGTTTTCATTGTAGAGGTCTTTCATATCTTTTGTTAAATTGATTCCTAAGTATTTTTTTTGAGGCTACTGTGAATGGGGTAATTTTCCTAATTTCTCTTTCAGAGTGTTCATAACTGATGTATTTAAATACATTTGACTTATGGGCATTGTTTTTATATCCTGCAACTTTGCTCAATTCATTTATTAATTCTTAAAGTTTTCTGGTGGAATTTTTTGGATCCTCTAAGTATAGAATCATGTCATTGGCAAATAATGATAGTTTGAGTTTTTCTTTTCCTATTCATATTCCTTTAGTTTCTTTTGTCGAATTGCTCTGGCTATGATTCTTCTATTTAAGTCTATTGATGTGATGAATTACATTTATTGATTTCCATAGGTTGAGCCAACCTTGCATCACTGGAAGGAACCCCACTTGATCATAGTGCACTATTTTTATTAATATGTTTTTGTATATGATTTTCCTGAATTTTATTGAGAACTTTTGCATCTATGTTTATCGGGGATATTAGTCTGAAATTTTCTTTCCTTGATGTGTCTCTGCCTAGTTTGGATATCAGGATGATACTAGCATCATAGAAACAGTTGGGAAGGGTTCTTTCCTTTTCTATTTCATGGAATAATTTGAGAAGTATTGGTATTAATTCTTCTTGTAAGTCATGTAGAACTCAACTGTGAATCCATCTGGTCCTGAACTTTTCTTGGTTGATAGGCTTTGGATGGAGTCTTCTAAATCCTTGCTTAAAACTGATCTGTTTAAATTGTGTAGGTCTTCCTGACTCAGTTTGGTTTAATCATATGTCTCTCAAAATTTATCAATGTCTTTGAGGTTTTCTATTTTACTGGAGTATAAATTTTCAAAATCGTTTCTAATTGTCTTCTGTATTTCAATAGTGTATGTCATGATAGTTCCTTTTTCATCATGAATTTTAGTAATTTGAGTTTTCTCTCTCCTTCTTTTTGTTAGAGTGGCTAAGGGTTTGTCAATTTTATTTATTTATTTCATAGAACTAGCTTTTTGTTTTGTCATTTTTTTGAATTGTTTCTTTTGTTTCAATTTTATTGATTTCCATCCCGATTTAATTATTTCCTGTCTTCCCTAGTTTTGGAGTTGGTTTGTTCTTCTTTTTCTAGGGGTTTGAGATGTAATGTCCAGGTATTTATTTGTTGACTTTTTCTTCTTTTAATGAATGATCTTAATGCAATGAACTTTCCTATTAGCACTGCCTTCATAGTGTCCCAGAGATTTTGATATGTTGTATCAAAGTTCTCTTTTATCTGTAAGAAGTTTTTTCTTTTACCTGTAAGAAGCTCCTCCTCCTTCTCTCCTCCTCCTCCTCCTTCTTTTTAAACCCAGAGCATTAAACTCTGGGGCAGCCAGCAAGAGGCTGGGATCTTACTGCATGGTCAGGGGGCTTGCTATTAAACCATACGTTATGCCATATGCATCTCCACTTCCTCCCGGCACTCTGTCAACCTCTCCTTCTGACACAGGTCCAGTCAGTACAGTCCCCTTAGCACCACAATCTTGTGGTAAGCCGGACAGTGCAGGAATCACTTGGGTTTCCATTTTCAGTGTCATGGGTTTGCTGAGGTGCAGGGCTGCACCAATCCAGGCTGGCGAGACATTGAATGATGTGGAGACATCATTATTTCCTCCCTGATGTCTTCTGTTAGCCATGCGTCATTCAATATTATGTAGTCTCCAGGTGTTGGAGTAGCTTCTATTTTTTATTTTATCATTGATTTCTTATTTCATTCCATTATGGTCAGATAGAATGCAGGGTAGTATCTCTATTTTTTTGTATTTGCTAAGACTTGTTTTGTGGCATAACATATGGTCTATTATTTTGGGGAAGGATCCATGTGATCCTGAGAAAAAAGTGTATTCACTTGTTGATGGATGGCATATTCTATATAGGACTGTTAAGTCTACATTATTGAATGTTTTATCAAATTCTCTATATTTTTTTGTTGTTTAGTTTTTGTTTGGAAGATCTCTCCAGTGGTGAGACAAGTGTGTTAATGTCACCTAGTATTATTTTGTTGTGGTCTATGTGATTCTTGAAGTTGAGAAAGAGTTTGTTTGATATACATAGATGCCCCATTGTTTGGAGCATAGATATTTATAATTGTTATGTCTTGTTGATGTATGATTCCCTTGAGTACTATGAAATCTCCTTTTTTTAAAAAATTTTTTTAGTTGTTAATGGATTTTTATTTTATTCATTTATTATTTATATGTGGTGCTGAGGCTTGAACCCAGTGCCTCACAAGCAAGTGCTCTACCACTGAGCTACAGCCCCAGCCCCATGAAATCTCCTTTTTTATCCATATTCACTAACTTTTCCGAATTACAGTTTATCTGATATGAGGATGGGAACCCCTGCTTGTTTACATGGTTCATGTGAGTGATATATTTTTTCCCACCCTTTCACCTTCAGTCTGTGGATGTCTTTTCCTGTGAGATGAGTCTCTTGAAGGCAGCCTATTGTGGGTATTTTTTTAAGTTTAATCTATCGTTCTAAGTCTTTTAATTGATGAGCTTAGGCCATTCACATTCAGTGTTATTATTGACATATGATTTGTATACCCAGTCAGTTTGGTTGATTTTGGTTTTTGACTTGACTTGTTTTCTTTTTTAATTGGCCTTTTCTTTAGTGAAGTTCTTCCTTTGCAGATTTTCACTGTTGTTTTTTATTATCTCCTCATGGAATAATTTGCCAAGAATGTTCTGTAGTGCAGGCTTTCTCACTATAAATTCTTTTAACTTGTTTATCTTGAAAAGTTTTTATTTCATCATCAAATTGTCTATTGATGAATCATGAGGCTGTTTTTAATATGCTTTCTTTATAGACCATATTTTCTTTGTAGTTATACTGTGTTAAAGTTCAGAACTTGAAACATTGGCTCAAAAATTACAATAAAATTTTGATAGCTGTAGTTTCTCCAAAAAAGTGTGCCCATTAATACATCTACAATCAATGTGCAAAAATTCCTTTCCACAAAGTCTAGACAGCATAATATATTCCCAATAAAAAACCCTTATGTTAATCTAATCAATGAAAAGTCAGATCCATGTAAGTTTTATTTTGCTTTATTTTTTTTCTGAATGAGGTAGAAAGCTTTCTAATGTTTACTAGTCATTTGAAATTCATTTCCTATGAGTGCCTGATTATGTCATTTGCCTAATTTTTTATAGGATTGGTAGTATAATTGGTCACAGAATCTCTTTACATATTTAAAACAGATATTTCCATAAGTAGCTGAAAAACTTTCATTTGGATAAACATTTTAAAGAAAAAGGAAAGAAAAAATTAAAATAAACATGAACTCTCCATTTCAACATTTTAACGCACTCAACAATATTTTGCTAGTTCCGCACAAAGCAGGAATTCATATCTGCTGCAGCTCACTTGGCTTATAAAGTGCTTGCATGGTATTTCATTTAATCCTTATATTAATACTATTAATTTATATCTGTATTCCTCTTATTAAAGATGTTAAGAAATTGAGAATTTAAGTGATTTGACCAAGGTTGATGCCAACACGAGGGAGGACCCTATACAACATGTGTTCCATGTAAGAAAGATGATGTAATTTCCTGGGCTGTCCCTCCCACCCCAGGTTCTGGCACCTGTCCACCTCCAAGGCCCAGACATTTATGTTTATTGCTGATCCCATTAGCATCTTACACATAAAGCTCTTTCATACAGTAGGAAAGGAGGACAGAAATGAAGTAAAGAAACATGGATTAATTAGATCATTCATTATTTCTGATTAAAGAGTCATTAGAGGGTCACATGTACTGAAAAGCTGAGATCAACAAAATAGACCAAAGCAAGAAATTAAATTAGTATAATGGTTTGTATGTGAGAGAGATGGAGCACCATTCACAGATTTAGCATGTTGTAAAAATATATTAATCGAAGTTGGAAATTAATGTTGAAATGTTTTTTTCCCTGAGGCAATTAATGCAACAAGATTCCAGGCACGGTATGATTTGATTGCATGAAGTGTTTATAATAAGCCGCACTTAGGGAGTGCTCTCTATGTGCTGAACACTGTCCTGCACTTTATTCATGGTAACTTGCTTAATCCTCAAACTGTTTCCCAACTGCAACTCTACATTATTAAAGGGGGAGGAAGAAGGAAGGGAAGAACAGAGAAGGGAGAAAGGAAACGACTGGTTATTTCTAAGTAATAAAACTAAGATTTCATTTTGTTTTAGTTTCTTTTTCTTTTTTGTATTTTCTTCATGTTTTTATGGTTATTGTTAGTTTTATAATTCCTATACATTTTTTAGAATAGAGGAAAAAATCATAACATGCCTGGAAGGAGACTTAAAAGAAAAAAAATAAAACGATTTTTCCCATAAGTTTTTATTAGCCCAGTCCCCAAAACTTACCAGTGTGTTAGAAATACAGATATCTGATTGGAATTGGCAAAGCATGAGTAAATTCCAAGAAAACATGTTGCACAAAATCTGAAAGGTTTCTGGTTCATCACCAGTCCCACCACATGATTGTACAGGACAGACACATCCTGCATGTGGCTTCACTCCGGTCCTGGTGGTCAAGTGGCAGAGATCCTGTTTTCTGAGGCCGACATTGCCTTTGCTGTACAGATTCACACTCTGTACCAATCTCTTAATTCAATTGCATGTATGACCCTTAAAAATGTGTCCACAGGTCAATACGACTCCACCTGATGCCAGATTCAAGAACTGGTGTTTGTTGTTACATGTGACTGTCCTGGGGAATGAGAGAGAGTGGGAGAGAACTTGGGGTTGTCTTAAAATTGGGGAGACTGGATGTTTCCCCATTTTTTTCCATCAGTTGCTTGCCAGAGGGCTCTATTTATTTGATCAATTCCCAGTCTTTGGGGATGTCCGTCATCAAAGGTGAACACAAAGTGTATTCCGAAGGGAAATATATTTTTTGTGTTATTGCGTTGGCATTTGAACGCCTAGTCTCCTTTCTTAATGGTGTATCTTAAATTTCTCAACTGACCAACCATTAGAGATTCTGAATTTTCAAGGAAGAATTTTAAGAAAAATATTTGGAGATACATCCTATTAATTTTAATGGAGAGTAAGCAAATGCAATTTCTTCCGCTGTGGTGTTTAGCAACTTAGAAATCTCTAAGCTCATACATCCCATTCACTGGAGACGGACGAGTCTATATTCTTAAAGAAAGCTCAGCTTGCCTTTGATACTTATTAGCAATGAGGCAAACGTCCTGAAGTTTATTAGGAAGTGTGCACAAAGAAGTAAGATATCTAGAGGCAATTACAGAGTTGGGCTTTAAGATTACTTTTGTGAAAAGGAACAACATTTGTCATTTTTGTTTAAAATCTTGATTTATCACATTCTGAGAGCAGAACTTAAAATGCTGTGTTTTTATTTTACCTAACAGAATGCCTTGCCTGCAGGCAAACAGAATGTTGGATTAAAACTTTTAATACTCTGGGGCAAAATCTGCTGGTTTTAATAAGAGACAAAGGCTCATTTGGATCTTCTCGTCATTACAAAAACAAGCGAAGCTTCTGTTTATCATGTTCATTGCTTTGAGTCTGGGTGCACAGCATTGAAAAGGAGGTGGTTACCAGGGCACACATGGCCTGCAATGAGCGATAAATTTGAGGATCTGTCAACAGATGTACTCGCTCTCACAGGTAATTGTCTAACTCCATCTTCTTTCATCTGTAGCCAAGACAATTTCGAATGGATATTGTTGACAAACATATCACTTTATGCAAATAGTCTCAAAGAAAGATGAGGTAGAACTCCATACAAATAGCGTCAGTGAGGTCATCTGTCTTAAAAAATAATAAAGCTCATAGTGATTGAGACCTTCTATAAGCCAGGCACTCTGCCAGACACTTCCTGTGGATTGATTCATGCAATCCTCATAGCAACCTTTTGGTTTTAATATGGCTGCTGTTCTGCATTTTAGATCGGAAGGCACCAGGGGGTCAAGCAACTTGACCATGGTAGCAGATGTGACTTCAGAACTGAACCTATCAACCCATTATACTAAGCAGCATAACAGAGGCTAATCCATCTCTTTTGCTTTCTGGCATGGGGATGGGATGGAATGGACTAGAGGACAGCTTCTGATATAAAGCTGTTACCAAACATATCCAGGAAGGCAGCAGTTTGGTCAGGGTGTGAGGGGAGATGTCAATCATCATAGCACAGAGATTAAAAATGCTTGCATTTGTAAAAGAACATTGCTGGCATGTATTTTGTTAGGATCTACTTTTTATCTCCTTGATTGATATTTTCCCCAGGCTTCATCTCATGTATCAGGGCATGATCACATTATGCTAGGGATGGAGGCTGGCAGCACAATGATGGGTACAAAATCTTGCTTCCATTGTGCCATCTAGGTAACTAGCTCTATAGACTTAAGCAAATGATGGAACTTCTCTTGGTTTTGATTTCTGTATCTCCAAAGTGGGTATGGTTTCCACCACCTTGTAGAGTTCCTGTGAGGATTTCAATAAGCAGACATTTGCCAAGAATTTTGCAAAAGGAACTTTAGTATTGATAAGTAACAGTACAGTCTTCACGACTAGAACCATCCTTATTACCATGTCAGTCTATGACAGTGTGATGTTATTATGCTGTTGCTTAAATACAGCTCCATTGCCATGATAGAGATTTGATTCCCCAAATGAAAATTATCATGATCTTTTGGCTGCATATATCCATTCAGAATGAAATAGAGTTGAATCTTTTCTGTGTTTTTTAATTTAGCTAATGAATCATTTGAGTCAGTATTTTCAACATTATGACTTTTAATTTTTAAAAAATTCAGTTCTGTTTGATAAATATTCACTAAGCCTCTACCATTAGCTAGGCACTGTGCCAACTGTGTACGAGGCACAGATAGCCTCTCAATGAATTTATACTAAAGGAGCAAAAGCAGCTATGCCAATCTATCCATCCATATCCATCCATCCATCCACCCATCAATCCATTCTCAATGAACTAACAAATAACATGAAATGAAATACACATGGTAATGAAAACATTTGGTGTTTGAGAAGTCTCCCAAATGAAGAGGATATCTGATTTAAACAAAATTATAAATTATTGAGGGTTTTAACTAGAAGACAGTAATATTCATTTGTGTACTCAATTATTTATTTAGTATGTATTCTTTAGCTCCTTCGTACCAGCCATGGTGCTAGGTGCTCAGGGTAGGATAGTGGGTAAACCTGGTGGTAGGTATTTTATCTTATGGAAGTCCTCTCTGATTGGGAAAGTGTACCAGGTCTGCATTTTGGGTGATGTTATAGCAACAATGTAAATAACACAACAGAGTAGAATCACAATGGAATACAGGAAGGAAAAGATAATTGCAATAGCCAGGTGCTATTTTATGAAGACATAAGATAAGGCAGAGAAATACATTTGTCTGAATTATCCACAGAAATGCATCAGATTATGGACTCATATTTTCCTGTTAATCTATATGCTGCAGACATAGTATTCATTTAATGAGAAGAGGTATAACACAGAATGGTGTTTCCTTGTCCGCCTTGAGTATTCACATTTGCGGTTATTTCCAAATGATGTTACTCAGAAGGATAGAAATGGAAATAGAACCAACTCCCAATAATATAGAGTGGCTGGATCTTAAAAAATGAAACAGTGAATAATTGTCATGAAAATGACAGGCCTGGATGCACACAAAGGGAACAAATTCTAATTTCAGATTGTGCAGTCAGGCAACAGAGCTAAGCAGAAATGAAAGGCTTTGTAAAAATCTCATGTCATAGTCTAATTTTGCACATAAAACATCCACCCACTCTAAGAACAGATTAAAAAGTGCTTAACCTTAGCAAATCTGTATCTGAAAACTTTTCTGTGGGGTTCTGATAAGATGAGTGAGATTCAGTTATTGGGCCATTGGAAATTAGCTTGCATGTCTATGATGCTCAATATTTCTAAAACTATGCATTGAATGTAGCAAACATTTACTGAGATTCTAGCAGTGACGGTGCCTTGGACAATGTGAGGTTGAATAAGATTTGATTTTGCCTTCTAGAAAGTCTTGGTATCTTCTAATATGTAAATCACACAGATGAACTAGCACAGTGATGGAGTGTGGACTTTGAAGTAAGACATCCCTGGGTTCAAACCCCTGTCCTTTTTCTTAACTTCAGTCCCTGTAAGCACATTGTAGTTCTCTCCTGTAATTCCAAAGTTTGCCATTCCTCAAATAAAAATATTAGTATCGTGTGAATTTTCTAAGCTGCAAAACCAATAGCCACAAACTTAGTGGATTAAAAAAAATGTATGTTTATCATCTCACAGTGTCAAGGGAACAGAAAACCAGGCAGCTGGATTAACCTGCTCTACTGCTCAGACTCCAAAAGACTGAAACCAAGGGGCCAGTCTGGCTGGGTCCTTTCTGGAACTTTTAAGGTCACGTGGTGGTTGGTGGAATTCCGCTCTTGGGGGTTGTATGACTGAGGTCTCCACTTGCTGAGTGGCTGTCAGCCAGGGCCTCAGCATAGGTCCTGGCCCAGTGTGTTCTCATAACACGGCAGCTCACATCTTCAAAGCCAGCCAGGGAAGCTTCTGACTGGCAGACCCTCTTTTAAAGTAATTACCAGACAATCTCCGTTTTCACTGACGTAAAGACAAGTAATTAAAGATTTTAATTACTTTTGCAAAATCCCTTCCTCTGTGCCATATTCTGCTGTTTAGAAGCAAGTTTTAGGTCTGGCTCATATTCAGGGACAGCAGATTCTCATGGGCCAGGGAATCAGTAGGTACATCTTGGAATTCTTTCCTTAGGGTCTGGACAGCCTGCATGGCTCCAAAGCCCAGACATCAGTGATTTAACAGCACACCATTGTGGTCACCTGCTGAGACAGATGACCCCTTACCAAAGTCTGCTTTGAACTTTCAGACTGATGATGCCACATACATCAAGAGAGTATTAATATATGTTCAGTGAAATAAGCCAGACCCAGAAAGACAAATGCCACCTGAAGTCACTTACTTGTGGAATCTCGAAATGTTGGAAAATAGAGCAGACTGGGGGTTGCCAGAGGCTGTGTGGGTGGGGTACGGAAGTGGGGGATGTTGGTCAAAGGGTACAAAGGTGTTTTAGAGTTCCAAAAGTTCTGGAAATTTAACATACAACATAGTGACTACAGTCAATGATACTGGATTTTATTCTTCAAATTTGCTGAAAGAGTTGATTTTAAGGTTTTTTATTTTTATTTTTTGCATTTTGGAGATGAAACCCAGTATCTTGCGCATGCTAGGCAATGCTCTCCCATGGAGCTGTATCCTCAGTCCCTAATGTTAAGTATTCTTAGCACAAAAACCAGTGTAAATATGTGGCGATGGATATGTCAATTAGCTTGGTTGTGGTGACCATTTTGCAGTGGATAAATACACAGAATCATCACACCGTACATCTTAAATACACACCATTTAAATTTGTCAAGAGTACCTCAATACAGCTAAAAAGGAAACAGGAAGGCATACTTACTTAACGGAGATCTCTGGGAATGCAGGACAGGCCTCTGAAGCTGGTTGGAGTGGCTGGAGTTTCCAGGCCCGGGTTTCCCTATGGTTAAGGGTAGGGTCAGAGGGAAGGGACTGGCTTTCCCACCTACATGGACAGACGTGGGTACAGGAAAACACAAAAGCTGCCAGCAGCCAGACATTAAAAAATGGAGTCAGAGTAGTCCTGGCACCCACGTCAGAACAGTGCGGCGGCAGCTGGGCACAACTCTCTTCCATCTTTCTTTCCCATTCTTAGCATTAGCCCTTCCACCTTAGGGTCACTGCATGATTCATAATGCATCCTGGACCCTTATCTTTTTTATCCACATCTCAGGCATCTGGAAAGAAAGGAGAAAAAGTCAAACACATGACTTTCCCCAACCGTCTGTCCCTCATTTAAAAATTTCCTGGAAGGTCCTGCAAATGTTTTTTAACTATGTCTCACTGCAGGGCCATGGGTTAGAGAGGGCTGGGGGCCTCAGGGGCGTGGGAAATGCAGGTTTCCCAGCTTAGTGCAGGGCTTAGGAATTCGAAGAGGAAGGAAGCTTTTTCTCCAGATGTGGAACACCTAGTCCAGTGACTGGCTTTTTCTAGAAATTCTATTAATTAAAAAATAGGCACAGTGAGCTATTTCAAATAAACCTAATCTAGGAGAATTTTAGATTTGTAGGAAAATGAGTGATGAGTGGAGGACGCCTGTGAGTCCTCCCTCTTCAGTTCTTCCCAATCGATCTTCCTGTGTGATCAGGAATTCTGTCAAAGCTCAGAAGCTGGTGTTGGTGTGTCACCACCAACCAAACTCCAGACTTCTTTGGAAGTCACCAGCTTCTTCACTGACGCCTTCCTTCTGTTCCAGGATCCATCTGTGTTTAGTCTGTGATGCCTTTCCAGTGTGTTCTTGTTTTAAAGACCTTGACGATTCTGAAGATTCCCGGGCAGTTGTCTTGTGGACTAGCTCTCAATTTAGATTTTTCTATTTCTCATGATCACATTTTGAAGAAGATCACCACAGAAGTACAAAGCCTTTCTTGTCCCATCACACGAGACAGCACATACCATCCATATGAACTTGTTTTTGGGTTTCTGAAGTTAGTTTTTCTCCCATCCATACATCGTTATTTGGAATTGGGTCACTGAGGTTAGCCCTTACTCAGTGGGTGTAGCAGGCCGTGTGTTAGCTTTTCACCTCTGTGACCAAAATATCTGACAAGAACAATTTAGAGGAGGAAAAGTTTAGTTTAGGTTCACTGTTTCAGAGGTTCTGTCCCTGGTCAGCTGAATCCCTTGTCCTGGGCCTGAGGTGAGGCAGAACATCATGGCAGAAGCGAGTGGTGAGCAAAGCTGCTCAGCTCATGGCAACTGGGAAACAGAAAGAGAAAGGAAAGAGCCAGGGACAGATATAGTCCATCCCCCAGTGACCTTCTTCCTCCAGTCAAACCCCAGCAGCCTACAATTACCACCTTAATGGGTCCATTTGAATTATCAATCTACAAATTGACTAATCCACTGATGAGGTTACAGATCTCACAATCTGAGCTTTCCACCTCTGAGCATAGCTACATTGCCTAATGCATGAGGTCTTTGGGGGACATCTTCAGATCTAAACCATAACAGATTCCATCTTGTCCTGGGAAGATAGCTACACATACTATCTGGACTTGTTCAGTAAATTGCCTCTTCTCCCTCATTTATTTATTGTAATAATTTATTTATATTAGTGTGGATTTATGTATTTTTTGTACATTTAGTGTAATCAATACCAAATTATTTATGGTGTTTCCACTGGAAACTCTTTTAACTGGCCATTGTGACAGGAGGCTGTTGGCTCATTGTGAACTTTCTCTGCTCCCTCCCCAAAGTCAGCTATTTCCCCAAGGAGCTCCTTTTATTGGAAAATGGTACTAAAAACTAAGGCCTGGGAACAGGATGCACATTGGATTTTATAAATGTCAGCTGAGTACTGACATGATGGAGAGAGTTCCATAAAACTATGGGTATGATTAATTACCAGTGGAGAGTTACAGTATAATAACGAAAGGTGCTTTGTGAATGATATCAATGAATCTGTCTATACATCATCTCATTTTATTATCCTGTGAGCACAAGTAGGAGATATATTAAATCACATAATTCTCCAATTTCTGCATGAGAAAGAGGAGGCCTAGATATGGCCAAGTGCCTTGTGTATGCCACAGAACTAGTGAGTGGTAGAGATGAAACTTGAAGCCACCTCTCCCAGATTGCTCTCTTTTTCATCACAGTATGCTGCCTTCCCAAGGGACTTTTTAAAAGAGTTGTTTCAAAGTGTTTTTTTTAAAAGTTCTTTTAGTTACTGAGTAAGTCAACAAAATGATTAGTCATCCTGGAGGCCAGGCACTGCTCCAGATTAGAAATTAATTGTTGGGTAGAGCGGTTCCTAGCAATCATGTAGCTAATAGCCTCATGGAGAAGAAAGTCAGTTAATGAGTCAAAAAATAAGTAAATAGTTTCTTGGAGTATTAAGTACCATGCAGAAAATAGCATTTGCTGGAAGATGAATGATGACAAATGGTCACATTAGACATGTGGCCAAGGAGGCCCTGGGTGTATTAAGGCATGGCAGATATGCAGAAGTCAGATATAAAATGATACAACCACAGAAAAAAGGAGATTCCCAAGGCTGGAACAGGCTTGGCAAGTTCCATGAAACACAATGCATGCCAGTGTGGCTGGAGACTTAGTGGGTATATGGAAGAAGATAAGTCCAGGCAGAAGATAAGTTAAACAGGCTAGATAATTAAAGGCCTCACAGGGCACTAAGATGGTTATGTTTCTATTTATTTCTCAGAGCAGTGGGAAGCCACTGCAACAGTTGGTAGGGGAGTTATAAGATCTGATGTGAATTAAAAAAAAAAAAAACCCTTCTTACCATTTGTAAGAAGAATTTATGTAGAGAATATACACCAAAACTTCCTTCAAAGTTAAGATACCATTTATTGTAATTTATACCATTTATTGTAATATCCACTCTTGTTTTGATATGTTAAAATTTGACAGAAAAGAAAGGGGAAAAGAACAGTATAATTCTAAAGCGCCTTCCACTGATTGTAAGATGCATTTCAATTTCAGGGGTGTTAAAATGTGGGAAAAATGTACATCTGAGAATACATGAGTGCAGAAATCATTGGTGAGAACAAGAGCGAGGTCAACAGGAGATGGTGGCCACCCTGCGGGTGGAATCTGTGCCTGGAATAGGCTGGTGTCTTTGACCTGGAGATTGTAACAGATTTTGGTGTAACTGGAAGTAAAGTAGCAGGGCCTATTGACAGATGAGATGTAGATGTGCAGGAGAGAGAAACAAGACACCCAGGCTTTAGGGTGAACCATAGGAGGATGGATGTATCTTCATTGGGATGGAAAAGGGCATTTTGAAAAGGTTCTGACTTCATTTTTGGCCCTACAAAATTTGAGAGAGTGAGGAGACTTCCAAGTGAGATTTAACACATGGTTGAATAAAGATTATCTGGCTACAGATGAGATGGAGACAGGTAAGAGCAGATGATATTGATCTGGGAGTCATTCACATGTGGTCATTAAGGACATGGAACAAGATGAGTGAGAAACCAAAGAGACCATGGAAATTTCTAGAACTTAGATCTGATCATAGGAGGAGGAACAAGCAAAGAAGTCTACAAAGGGAGCCAGTGTAAAAAGGGGCAGCAGGTGAAGTTTAGCATCACCAAAGGGAAGAGTATGAGATGGAAAGGAGTGCCACCTAAGTGCCATGCGGCTGAGAGGTGAGTTTGATGGACAGTGGTGACCGCGGGTTTCTGCATCGTGGAGATTATTGATAACACTCTAGACTTGATGTACCAGGTGCTCATATGTTAATTCACACCTTGGATAAGAACAGATAAACCTTTCAGAAATTACCAATGCTGAATATTAATCTTGACCGCATTGCCCTTTGTCTATTTTTTTCTTTCTCTTTTTGTAACTCTGGTACTTCTGTAAGATAAAGAATATTTGCAGTTTTATTTTTAAAAAAATCTTTTGGTAGCACACATATTAATCAATTCTGAAATTGTTTGGTTAAACGATAAGATGGAATTATTAAGCTTTGGATTTGAATTGCATCAGGATTGTTTATCAGTTCATTTACTCAGTAACTTTTCTTTTTTCTCCCAAAACTATTTATAAGAATTTTCAAATGTATAGAGGAAAGACTTACTTTTAACAGTCAACCATGTCCTGAGGGTGTGGAGTTTGTAGTTTTGAGTAATTTTGTTATTGACCATTCTCTGTCTTAAGTTTGTGTAATTATGAGATGTTCCACATTGTAAGTTTAAATGTAGCTATTGTCATCACAAAAAGAGCTTTCTCCAAGTTCTTTGGTATAGGAGGCAGATGTGTTAGACATGGTGCTGGATTTTTCTGGAAACATCAATCCTGTCATTGGGTTATTTAGAGAATAAAGAGCCAGTGATGTTGGATTTATTAAGACTCTTTATATTTTTCATAAACTCTTTATTTCAGAAGAATTTTAGATTTGTAGAAAAATTATGATGATAGTATAGAAAATTCCTGGGTACCCCCAGTTTCTTCTATTAACATCTTACAGTAATAAGCTCATTTTTCACAATAAATAAACCAGTATCATTAGTATATGATTTTTCACGGATGTCCACATTCTATTCTGGCTTCCTTCACTTTTACCTGCTGTCCTTTATTCCACAATCCCAGGCAGGACCCTACGTGACATATGGTTATCTTCTCCTTCGCCTGATATTGGCTTTGCTAGTTTCTCAAATGTCACCATGATGTTGATAGTGTGGTAACTGGTGGATAGTTCCTTTTACAGGGCTTGTGTGTGGTTCTCCTTATGATCACACTGCGGTATTGGATTTGGGGTGGAGGAGGTACAGGGGCATTCTTGTCACATTGTGTCAAGGGTGCATACTGTCCCCAAAACTTGTCATGGTTGATGTTGACCATGGGCACCTGGCTGAGGCAGGTTTCTCCTCTGTGGAGTTGCTCTTTGTTCTCCTTTTCACACTGCATCCTTGGAAAGAAGTTACTCTGTTTAGTCCTCGCTTACTTAGAAGGGAGTGTGCTTCGTCTTGCTGAGGGCAGAAATTTCCTGTACAAATTATGTGGAATTCTTCAGATTTCTCTCTTTTCTTTTATATTTTTGATCTATACATTCAGTCATTCAGAAAAGGACATATATATCAGTACAGACTCATGGGTATATATTTTGTACTTTGAATTATAATCTAAACAACCCAGATTATTTAAATTAAATAATCTAAACCCAGATTGTTTAGATTATTTAATTTTCTTAGTAACATATATATATACACATATATGTGTATGTATACATAGATACACATATTACTCTCTCTATATATATGTATATACACACACACACATACATACATACATACCTCACTTTCTTAAGTTACTGCTTATTATCTCACTGGTTAAGTGTAGCATAACTTATTAATTACTATTTATGGTCCCTTAGTTGATAATTTTTCACAAATAAACAAAGTTACATCAACACTCTTTCAAATCAAAAAGTTGAGGTTCATGAAAATGAAGGGCAAACTTCTGTTATTTAGGACATGTAGATTTTTAAAGTCAATTGCATTTCCTTAGCTTATATGATACAGTGACATTTATGCAAAAGATATTTTCCCAGAGACCTCTCATGACCTCAGACTCACACAATTCAGAATTATTTTTCCAGTAAAAGTCAAGGATGAAAGGTGTATTCTCAGACCACATAAATCAGCAACCATTGTTACATCTGCATATATTTTCTTTATTGATGCTTTAAAATTTCACAATATGTTTGCTGATATCTCATGTAATACTATGCTTAAATTAATAGTATAGCATATTATTGTGGTTATTTAAACTTCTTTGTGGCATTTTATCACATCTGATATCATTGATTTTCAGGTATGATTTCCAGTGTTAGCACGAAACAAACAACTCTTTGGTGCCACTTGGAATATATTGTCATGGAATCCCCAAAGAGTTTAAATTATAACATGCTATGTTAGCTGACAGCAAAACTTAACACAAGTCCATTGAAAAACATGATGTTCCACATAATACTTCCAAAGGTTAACAGCCATTTCTAGTTACAGCTAGTGAGTGGAATTACTGTGAAGCAAGTAAGAGCATGGACTTTGCAATTCTCTTGACCAGCTCTGAAGTCATACAGAGCTGATGACTGCTTGGGATATTGTTGCTGTTTAAAATTTTAAGTTTAACTTGCTATTTATTAACATTTTAATATTACATTATTTCATATTGAAAAGTTGAATGTGACCTACACACATGCCTCAACACCTGTATATATGTAACATTATCTATAGGTTGACATATTTATAAAAATAACCCATGTCTAATAATAAGATAACAAGATGCCATGATAAGGACTTGTGACACGGTTTCACTGGTCTTCTCACTGCGTGTGGACCAAAGCTATGTGTAGGGAGCAGTTTACATGTGAGTACAAACACAAAAATACATAAGCATCGTGTGCATGTGTGTGTCATGGAGCATTTATGGAATTACTAGACACTCTAATTTATGACTGTTTTAGTTACTGTCACAGGTCACATTGAGCTCTATGGAGGAGCAAGCATTTGAAGAGGATAGGAAATAAAGAAATATTTGAATTCTAAAATGAAGTTGTCTTAGTTTATTTCCAAGAAGTACTTAAAATTATCATTTATTATAGTTACATTTTAGCACTGACTTGCAAATTCATAGACAAAAATGTAGTTTTCAACCATTTCTTATTTTTGTGATTTTCCAATATTTTAGAATTTTATGGGGATCCTTAGACAAATGACCAAATAATGCAAAATATAATCAAAACATGCTTTATACTATTCCAAATTCCACAAACATTGTTTTATAACATCAAAAGAAATATTATTATATATAATTTTTTTATATATTTGGTTTTGGAGAATGAAATCATTTGATTTGACACACTTCATCCGTTCCTGAAGAGCTAAGTGTGATCTGAGTGTCAGCCTCAATTTTCTCCAGAGGTACAATCATGGGTGAAATCCTCATCATTGCCATAGTAACTGTAATTAAAATGACCATATTTTACAAATCTTCTCCTCGGCACCTCTGGAAATCCTAGTTTGTATATTTGATTCCATTTTCAGCTTTTTTTGTTTGTTTTTTGTTTGGGTTTTTTTTTTGGTACTGGGGATTGAACCCAGGGGTGCTTAACCACTGAGCCATATCCCCAGCCCTTTTTTATAATGTTTTATTTAGAGACAGGGACTGGCTGAGTTGGTAAATGCCTCTCTAAGTTGCTGAGACTGGCTTTGAACTCTCCATCCTCTCATCTCAGCCTCCAGAGGAGCTGGGATTACAAGCATGTACCACTGCACCCAGAAGAATTCACACGTTTTTAACATGTAGTTAAGCTTTTAACACTGCTGATTGCAGATGTATCAGCCTTCACAATCCATGAGCCAATTCTTTATCATCACAATCTCTCTCCTTACTGGTTCTGTTTCTCTGAAAAATCCTGACTCATGTGTTCTCTACCCTGAAAACATGTCCTATGACCCACCTTGCTATTTTGCTAAATAGGAACCATCTTCTGTGGGCTCTTAAGCGCATAGACTTAAGCTCTTACGGTCTGTTTTAGTCAGGATTTTTGCTGCTGTGACCCAAAACTTCACAAGATCAATTTTAGAGGAGGAAAAGTTTATTTTGGGGCAATGATTTCAGAGGTCTCAGTCCACAGACAGCTGGTCCCATTCTTTGGGGCTTCAGGTGAGGCAGAAAACCATGGTGGAAGAGTGTGGTGGAGGAAAGTGGCTTAAGACATCACACCAGGATGCAGAGAGAGAGAGAAAGCTCTGCTCAACAAGCATGAAATTTAAACCCCAAAGGGATGTCTTCAGGGACCCATCTCCTCCTGCCCATAGTTACCGATTAATCCCTATCAGGGTAAATTCACCAATTGGGTTAAGGCTCTCATAACCCAATTATTTCTCCTCTAAATCTTTTTTCGTTGTCTCACACATGAGCTTTGGGGGGACACATAATGCCTAGAGCATAACATGGTATGGTTACACACACCCTCTCATCAGTCTCTATAAGGAAAAGGAGGCACAGAGCAATATTATGCCATGTCCCTGTCACCCTCCCCGCTACCACCTGCATCAGGAAACGTTCTCATCAGAGTTCATCAGAGTGCAGTTGGCTTGTTGTTTTTATTTTGTATAGCTTCCTTTCCTATTATTACCTTTATGCCTATGAAAGTGTCTTCTTGATAAATGACCTGTCTAATTCAGCAATTTAGACTTCACATGTCTAATGAAAATGTGGGCATTGAAAATTTGAGACATTTGGTCTTGATCTGTCCAATTGCAATAGCATATTCTACAGTTCTCAGGGCATTTAAATCAGGAGAAAAATCAATGAGGTGATCGGTTTGTATCACTCAGGAGACAAAGCCACTGGGCCATAAATGATCTGTCTCAGTAAATACCTTTGCATTATCTCCTTCTAATATGGTGATGTAGAGCCAGCTATAGAGCACAGGAAAATAACTAGAAATTGATTTTGTTAATATATTTTGGGGAATGATACCATCTGCTACAATTGTCAGTAGTGCTTAAAAGCAGACTTTATCAACCTCAGTATTTTGGAGCTTTCAAACTGGGCGATTTCTGTTGTGGAAAGAAAAAAAGGAAGGAAAGAAAGAAGGAAGGGAAGGAGGGAGGGAGGGAGGAAGAAGTGGAGGGAAGAAAGTAAGGAAGGAGCAAAAAGAGATGAGGATAGAAGCTCATTTAACTTCCATCTATGAATATGCATTACTTTAAACTTGCATTGAACTTTAAAGCTTAATTTTTTTTTCCAGAATAGGATAATGACAACTAAAATACCCTCACTAAAATGGTCACCATTCCTTTGGAAAGGGAGTTTTTAAAAACACATTTGTGTGTTTTTCCCACCTATTTGGGGGAGTAAGGCAACTACTGTAAGAATCAAAAAGATTGTTTGTTATTTGAAAAGGTGTTCTGGGTTCACTTTCCTGCAGAGAACTGTGAGAGCTTATGACTAGTTTTTGGCTACTCAAGAAAAAAGTCACTGCCTTAAATAACTTATGATAAAGCCCTTAACAGTCTTCACAGGCAATTTTAAATGGCGTTTTTTTGAGAAGTTGAAGGTGACTTAACTTATTTTTCCCCTACTTTACATAGATTTATTTTCCCCATTTACTTCCCATCAAAGAAATCTTTTGTTTTAAAGATCAAAATACCAAATCGAATCTGTATTTTATGTTACCGTAGGCAAGACCCTATGCTGGGTGCAGGTACTCAATCAGGTGAGAGCTCAAAGGGCTTTCAATACAATCTGGAAGGTGACATCAGGAAGGCCAGGCTGGGAAGGGGAAAGGGTGGCAGGTGGGGCATGAGCTTAAATGGTAACCAGGGGGTGGTGGGCATGGTGGGGCATGATTATGATTCCAGTTCCTATGCTCATGCTGTGAAATTCTGAGCAGGCTAAATTTAATTAAGATTTGGACATGACTACTATATTGAATCACATTGTCCAATAGATTCCAAATATCCAACTCAATTATTATCCCACTTAATTTGTGTCATATATATATTTGGTACTGGGGATTGAACCCAGTGGTGTTTAACCAATGCACTGAGATATATATATTATTATCCCACTTAATTTGTTTCTAATATAATATATTATATATACATATATGTATATATGTGTGTGTGTGTGTGTGTGTGTGTGTGTGTGTGTGTGTGTGTATAATAAGGGCTTCAACATTTGGGTTTAGTTAATACTAAAATCACAAACTGCAAAGGAAAACACCCTTTCTGGATCAATGGTGAATTCTGAAGTGCAAACCTACCTACAGTGCCCATTTGGAGCACTTGGGTAACCACTATGGTGTCTGAAGTTTTTCATTTTTCTTTCTATTCTGATCAGCCCGACAGAAGTCAAGATATTCCTTAGTTGTTGCACTGTGGCGCCAGCTTCTCAGCTGCTCTTCAGCGTTCGCTACATGATGAGCTAAAATCATGGCCCGACTTTTCTTCCATATTGTAGTTTTTCTGAGAATGTCCTTTTGGAGTTCCTCCCAAATGAAATACTAGGTGCTTTCTTATTATTTGTCCTTCTTTTCTTCCTAGTGTAGGATATTTGTCTTGTCTTCGCTCTCTCACGGCAGTGAGTTTGTCTTCTCTTTTATTGTTATCTGAAAGTTAATTTTTCTTATCCTTTGTCCCCAAAATGAATAATTCTCCCCTCCAGCCCCCAGGAAAGTGGATTTGTGTGATGCTCTCTGTGGTAGTGAATTTCCTTTAGTGTAAGCTTCTTGAAATTAAATTTTTCTTTTCTGCTTTTGTATTCTCAGATAATATTTCTTCACTTTCCCTCTCCTACCCCACAAATGGATGACTCTCAGTTTTTTTTTTCCTTCACTTTTCTGATAACTTGAAAAAGCAACATGAGACTTAAAGGGAAAGCCATGATGTTCGCCAGGGATGTTCTTCCAGGAACTTGTGCAAGTGGTTAATTCTGTGACTATTAATGGCCTATTCTCTCCTCATAGCTCTCTAGAATGTATAGATCTAAAAATATAGATGACTATATATTTAATAAATGTACAAAATTTTTACTTAATATTGAACATATCCCCTTTTCTCTATAATTCCTAGACTTACAATTGGTTACCAACAGGCTCATAATGTCTGACTCAATGGTAAGCACATTTCTTGTGGGTCTCTGGGACACTGCAGCTTTCTTTCGAATTTTTCTCTGCTTTGTATGATGATGACTGGTCAGGACAACTGTTCTACCTGGCCTTCTATAATCCCTTATACACAAGTATTTATTCCTTCATCAAAGAATCATTGAGAATCTCTACTGTGCCAGACACTGGACTAGGGGCTGGGTAGGTGGCTAACTGGGAAGCTCTGGCCACCTCCGTGGGATTATCAGTTAGGGAGCTGGTCTTGAAATCCATGAACCAATAGACGATGCAAGTGACTGAGCACACCTTGGTTTTCCATTGCAGGGAAATGCAATCCCTTTTATCCTTTGTAGACATCTGTTTTCTCCATTTCTCACAAGTAACTATTGCTGCCACTTACGGAGAGGTTACCATGTGCCAGGGACTTAAAGTCCTTTCATTGCATTACCTTATCTGACCCCACAGGACCTCTAATAAGAGTGACCCACTAGTATGCATTCTACACATGTGCAAACTGAGTCCCAGAATGGGTAAGTGTCCTTGTGCATGCAACTGTAGAGTCCAAGCCAGATCCAGGAGCTCTGACTCCTGCACCATGGATCTCTTTGAGCTGAATTGATTCACTTGGCTCTTTCCCTTTTTAGCCAAATGGTCACAATGTTTCTAATGGAGACTTTCTCCAATCAGTTTAAACATTTTCCTCCTAAACCATTAGTGTATATTTTGGATAAATGTTTATTGAATGATCATTTATTTACTTTATTCACTCAAGTGCTTGAGAGTTGAATGGTACACATAGGGTTTTCACACAATAATTCTCCCAAAGAGATGCTCAGTACATATTGATTAAATGAATGAGAGAAAAGTTAATGATTAAGGAACACTTTCTACTTTATAAGAAACAATCCAAATCCACCCAATAAAATCTAATCCAATGTAATACAAAATAATGTGTCATTAAAGGGATAAACACAGAGGGATAAGAAGAAGGAATTTATAGTCTGGATTTTAGACTCAGAAGTTAGAAAGAAGATACCTATGTTGTGGAAAAGGAAACCAAGTTCCAAAGTTCAGTTACAGACCTGAGCGAATGTGGGGACTATGTGTCAAGAAGAGCATCACAGCACTACTGAGATTTGGGGTGGGGCCAGGACATTCTCCCTCCAGAGGGTTGCCCTGAGTGCTGTAGAAAGCTGGATATCATTTCTGGCCTCCAGCCACTGTATTCTAGCAGCACCCCACACTCCCAAGTGGTGCCAATCAAAAATGTCTCTAGCATCTCCTAATATCCCCAGGGGCTAAAATCCCTGGTCTGATAGTGGAACCTGTGTTCAGTACAGTAGTGGAGATAAGGCATGAGTGACATGATTGACTGAGACTGAAGATACCATGATCGAAGAGAAGCTGAGTCAATGTGAAGAAGAAGTTTTGCTAAAGGAACTGAATAATTTTCCTATCGGCTTTGATTCCGCAGGACTGATTTTTAAAGGAGAGCAATTTCAGTCATTGTTTCAAGAAGCACAGCCTTGGAGAGTAACAGTTTTGGTGTCTGTATCAAAGTTATTCTTCTCCTCCCTTTCTTGGGCATTATCATCTAATATCTGTGTGAATTCACGTGGAAGTGTCAGACAATGAAGGCAGAGCTGATGAAAGTCTCAGAAGGCTGCAACACTGAGCACCTGTGGGCACACAGCTCGCCCTTCCCTCACCGAATGGTGATTGGAATAGAGAATCCATTTTTCAATGCTTTTGTTGGACTATTTCCTGCCCTGTGCTCACATCAGTATGTCCCACTCAACTCCCTCCCTAACAGCCTACTATGGGCAGACACTGGGTGAGATAAGGTAACACATGGTTTGGTATCTCTGCTGTTCTTTTTCAGCCTGTGATGCTAATGATATTATTTCACTTCTGTAAGAAAGGTGTCCTCATCTGTAGCATGCAGACGACACTGATAATACCACGTTAGGGCTGTTGCTATCTTATGCTTAGTTTGCATCTTACACTTCCCTAAAAATTCATGTGGTAAAGGCTTGTCCCCCAGCTTGGAACCATGGGAGTTGGTAGAAACTTTAGAGGTGACACCTAGTGGGAAGTACTTAGGTCACCGAGGTGCAACCTGAGGGAATTGTAAGACCCAGTCTTTTCCTCTTTCTCCTTTTTGCTTTTCTGCCACGAGGCGAGTGGTTTTGCCATCATGCTCCTGCCATGATGTGCCGCCACAGGCTCAAAGCAATGAGGCCAATTGATCATGGACTGAAACCTGAGAGCCAACCCAATCCTTTTCTCTTTATAAGCTGATTACCTCAGGTCTTTGTCATAGTACTGGAAAACTGACTGATGCAGTTGTTAACACTGGGGGGATGGGTCAGCACCTTTTGTTGCACTTGTCTCCTGTGTTCCTCTTGTGGCTTTAGAGATGAGCACTGGGAACCTACAGATGAGTAGGTGGGTGCCAGCTAGCTTCACACGATTGAAATAGAATCAGAGAAGTTCCTCTAACAATGCAGTGTGGAGGGATGATGGTAAATTAGTAGGGTGATATCCCCAGAAACACTGGCAGGGGAGTACAGGAAGGGTAAGGTAGGGAAGGAAAGGCACCAACCAAGGCAGCTTCAGAACTCTGGGAGCCAGAAGATGACAAGCACTTTTGAGTTGTTCCCCTCCAGGTATGAGGTAACTAGGGTATTTATACAGTAACTTCTGTCAGCTATTGGGTGAGGATTTTTTCCAAAGGGCAAGAATTATCTGGTATGCCTGGCCTTCCATTCTGGAAACACAGTGGATGGGGTTGCCAGTTTTAAAAAGTAATACAGGATGCCCACTTAAATTTGAAATTCAGATAAACAACTGTTTTTTTGTTGTTGTTGCACACATGGTCCACACAGTGTTTGAGACCCACTCATACCAAAAAATTACTTACTGCAATTCAACTTTCAACTTTACTTGAGCATCTTTGTATTTTATCCAGAAAACTCTGAATGGACGCTGGATGACACTGGTCTTAAATAAAGAGATCCATTTTCTAGTAGTTGAATCTCAAACTGGCATGACCCAAAGGGTAAGGCCCTGGGGAGGATGAGGGAGGCACTATCCACTCAAAACGCTGATCATGCATGAGGCTCTAAGTAGCATCTGTTACATCCATAACTGGCTCTCGTGATTTGGATCTGAGGTGTCCTTCAGAGCTCCTGTGGGAGACAAGGCAAGAAAGTTTAAAGGTGAAATGATTGGGTTATGGGACCTTTAACCCACTCAGCACACTGATCCCTTGGAATGGATTAGCTGGGTGGTAACTGTGGGGCAAGTAGGCTGTGCAGGTAGGTCCCTGGGGGCATGCCTTTGGGGCGTGCCTTTGGGGTGTGCCTTTGGGGCGTGCCTTTGGGGTGTGCCTTTGGGGCGTGCCTTTGGGGTGTGCCTTTGGGGCGTGCCTTTGGGGCGTGCCTTTGGGGTGTGCCTTTGGGGCGTGCCTTTGGGGCGTGCCTTTGGGGCGTGCCTTTTGTCCTGGGGAATGCAGCACTCTCTGCTCCTTGCTGCCATGTCCTGAGCTGCTGTCCTCCACCATGCCCGTCCACCTCCATGTTTTCCCTCATTTTGGACCCAGAGCAATGGAGTTGGCTGTCTATGGACTGAGACCTCTGAAACTGTGAGCCCCAAATGCACTTTCCTCCTCTACATGTTCTTTTCAGGTCTTTTGGTCACAGCACTGAAAAAGCTGACAGAAATACTGGCCCTAACTAACTTGGCTGACGCTGGCTCACAAAGCATATGTGATAAAGCAGGACAGCCAGACTCAGGGTGTCAGTCCTGGTTTCTCCCTGGAGATCATGGGAATGACCCGTTCTCTTTTAACTAGTTTCTACATCAGAATGATTTAAATGTGAATATAACTGTCCTGACCTTGTGGAGGAGGTCTCAGGCAGTGGAAGCATCTCAGAACTCTGTCTACTGCACCATGTTTAAAGGCACTGAAGAGAGGAAGTACCAGACTTGGTAGAAATCAAGCTATTGTCACCAAAAGGTGAACACTCCCTCTGCACAAGTGAGTTATGGCAAAGATACACTTTGTAGCCTCTTGGTGCACTTGGTACTTTATTGGCTTGAGAGCTATAGGCAATCCCAGAAGGTAGGCCACCCATTTCTGTGTTAAAGCAAGATTGCAGCCTGGGCAGGGGGAGATTTGGCTCATTCAATGCTCCATGTTAAAAGTAATAAGGAGGCAGAGAAAAATGGGAGATACAAAAAGGAGGCCTGTGATTGATACCAGCTCCCCCCATTTTTCTCAGGGCCCCCATGAGTGACTCATAGATGCATGTAGCAATGAAGGTCTGTCACACTGTGTCAAAGGAAATGTCATCTGCAGATCAACACGGAAGTTTTAGAGCTGAGGAAAACACACACGGGATGCAATATACATACTGAGCCTGGCATTAAATCAAAGCACATTAGGGGAGTCATCGTAGAAGAGAGGCTGGTCTGAGCACTGTCAGTTTCTCTGGGTTCCCAACCAGGCATGTTACAGAAGAAATTCGTATCAACTGTGTGGAAAATTCATCTGTTGATCTTAAAGCAACTGCCAAGCTGTCTTTGGTACATGACAACTGGAAGAAATTTCTTCCTCAAATCAGTATGTCAGATGCAGGCATTCACCTGACGGGTTAAAGAGAGAGGAAGGGTAATGGAGATAAAGATGTGGAGAGGTGCCATATGAGAGGCAGAGGAGTTGGAGGAGATGAGATGAAGAAAATCAAATGAACCTTAAGTGGCTCATAAAGGCATCTGAAGGTTTCAGATAAGTCACCTGTCATAAGTCATTTTCTTCCAGAACATAGTTCACTCCTATTGGTGATGATGGGTCCACACTTGATTCAAAGACATGCTCCCAAACTGGATTTACACCTTTATTTCTTGAAAAGAAGCATGAGCTTAGCTCAGATACAGGTGGAGGTCCTCCCCCGTGGTGATACCAACACTCCTGTTTGTCTTTCTGTGTTGCCCTTAGACTCACCCTTGCCAGTTTACCCTGCAAACCAGCTTCATGGGAAGGTGCACCGAGAAATGGAGTTGATGGGCTCAGTAAGGACAGGCAGGAGGGCCACTGTGTGCTTACTGCTGGGCTACTGCCAGTAGAACTCCACGCAGGGCACGGCACACTGCACACTGCTTGCCTAGAGGACAACGGTTTTTGATTTTTTAAAGAAACGATTTCTAAATTGTTGTGGTTTTAGCAGAGAAGTGATATCAAATAGCATTATATTTTTGACTCTCAATTTTGTTCTTTGTCCATTGCTTTTTCCCTTTAAAACAAAAAGCTATATTTTTTATGATTTGAAATAGCACTGGGTACCATGGCACATGCCTGTAACCCCAGCACTTTGGGAGGCTGAGGTGGGAGAATT
>CM053401.1:173603724-173660292 GCA_028644305.1 Xerus rutilus
ATTTTCAGAAGCTGTACACACTATTCACTGAAAACATTTGTTGAGGCAAATAGAAAAAAATATTGTTACAATCATAATTTTTCTAACTTTGCACAAAATTATAAGCAGATTACATTCTTCATATTAAACATCTTTATATGCACTTTCAATGAACAGTATATATATATATATTTATATATATTTTTTATCAACCATCTTTGTGATAGTGATTCTTAAAGTACAAAAATCATCTGTTCAAAATCAGTCCAAAGGATTTAACTGAGAAGAAAAGTTGAAACACATCTCAGGTTTTGTAGGTCAGTGGTCAGGATCAGCTGGTTCTTTCATATAGACTCACAAGGGCAAAATTAAGCCGTGGGCAAGGATGTGATTTTGTCTGGATGATGAATGTAACCCCAATGCCATTCACATTCTTGGTGGAGTTTGACTTGAGCCACTGCTAGGACTGCAGTCCCATTTTCTTGGTGGCTATTAGCCAAGCTCTGTTCTCAGCATCTGGAGACTGTCTGCAGTTCCCGGCTCATGGTGTCTGCCTTTTCCATTTTCAAAGCCAAAGTCAGCTAGCTCCTTGTGGTTTGACCTGCTCTAACAGGCCTCCACCTGGTCTGCTCCTCTCTGCTCCTCAGGCTGGTATGTCTGTCTTTCTTATCTGCTTTTCAGGCTGTCTGAATACGTTGGGCCCACCAGATGATCCAGAATCATCTCCCTATCTAAATTCACTAGTGGTAACCTTAATTTCATTTGCAAACTCCTTTCAGTGCATCACCTTGTGTCTCTTAAGAAGTCTAAGTGCAGAATATCAAAGATTCTTAAGTTTTATAATCATTCAATTAAAATATACCAGACTCTAAATTCAGTGGTGGAATGTACATCCTGGGTCTTACAAGCATTTTTCTGCAGTTGGTTACAGAGGACTACAATTAGCTAGTGCATTTATATATTCTTTACTTGAAAATACATTGATCCTTTGGGGCTGGGGTATAGCTCATTGAGAAGGTGAGCATTTGAGCATGAACTGATGAGGTGAGAGGGGGCACATCCACCTCTGGGTTAAGTGTCCCAAGAGGACTCCCACACACCTTTGTCCTCTCACTTGCCTTTGCTTAGCATTCAGCCACAAAAAGCCGGGAAGCTTTTAAACATCAGTGACATTATGGGAGGTTTTACTGAGGAATATTTTGGAAATGATAGTGGAATTGTATCAGAATGAGTTAGCGTGTTTCCTGTGGGGTGTAGAAATGAATGGCATCGACATGCATATTCAAATAGATTTCTCATTCTCAGAGAAGAACTAACAAGAAAAGTTCTGTACACCTCTGCTGTCTTCACAAATATATTCAATTTTCAAATTGCTCATCTTAGTTCTCAAGAAAATTACCTCCTCCCAAAGAAGCAGGGTCTAAAAGCTAAATAGCAATAAAGCAAATAATAATATTTCTCTCCCTTTGGCTTAAGCAAGAAAGTTCCTTCCTCCGTCACAGAAATGGATAGCTTCCTTGATCCACTTTTACATTTTGATTTATATCCATTTCATCGTGGAGAAGGTGGAGTGGAATAAGAGGACAGATCCATAGAAGAGGAACAAGCTTAGCTGAGTGGGATTTGTGATTTCCACATTTGAGAAATATATGGGTGCTGGGACGAGATAATGATGTTCATCAAAAGGCACCATAAAACCGCATTATGAAAAGAATACGCTTGTCTGAGGTTCCACTCCAAGAATGAGCGATTAGCTTGTACTGCCATTCCACAACATTCCCTCCTCATCTTCTTTGCTGAAATCATGGTTATGTACAGGGCTTCAGCCATTGATCCAAGCACATCATGTTAGGTGGGGGGCCTAAGCCCCCAGGGCAAACAGGAACAGACTCATCCATTTACATATATTAGTCGAGCTCTAATAGAATTGGTTCACCTCTCAAAGGAGTAGGTCCCCTCCTCACCCCCAGACACACATGCACACACATGTAAGGACATATACCAGGTGGGCATTTCTTTCTTTCTCTAATTCACAGTTGGAGATGGTGAGACAAAGCTGGTGCCTCTCAGAGTTATGTTATTATTGTCTCAATTTTATAGCGGAGAGGCTTTGAGGGATCACAGACTCTGTTTAAGTTCTCATGTCTTGTAGGTGAAAGAGCCAGGACTAAGGCAGCAGAAGTCCTAGATACTGTACTCCAGACCCTGGAAGCTGGCTGCTCAACTGGGAGATAAAACAGTGTCTTGATGGCATGTGTGGCTCGTTTTTTGAAAAGGTAGACTAGATTAAGAAATAGCAAATTGAGTGTTGCCATATATTGTGCTATGTTTTTATTCATTAGTTCATGGCTTGTGCAGGTGATTTGTTTTGTCTAATGAAGTGTGGGCAGAAGTCATGGTGTACAAATTTAAAGGAGAAACTTTAAAAGCCTCTGTGAGTGTCCACTTTCCTTGAGCTGTTGGCGTTTGCAATAATAGCTAGATTTGAGTAGATATTGGCTTTTCAGCTTGAGCTCTGGAATGAGAAAATGTTGGAACAATCCAAACCTAATACAAGTTTGGAGCAGAGCCACCACCCTCCCCCACATCCCACCTGTGAGGAATAAGTACAGATTCGTTGTAGCCATCAGTGTTTGGGAATTGTTTGTTATGCAATATTAGCATAACAAAAGCTGACTAAGATAGCTGTGCAGCAAATATATAACTTTAAATGGCAACAATTTAAATAGACTGTCACAGTTCACAAAATAGTCATGATAAATCCTTTTATTTAGTAAGTAATATTCTTTACATCATTGTTATTTTCTTTCAAGACAAATAACAATTTCAAGAATAATAGCAATTTTTGAATGCCTAGTATGTGGCAGATACTTTTTCTAAGCTCTTTACATGTATTAGTTTAACATAATACAAGTAAGGATGTTGTCCCATAATCCATAGTTGGACATTGTGGAAGCTAAATGGCTTTCCCACATTTAAAACAGTGATTTCAAATGACAAGAACAGGTTACGTGCATGGGAAATTTGAGTCCAAAGCCTATACGCTCTTGTCCACTATGGAATACTGCCAAACAAGTTTGGATGTTTAAATATAATTTACATGTGGATTTTAGTACAATGCACAAATTAGTAAAATTGTACATTGCTAATATAGGGGAAGGCTGATGGTAAGTTTGCTCTCTCTCTCTCTCTCTCTCTCTCTCTCTCTCTCTCTCTGACACACATACACACACACACACACACACACACTCACACTTTACTGGATGATGACATTTGTGAATATTTTGACTTCCCTAGAGACACATACATACATGAGCAATTTTTTATTGTCCTCTTTTGTTTCAGAAACTTTAGAATAATTACAAGTTCAGATCATCAAGAAAAGGGAATTGGTATTTTTAGTGATTTCTCCTGTTTTAAGAGAATTATCTAAACAGATGAACTATGGTTAAATGGAAGAGCTGATGACTTTCCGAATTTGTCTGGGAGTCACTTGTACAGTCATGGACAGGACTGGACACTGAAGTGAGAGAGCTCATCACAGCAGAAGCGCTAACCTACAATATTCACTATGTGATGCACTAAGCTGTTCCCAAATGATCAGTGCCCATGTTTTCCAGGCTGTGCTGATTATGTATAAGTATGTAAAATCCTGACATGTGGAAACACAGTGATGATTTAATTCAATGTCATCTGTGCATCATTTGCAGAAGTGCTCATTCTTGATGCAAACATAGCCAGGTCAGTTAAGAAAGCAGACATTTGCTTTACCCATCAGAGTTCAAATTAGCCTTACCATGAACCTGATGTCTGTGAGTGTGGAGAGCTTATTTGTCTGTGCCCTGGTATGACAGTTGTTAAAGTCAGTATACAGGTTCCTCCTTCTATTCATGTGAGTTAGAGGCTTAGGACAGGTATACTCCAATCAACAGTTCATATTATATGTTGAAGAATCATTTTTAAACAAATGCTAAATTTCAAGCTCCTACCTCACGTTATTTTATACTGAGTGTTCATTTTCTCACACGTATTCAAGTGAGCTACAAATATTCTTTTTTTGAAAATAAGAATAGTATAATTCTAAACTATATACTAAGTCCAGATTTAAACTGTGTTATTTTCTCCCACAAATTTGTTTTGATGTGATATTTACCTGTGAACTTCAACAGCTTGATTAGTTGAGCAAATTAGTAATCAGAAAGACAGAAAATGAGCAAATGAGTGAGCCATGAAAATGACAAACTTAAAAAATGATTTCCACGGAGTCAATCAGAGAAGGCCAAAAGCAGCCACTAGGCCTCCTTGCTAAGACTTCACAAATTTGCTTAAAAGCTATGCCTACCCTTTAAGAGACGTGACACTTGACATTTTCCCAGGTTCTAAGTAACTTGGGTAATAAAGCTGTGGGGAAATTGAACTTGTCAGCATATTAAATGCATTTGTCTCTTTGAATATAATAAACCACACTGGTGGAATGGATAATAATCACAGGCAGAGTTTTGTAATTTATCACTACGGTATTGAAACTCTTTTTGAAATTTTCTTTACTTTCTCTGTTTGTTACCCTTACATCAAATTTAAATCTGGACTTTGAATAAAATGACTATCTGTACACTCTCTTTTACTAGAGCCTCAGCGTTATGAGGCAAGAGTATTTTGTATTCCATTTTAACTCAAAGTTTGAGTTCTGGCTGCTATGGATTTTAGTGTCTCTCATCATCACCATTTGCTCTATCTTTTATTTGATGTGTTCTGATATGCTTTATTACCTGATGCATTTTGCTGAAGGCATGGTTCTACATGGCATACAGAGGTCGGGCACTTAAATGTGTGCCAGATGTGTGGAGTGAGGTGAGCATTTAGAACATGTGCTGCACGTTGCCTTGACCCTGATGGGAAGCCATGGTAATTTGGGCTCCACAGGGAGAACAGCAAGCAAGCTCACGGAGTGGTAGGAACATCCGCCTGCTTTGTATGCATGAGTTCGTTTAGTCTTCATAACATTCCCAGATGGCAAGAACTATTATTATTATTATTATTATTATTATTATTATTATTATCCCTAGTTAATAGGTGAGTAAACTGAGGCACAAAAGTGTCTAAGGTCACACAGGCATTTACTGAAAGCTGGGATCCAAGGCCAGTATTTTGGTGCCAGAGTTAAGATGCGTCCCCCATAAGCTCTATTCACTTAATTCACCTATCTGACACCGCACGCTGGGGGGCTGGATCTGTATCGCATTATTATATTTTTAATGAAGGCACATGTTGTAAACTGTGTTAGACATGTAAATTTGAGCAAAGGATAAATGTGTGCCTGGAATGTTGTTTTTGTATTATAATCTACTGTTTGGAATCCTTCATAACAAAACACGTTGAGAAGCAAAATTAAATTTCCTGGGCTGAGATGCAGATGTGGAATGGACTTTCATGAAGACAGGTCCCGAGCACAGTCAATTTCCTGGCATGGTCACTTGCAAGGCGACACACTTGCTTCCCGTTACACTCTCATATGTGTTAACGGTCACTAAGAAGTGCAGTTTGTAATAGGGCTGGGGATGTGGCTCAGTGGTCGAGTGCCCCTGAGTTCAATCTCCAGTACCAAAAAAAATAAAAAATGAAAAAGAAGCGCAGTTTGTAATTATGGTGTTTATAGAACTCAAATGCAATATGTGGAATTAAGAAGACCTGAGACGGTGAACTGGCATATCCTTTGTGAAAGAGGAGGGTCTACTGTATTCGGCAGCTCACCCAAAGTTGGAGAAGTGAGTATAAATTTGTCTAAAGTCCACTGATTGTAAATAAGATGGCAAACCTGGTGCTTCAAATACTTTTTGTGCTTTCTGTCGGAAGAAGAGACAAACGGAATAAACCAAAGGTGTTTTCCAAATGTCATGACTTTGAACTTCAGATCTGTGTGCCATACTACACCTGATAACCAAAATATGGAGACAATCTAAATTTCCTTTGACAGAAGAATGAATAATGAAAATGAGGTTCCTATCTTCACACAGTAGAATACTACTCAGCCTCGGAAGGAAATTCTACAACATGCAACAACAGGTGCCAACCGTAAGGACGGTATGTCAAGTGGAATTAGCCAGTCACAGATGGACAAGCCATATATGATTTCACTTACATAAGCTGTCTAAAATTGTGAAATTCACAGAACCAAAGAATGCAATGTTGGTTGCCAAGGTCTGGTCAGAGGGAGAAATGGGGAGGTACCGGTCACCAGGCACAGAGTTTCAGTTAAATCAGAGGGTCACACGCTAGAGAACTGCTATCCCACGTGGTACCTGCAACCAAGGACAGTGGAGTTTATACTTAAAAGTTTGTTGAGGTGGCAGAGCTCATGGTAAGTGTTCACATACCACAATAGAATGAAATTTATTATAAAGAAGGAAAACCACATGTGTATGGGCTGCATCTTCCCTCAGAGGAGCTAAAATAAAAGCAGCTTAGAAACACAAGTGGAGATTTAGCATATGAAAACAGGAAAATTTGACTTTTGGCATGAGAAAGACAGTTGAATCTGACAGTTTTTTTCTTTTCAATGTGAGACAGTACTGTATGAACATAAATTATCTGCTAAAGAAATGTAGATATATATGCTATTAAACTGGATTTGTTATGACCTTCGCTGACAAAATAAATAGTTCTGTTGTGAATAAGTCTTAACTAAAAGGAAACTGAAAATGCATTAAAGTGAACAAGTTTCAGAAGAATTATAAACTCAAGCTTCTCAAGGATACTTAACATTCAGTGGTTGAAAATAGCAGTTTTCAAATGTGTTCATCCAACAAATACTTCTCCAGAATACCTCATCCTGACAGCGCCTCTGCCTAATCTGTTTTTCCTCTTCCTCTCCAGCTCTTTACAAATTAAGGAATGTTAGGCATTTTCACTTAATTCTCCAAATTTGCCTTTTACTATTCAATGGATGCCCAATTTTTAACACTCACACTTTTTAGTTTCTTAATTTTTAACACGATTATTTTGTGTTCTAGAGTCTAAAAGTTCATCCAGTGTTAAATTACTGTGATTCCGAATTTTGGAGACTCATCTTTTTTGCATCCAGTTATGCTGTGGCCACCACATTAGGCGTGCTCACTTCTCTTGGCTCTAGGAAGAAATCATTCTCCCCGTGGAGCCAATATCTGATGTGTTTTTAAAATTATAGTTATTTAAGGGTTTTCAGCCCAGCATTTATCCTCACCCCCCACCTTAAATAATAACACCCTAATTAATTTTCAATTGAGGAGCAATCCCTCTTTCCATTCTTGATCCACATGATTTTATAGGTGCAGGAATGCACCCAAATAAATTAGGTTTAGAACTGAAGCCACGGTTCATCATACTGCCTTACCAGCCAGCTCCCCAGCCCTGCACAAGGAAACTTGTCCGGTACTGGAACATTTGATGTAGCTACTGGAAGGAGAAACAGGCAACCCAGTGATGATATTGAACAGTTACAAATGTTTGAGTTTGTCAGAAGAGCAGAGTTGAGGGCCGGTGACTGAATTTGAGCCGGGTATCGATCGATGTTGAAGTCAGATCTCTCCCAGGAAGATTTAGTTATGATAGTCAACATATTTGCTTTTCTTGCCTGAGTTCATAGAGCACTTTTTCTAACTCACAACTTCAGGAGTCCAGAGTAGACCACCCTCTACTCCTGGGTGGTGGAAAATGATTCCATCACAGAAGTTTCTCAGCTACCATCCATGACTCTGTTTCTTAGACCTCCATGTTCTTCTCTGCAGAAGTCTCCTCCAGAGAAACTAAGAAGCCATCCTGATGATGTGTCCTAGAGCCAGATTCTTATGCTTTCTTAAAGTGCAGATTTGGGAGTAAAGTATTTTCAGAACAAGACAGACACACACACCACACAGAAATTCATGCACACATAGTGTATGTGAATTGGCTCACATGGCTTTGAAGGTCAGCAGGAGTCAACTCTGCAGGCTTGGCCAGCAGGCTGGAGACCAAGCCAGAGATGATCCAGCCTGTGTCCTATGTTCAAAGATGGTCTGTGTGCAGAACTCCTGCTTCCTAGCCCACTTGGATGATGGAAAGTAATCTTTTTTCCTCAAAGGCTATTGATTGAAATGCTAATTTTATCTAAAAATACCTTCGCAGAAATATCTCGTATAATGTTTGACCAGTATCAAAGTACTGTGGCCTAGCCAATTGGATGTACGACATTAATCATCAGAGTAAAAATTGATATTTGGTACATGGAAAGAATATGTAGCATACATATATTCTATATGTAGGTTAAATGGAATAATAGTGATGCCTACCCGTGAATGCACTGCCCACCCAAGCCCTTGGTACCCTTTTTGGACCTGTTCTTCTGGCTTTCTCTGATTTTGAGTTCCTGGCTCTCTTACATTTACAAAGGCATTTTCACCACATAAGCACACGTCGTTTGATAACTCAGGTCTGGTTCTGACCTATGGCCATCATTTTCCTCATTTGCGGTCACCTGTGACTTGCTGCCCTTCTCTCAGCTCTCCCTGATTCACCTGTCACTACGCGTGGCTACAGCTCATTCATTTTCATGGGTGTATGAAATTCCACTAAGAGGTTATAGCATATTATTTCCATCCAGTGTCTTTTCAGTAGACCTGTTTCTACCTTTCTACATTATTGGAAATGCTCTTGCTGATATGCTTATGCCAATAAATTTTGGAGATTTTCTAGGGCAGGAGTCTCAAGGAGGAGTCCCTGAAACAGCTGGAGCTGTAGCAGCAGGAGTATTAGCCTCACTTTGAGCATTTTTTTTATGCTATGGCCTGAATGTTTGTGTTCCAGACTCATGTACTGAAATCCTAGCTTCCAAGGTGATGACCTGAGGAGATGGTGTCCATTGGAGGTGAGCTTTTGTGAATGAGACCAGTGCACCTGTCAGAGACCACAGAGGGCTGCCACACCCCTCCACCAAGTGGGGATGCAGCTATAGGTTAGCACCTATGAACCAGGAGGTGGATGCCAACCTGGCACCCAACCTACTTCTCTAGACATGGGCTTCTCTAGAATTGTGAGAATAATTGAACTCTGATCATCAGCTGCCCAGCTTCTAATATCTTGTCATAGCAGCCCAAATAGACAAAGATGGTCCAACAAACAAATTCTCACGGTCCAAACCAGACCTGCTCCATCAGAAAATCCAGGGTGATCTCTAGGTGATTCCCAGGTTCTCTCCAGTGTAGGACCTTGGCTCTGGCAGAGTGCTAGGCTCCGGCTTACTCATCCTTGCCTCAATTTACATCACTTGGTGAATCTTTTTTAGTGGAATATCTCTCAGTTCTCTCCATCTCTTGACTTCATGGTTTCAACTTTGATCTTATCAATCCTGAGCCTCTTAAAATATCTTCTAAATAATTAAATTTTCCTATCTTAATCTCTAAATTCTAATCATAGACTTGACAATTTCTATCTCTACCATTAATCACTTTCTACTGTTGCTTTTGCCCTTTTACATTTATTAGTTTAAATATTTCAGGTTTTATCTCATATTTATTTTAATTTCTAATATTCAATCTGCTCTCACCCTCTTGAAGCACCTATTATTTCTGTATTCATCTCATTCCACATTTTCCCTATGTTCTTATTTTTAATGTATATGATTCTCACTCTTGGCAAGAATGAGTCTAGAAATTTGTGAACAGAAAATCTCACATTACGACTGTAAAATAATTGAGATATTTTGCCTTAAGTTTCTTAGCGCTCATTTTTTACCTTCCTAAAACTCATGGACACATCACAGACAAGGAGCTGCGACAAGAAGTAATCCTCTTACCCTATAGCACATGGCCTGCAGCTGGTTCATTTTCTGGGACAGTAGTCCTTGTTATTAACTCATTCTGATTTTTTTTTTTTTGGATAGTATTCTTTTCAGCTGGTTAGACTCAGAAAAATGGTAGAATCACTGCCCCTGCCCCCCAAGTAAGGCAGGACTTTGGCCATGGGCCCTTCTCTTGGCTCATGTGTAAAATGTCCTGTGATATCACAGGGAATATCCTCAGGGGATTGAAAGCTTCCTAGGAGAAGCAGCAGAGTCACATTTTTAGACTCTGTAGACATCAGTAGAACTTAGTGTTCTAATGGGAAAAATGAAATATGGAATTGGTCATCCAGCCTTTGCATGTAAGAACTCCCATTGGTCTGTGTGGATACAAGGAATAAATTAAAGAGAGTAATGATGCTTATGAGTTGCTACTTTATTTATTTATTTTTGGTCCTGGGGACTGAACTCAGGGGCACTTGACCACTAAGCCACATCCCCAGCCCTAGTTTGTGTTTTATGTAGAGACAGGGTCTCACTGGGTTGCTTAGCACCTCCCCATTGCTGAGACTGGCTTTCAACTCGTGATTCTGCTCTCAGCCTCCCAAAGTGCTGGGATTACAGGTGTGCACCACCATGCCCAGCTGGGTTGCTACTTTAAACACTAAATTGTGCTCAACTTTAGAAGTGGTACAGTAAAGGGATTAAAAACATCAACTCTAGAACCAGCTGTATAATCTTGGACAGGGGTCAGGAAGCTGTGAACCCTGTTAGCTGGATGGCTTTGGGCAAGTTGCTTAACTTCTCTGTGCCTCCGTTTATTCATGGGTAAAATGTGGATAATAACATAACTTTTCTAAAGATACAATGGGTCATATATATAAAGTGCTTAATATGGTGCTAATAAGAATTGTGTTGTTATTATAATTGTATAATTTACATTTTTATGATTGTATAATGATATCTCCTTAAAATTTAGAAGACACAATCTACACTTTGACAAATCCTTATTTTTATCCAGTGCTTTAATTCATTTCAAAATTATATTTTATATATTTTTTAATATTTATTTTTTAGTTGTAGGTGGACAAAATATCTTTGTTTTATTTTTATGTGGTGCTGAGGATTAAACCCAGTGCCTCATGTGTGCTAGGTGAGCATGCTACCACTGTGCCATAACCCCAGCCCCAATATATTTTATATTTGATAGGAAAATATTTTGACTTTTCTTGAAAAAATGTTTTTTAAATAATCCATTAAATATTAAAAGCAGCTTTTTATTCATTGGAATACATTATAAAGAACTGCAGATCTCCAGAAATTATAGCTCAGAGTTGACTGCTAAACAAAGAGTGTGCACACACGCGTGCGTGCGGCTTATGAATAGATGTGCTCACTTTACAGTTCAAGTTCTAACACAAAACAAATACATGAACCTGAAGTCTAGATTTAATTTTCCTATGGATTTTCCATTAATGACTTGAAATCCTTTAATGAAGAATGCACACTGAGCTGAGTTATGCATATTTTTGTTAGGAAATAATTAGGTCCATAAATAAGTCATTCAAAATAGTGAAGACTTATGAATTGATATGCATCAAAATCAAGTAAATTTCTAGGCAAATATGTGGTCACTCTCCTAGAATTCAAAATTAAGGGATGAGCTATCCCGATAAGACTTGGCCTTCTTGGGTCTACTACAACTCTAAGAAATGCTTCCATATAATTTCTTTGGAAAATCTTCCGTATCTTTCTCAAAATTCTCAAAAAATACTCAAGAGAGTCAGTAAATGCAGGCTGTGGAGACAATCCACTTAGTTTTTTAATATGCTTGAGAGCTGAGTAGACTTGAGATTTGAGTGAGTTGGCTATAGTGTGTGGCCATAAGTAGTTCCTTCTGAAGAGATGTGCCAACCTGGGCCTCGCAGGCAGAGTGAGAATATTTTACTTTGAACAACTGTCAGTTCACACCTTGGCTATTTTCCATGTGTTTTAGGGCTGGAAATGAGGATGGAAAAACAGTTTCCTTTCTCATGCCAGCTCTGATCAGTGGGTGGTGAGCGGCTGCCTGGAATGTGTTGTAAAGGAATCAGAAGTTAATTCCCAGCTCAGAGAGTGCTGCAATCAATTATTCATGTCTGGCCTCCGTGGTGGGAAAGCTAGTCCTGTGCTAGCCAGGTATTGGCCATCTCAGGTGGAGGTATATATTGGAAAGTCAATGCTCTCCTTTTTTCAGCTCTGAAGTGATGTTTAAGGGCCTGGGTTAATTTTGCATATTTATTCACAAAATTGAAATGCCAGCCTTTTCAGTTGAGTTTTTTTTTTAGTCTAGAACAGCAAGATGATCCTCTTTCCTAGCTGTACACAGTCCAAGTGAGAAGGACATGGGTCTGATTTACTTTTGTTTCCCATCAGCTCAACACCTGGCACAGAGCAAGTGGCCCACAAATTGTAGTTAATCATATATTTGTTAACTATTTATGCATCACCACTATGGGTCAATAACCTTCCTGACACTTGATAGTGAACAAAAAAGAAATGTCAACTCTCTCAGTAGAGCTTGTACTTTCATTAACAAGCCTGTCAAAATTGATATCCTGATTGTGGTAAGTGCTACCAGGTCAAAATACTGCACTTGGGGAGAGAGAAAAATGGTGGGATCTGCCTCAGGGTTAGGAGCTGGGGAAAGGTTCTTTGAGAAGAAACTTTTAAATTGAAACTGAAGAATGGGTAAAATTTTGCAAGCTAGAAGGCTGTGAGTTTGTTTGGAAGAGCATTTCTCTTTTTTTTAGAACCAGGGATTGAACTCAGGGGCACTCGACCACTGAGTCACATCCCCAGCCCTAGTTTAGGTAGAGACAGGGTCTCAGTGAGTTGCTTAGCGCCTCGCCCTTGCTGAAGCTGGCTTTGAACTCGCGATTCTCCTGTCTCAGCCTCCCAAAGTGCTGGGATCACAGGCGTGCACCACCACCCCCGGCATGGAAGAGTATTTCTAATAAAAGCATCAGCAAGTGCAACATCTGGGGACAAGAAAAAGCTTGGCATAGGGTAAAAGGCTGATTTGGTTGAAGTATTGGGAGGTAAGAGGGAGTACCTTAGGATGAAACTGGAGGGGTAGGAGAGGCCAGGCTCTGTTGAACAGGGAGGCCATGGAAAGATCATGGGGTGCATTTTAAGAGTGATAAAAAGCCAGTGAAGATCTGGAAGTGGGTTATGTTGTGAAACTTGTCACTGTCTTCCTCGGGATTACTCATGCTCACACTTCCCCAAACTCCATATCCAAACAAGGCCAAAAAAGAAGGAACCCTGTTTTCCGTCCTTCAGAGAGCTGCACTAGGGCTGAGATGGGAGCATCTCCTTCACCATTATTGTCGTTTGTGGACTTGACCTGGGAATGGTCATTGCCTCTGTAGATTCTTGAAGGGGTGGTTAAAGTCAAGCTTAGTACATGCAGTAGATGGGCCCAGAGTAGAGGGAGAAATGGAATATGGTTTCCATTGCCTCTTTTTTTTATTTTTTGGTACTGTAGATTGAACCCAGGCATACTTTACACTACGCCACATTTCTAGTACTTTTAATTTTTATTTTGAGACAGGATCTCTCTAAGTTGCTTAGGGCCTTGCTAAGTTGCTGAGGCTGGCCTCAAACTTGTGGTCCACCTGTCTCAGTATCCCAAGCTGCTGGGATGACAGGTGTGCACCACCAAGTCTGGCTGTCTTGCCTTCTTTAGCAGGATTCTCCTACTGCAGGCTCAGCTGCCCCCTGAACCCTTCGGCAAGCACCCCCCAGTGACCACTCAGAACGGCCATTTGAGCTGCTTTATGTGAAGTGAGAAAATAACCTCCAAACCCAAGTCCCTTGGCAGCCTTTCCGGGAGGGTTTGGCCTGCATCTCATCAATGTGGCTTAATAATGTTGTTACATTTTGTTAAGGGAGCATTATGTTAATTAAATCAGTAAGAAGATATTGGGTGGCTAAATTGCAATCGTTTGGTCTTTGATCAAGACACAGACTCCTTCAAGTAAGTTGGTTAGAGAATAGGACTTTTGTTGTTCACATTGCCAGCAGCAAGAAAAATCCATTTTCCCCCAATCCAGAGATGTTTAAATACATCTTAATTGTCCTGATTACTCGGAGAGTTTTATCCTGAAGACTTGGCTCTGTTTAAAGGGCTCAGTACTTCTTGAGAAAAGCAAATCTGGCTGAATACAGCTGGCTAAAATCGATGGTATTTTAACATCTTATTAACTAGTTGTTTTCTTTCCTCTATGTACTAAGTAGTACAGATGTATTATAAAATATTCTGACAATGCAAAAGCTTATCTTCTGAAGAAGAACACCCCTTCCTTCCACCCTGGGACCATCAGCCCCCCAGACACCATTGCCACAGCAGAGATGGGCACGGATTTTCCTGTCTCCTTCCAGACCTAGTTTCTATCTGACTGTTGCTTATACCTCACTTTCTGAGGCCAAGATAGAGCCTTCTATTACCCTGATATGGCAGAAGGGTGGGCAAGCTCCTGTGGTCCTCTTTTCCTTAAAAGAGAGCTAATTTCCTTGCTGAGGGCTCTGCCCCTGTAACCTAATCACTCTCAAAGGGCCCACAACTTTCAATACTAATGTATTAGGGAATTGAGCTTCATCATACAAAGCTGGAGGGATACAACCATTCAGTCTCCAGAGACATCGGCCATTCTGTTTACTCACATGTGGGTTTCCTGTGTTCACTGATGTGCTCCTTGCTTTTTTCTACTCAATTAGCTTAGATGTAATTTCAGGATTCTAGGTGATTTCAATATTCAAGTGAATAAACCATTCGGCACCTGAACTCTCCCTGTCTTTCTCCTTTGGTGATTTCCAACCTATTTTTTTTCCTGACCATTTTCTGATCTAGACTTGTCATCACCAGCAAGGCAGCAGCACTACCTTCTAAGGTGGTGAGTCCTGGTCTGCAGTCATCTCATCTGCATTCTGACCTCTCTCCATTTCACTGTTATTCCAACCATGTTTCCACCATGCCAAAACCTACCAGCCATTCAGACCGCCACCATTAATTGTCCATAAACACCTCAAATCTTCTCCTTTCACTCTACTGAGATCCCAAGGATCATTCCCTCATATATGTTCTCAAATTTCTAGTCATACTCCATAGAGAAGACCCCATAATGGGTTAAGTCCAACTTTTGACTATTTCATACCTAAACGCAGGCCTTAAATATCACCACTAACCTCAGGTGGGCCCTGTGTGCGGCTACGTCTCTATGTTTTCATGGTTCACTCTCACTCCCATTCTCCTAGGATACTTTCTTTTGTTCTTAAACCTGCAGAATCTCCCCCAGATTGGCTGATGGTGTTGATCTTCATCTTCTTGATAAACTAGCAGTCACAGGAGAGCTTCTGCACAAGAACACAAGTCATCCAGCAGCTGATGGCATCCTCCATCATATTTTGGCACTGGATCTATGGGTCTGGCAGGCCCGCTGCTAACATTTGCAGGACTTAGCGAATGGATGT
The DNA here is from genome assembly GCA_028644305.1 of Xerus rutilus. NCBI lineage: Eukaryota > Metazoa > Chordata > Mammalia > Rodentia > Sciuridae > Xerus > Xerus rutilus. The sequence goes on from CM053401.1 coordinate 173,619,008, forward strand.
AATTGGAGGTCCCCTCTCAGGCTCAAAGCCCTTCTTTTGTAAATTGTATTCCATTCTCCCAAGCAGAGAGCAGCCCTCAGAAATATGATCTTTCCTCTAAGAAGTTGACCTGAGAAAGAACCTCCTAGGTCCTGGATGTGGATTCAGGCCCTTAAAGTAAGGCAGTTGGGTCCTGTGTATCATGTAGTGCCTTCTAGAAGTGGCGGCACTGGTTTCTGGTGGGCATCTGAGGAGGGCAAGAAGGAACTTCTTAGAGTTTGAGGCCTGGGTCGATGGCGCAAGCTACCCAGCTCTTGAAGGGGCGTAGCCCTCTGGTCTGTTCACTGACATATCCCACCACTTGCACAATTCCGCCTCTTCTCCTTCTTACTTTACTGGCCTTTGTGCTGGTGCTATTTTTTCTTCTCTGGACAATTTAGAGCATACAGACATGCTGTAATCTCTTCCATCATGCAAACTAAAAATCCACTAACATTTGGAGCAATTCATTATGCAGCAGTGGATAACTACAAAGCCTTCTAACATGATCAGTTCTTAAAATTACTTATCCTATGAATGAATGAATGGATACGTCTCATTTACATATTTTAAACTTTATACAACCTTCTATCTTCTGTCCCTTCCTCTCCTCCATGAAGGTATTTCCCTTCAGCTAATATCTCATTTCTCTGCCCCAAAAGACAAAACAAAACTCTTTGAATGCCTAGACTATTACTGCTGCCACCAAATTTTCTCTCCCATTTTCCCAGACATCAGTTAGACGTTTCTTATGCCTTCTCCAGGAGACTGCTCCGGACAAGGTCATCATGATTGACTGTTGCTAAAACGGGAGGTTAATCACCACTCTCTGTCCTCCTCGACAAGCGCAGTCCAGCCAGCTGTTCATTCCATTCTTGAGCCATTTCTTCCAGGTCATCACTGATTTGGGGGTTTGTGCATTCCATTGGTTGTCCCGCCTCACTTGTCAATCTCTCTCTTGTCAATGCTCCAGAAGCTGTGGGCAGCTTCCTTCCCTGTGGGCACTCCTCTCTGAGTGGCCTCTCTAGTCCTGCTGTGGTAAGTGCTGTTTAGAATTGTTGGCATGGTAATAATGAGAAGCAGAAAAATGTCAGTTATTTTAGTATTGCTTAAAAATTCTCACTGGGCACAGTGGCTCACGCCTGTAATCTCAGCAACTCTGGAGGCTGAGGCAGGAGGATCACAAGTTTAAGAAAAGCCTCGGCAACTAAGCAAGGACCTGTCTCAAAACAAAAATATAAAAAGGGCTGGGGGTGTGGCTCAGTAGTAAAGTGCCCTGGGTTATATATCCCATGAACTAAAATATAATAATAATAAAAAAATCTCTATGGTCAAAGCATGCCCTCATTGTGGCCACACACAGGACAGACCCCTCCCACCACCTTGCCCTTGACTCTCCACTTTTGAGGGACACAGAGGCAAGTGTCCATAATTTGAATGGTTGTTCAAAGCTTGTCTATAATGTCTACTTGTCATTATATAAGATAATGTCTCTCAAAATGTTTCTGGTCTGGACTATTCCCTGAAAGTTGACAGGATCTGTTGTCTGCACTAGCATGTTTAATACGCTTCTCAAGCTTTACAAGTCCAAAGCCAACAGCTGATCCTCCTTTAGCCTGCTTGAGCAGCTGTGCTCTTCTTCATTACATTAAATAGAAATTCCATTCTTTCTTTTACTCAGGCTTAACACCTTGACCTACCTATGACTTCTCCACACCCTGTCTCTAATATAGCTACAGATAATTTTAGTTATTCTGCATACACACTGATAAGGACCAGTAAATTAGGATCTCTCTCATTTTTTATCACTCCCTCTATGTGACAAAAGATTTTTCAATAACTAGTGTGAAATGAAACAAATTGAAATACTGACATAAAGAAATGCAGGCGGGAAAATTTTTCTCTTTTCTCTATATGAACATTCTAGCAAAAAAGTAAATATATAAAGATATATATGAGAAATAACTATGAGGAAGGAAACTAGTACCTATTTTAATTATATTAATGCATTGTTTTTAACATGGAGAAACTCGTGTCTATACATTTTGTCTTTCTCAGTAATAACCATCAGGGCTTCAGTTCGCAAAGCAAGTTGTAAAAATTCTCAACCCCAAAGCACCAGTGGTCACATCAAAGGACAGACTTGAACCATTCCATGTTTGCTTTTGCTTTATTGTAATCTCTGGGCCATCAGTGTTTATGTCACAGCTACTATTTGAATGCAGCGCTGCTTGGTTCTACAGGAGTTCAGGGGACAAGCTATGCCTGAAGCAAGATTGAGGGTTTCCACAGAACCAAGGGTTTACTCTGGGGATAAGTACATGTGACTGAGTCTGCAGGTATCCCAGCCAACTCACAGCTGGAGCCTCCCAAGCAAATTTCTATCCACCCAGTGGTGCTTATGCAAAGAAAAGTAACAGCAGTGGGGTAATCGGAAATATTTTATGTATTATTAAATAAAACCTATTGATAACCACAGCAATTGATTACAGGAAGAGGAACAAAATATCTCTGGGGAGGACTACTTTTATCACTAATATTTTTTAGAATTGTTGGCATGGTAATGATAAGAAGGAGACCCACTTTTAATTATTTCATTATTATTTAAATATTCTCTGTGGACAACGTGTACCCTATTGCCTATACATGGGTCAGAGCCCTTCCCAACACCGTGCTCTTGGACCTCTACTCATGGGACACAGAGGAATGTCCTATGGCTTCAGTAGGAGGTCAAAGCTTTTCTATGGTGTCTGCATGGTCAACGAAGTTTGGAAAATATTGTTCACAAACCAGATCGACCCTCCCACATCTCTTATCTTAGTAACAGTAAGGTTTTAAATTGGTGGCCATTGTTTAAAAATATGAAGATCACGTAACAATCTGCATGGCTGGCCACTCTTAGAATACTGATAGCTTCTACACCATGCATGAACCTCAAAAACACCATCAAGTGAAAGAAGTCAGAGAAAGACTTATCGTATGACTCCATTTACATGAAATGTTCAGAATAAGCAAATTTATAGAGACAGAAAATAGATCTCTGGTTTTCAGAAACTGGGAGAGGGAACAAAAGTAATTGCCAATGGAAATGAAGTTTCTTTTTGGGGATGGTAAGCATGGTCCCATTGAGTTTATGGACATAGTTTCAGAACAATAAATATACGAAAACCCCAAACCAGTGAATGTTTTACTCTGTCAACTATGTCTCAATAATGCAGTTAAAAAGGAAAAAAAGGGCATCGGGGGACAACCAGAAGATCAGATGATAATGCTACTTCCCCCAATTGCAAAACTTGCTGCTGTTTAGGACTTTTTGTATTTTGATGGAAATCTCCTCCTCGTTATCAGAGTTCCCACTCTTCCTCAGTTAACTCACAAACCTGAGGCCACGGTACAGTTTTCTTTATCACTGTTTTTGCATTGTTTTTCTTATAATACATTTAAGAGGACATTTTTATTTGTTTTGTACCCATGTCCTCTAACAAATGTAGGAAGTTGCAAGATATGACTAAAAATGAACCAAGTGTTCTACAGTTAATAGAAAGCAGATGAATTCTTTTATGAGTTAATTTTAGTTACACATTATATTAGAGTTCATTCTGACATCATTATACAAGCATGGAATATAATTTACTTCAGTCTCCATTGCCCCCCCCCACTATATTCCTTTTTCTCTACTAATCTTTTTTCTATTTATTTATAGTTTTTAGATTTTAATTAGTGCCTTGTGAATATACATAAAGGTGAGATTCCCTGTGTTATATTCATATATGTACATTGGAAAGTTTGGTCAGATTCATTCCATCATTCTTCCCCCTTCTTATCCCTCCTCCATCCCCCTTAACCACCTTCCTCTACTCCACTGATATCTTCTGTTTTCATAAAATTCCCACCATCTCGCTCTCTCTCTCTCTCTTTCTTTCTTCCTCATTTTGGCCTAGCTTTCACATATCAGAGAAAACATTTGACTCTTTGCTTTCTGGGTCTGGTTTATTTCACTTAACATGCTCTTCTGCAGTTTCATCCATTTACCAGAAAATGCCACAAATTCATTCTTCTTTGAGACTGATTAAAATGCCACTATGCATACATACCACATTTTCTTTATCCATTCATCTGTTGAAGGACACCTAGTTTGGTTCCATACCTTAGCTATTGTGGCTTGTGCTGCTATAAGCATTGATGTGGCTGCATCACTATAGTATACTGATTTTAGATCTTTTGGATATATGCTGAGGAGTGGGGTAGCTGAGTCACATGGTGTTCCCATTCCTATGTTTTTGAAGATTTTCTTTACTGATTTCCAGAGTGTTTGCACCAATTTGTTTTCCTATCAGCAATGAATGAGTGTGCCTTTTCCCCCACATCCTCACCAACATTTATTGTTACTTATATTCTTGATAATTACCATTATGACTGGAGTGAGATGAAATCTCAATGTAGTTTTGATTTGCATTTCTCTGATTGCTAAAGATGTTGAACATTTTTTCATATATTTACTGGCCATTTATATTTCTTTTGAGAAGTAGCATCAACTTCCTTAAAAAGACTCCTAATGCACAAGAAATAAAACCAAGAATCAAGAAGTGGGACATCATCCAATTTGAAAGCTTTCTTAGAGCAAAGGAAACAAGAGTGTGAAGAGAGCCTATGGAATGGGAGGAGATCTTTGCACCTGCTCCTCAGACAGGAGATTAATGTCCAGAAGATATAAAGAACTCATAAAACTTACTCCCCGCAAAAAAACCCATCAAATCAATAAATGGGCAGTTGAGGTTTTCTGTGGCCTCCAGTTCCATTCTCCAATCTTTCTTGGAGTTATCCCTAAGAGGGATGGCAAGGAGGAGCAGTGGCCTGTTCCATTTGAGTGTTGGAGTACCCCTATGTGGGGTGACCAGAATGCAGGCTGGGCAGCTGCAAGTCAGACTTGTTGATGGGTGTGGCCTCCAGGCTGTGCCCACATTAAACATGGTGAAGTCCACTTCTGATGCTTGCCCCACTCAAGTAGCATTGTGAAGTGGACCAGAGGACTGCAGCCTCCATTTTCATGAAGAGATGCAATTCTTCAGTCCTCACGCAGCCTGACCTGCCTTCCCCAGCCATGTGTCACTGTGCCTCTCTGATTTTGATGCTTCCTCCTCACTATTATGATGGAAAGTCCAGGAGTGGGACATGAAGCCAAAGTCCTACAGTGACATGAAAAAGCAGTTCTCCCTCCCTGTCCCTCCCCAAACACACATTTGTGTATGCACAGATTTTTAAAAATCTGCCACTAATTCTAGACAGAAGTGCAGTAAGAGGATCACACCTTGGGTACAGAAGCATGAAACTCATGTCATTCTCATGCCAGCTTCCTGTGTCACTTGTGTTGAATCTTGGATTCAATGCATAAATTCAATTTTTTCACTTACAGATTATGTGCAAGAGATTTGTCCCTCTAAACTGTGGCTGCTTCAGGTGTGGAATGGTAATTATTCTGTTTATTCTTAGTACCATTATTCTACAGGATTTGAGGTTTTTCTAGCAGGGACCTTGGGCAGGAATAACATAGGCAAGCTCTAGATTCAGGCACCAGGACATCGACTCTGTCCCCTACTCAGTTCGGCTTCCTTTTGTCTTGTCTTTGCCAACTGCGGCCAGGTCTATAGCACAGATGAGGGAATTCCATCTCTGTCCTCAAAAATTTTGTCTCTTCTTGGCTCTAGTCTGAGCATTAAATCTCTTTGCCCTAAATCCAAATTGCACAGCAGTGAATGACAGACCTGGGGTGGCCACATGCACACTGAAGTTCCACTTAGGGAGCAGAACTCTGTAAAGCAGACGTGGGGCTGGGAAGCTACAGAGCGATGTGGTGGAGTCAGAGGAGGAGGGTGACGGGCAGAAAACTCCACCATTGTAGGCTGAACCCATGTCAAAATAAATCCTGAAACGCATGCCTGAATAAAAATATAGCGGTGGCATTATTAGTTCTAAGGGGGAAACAGAAGACAGTGAGTTTAGGAACTGCCTAAAGACAAAGCAAGCTGATGTGACAATGACCGTGATTCAAAGTTCAGAACTGTTTCTAAAGTCTGGAAAGGAGCATGCTTAAGAACTCAAGTATGTTTGGGATTCGACATTTATTTCGTTTTGAAAATGGATCCAATAAACAAAGTAAGTTTGTTTTCTACTTAAATGTATCGACTCATGCTAACTAAATCTTCAAATGTTCTTTCCATACATTTTGAAGATATTCGTATCATGTGAAGGGCCATCATTTGGTGTCCATCTTTTCTCACCCCGTTCCCCAAACTCTTCTAACACTTGCCCCATGCAGATTCACCTGGGAGAATTTAGAGCTCTTCTTTCTTCCTCTGTTTTCCTCTAACATCACATTTCTTTAAGTTTCCATGGTAATTGTGGAAATTAAGAGCTCTCATGACTCTACATTACGTCACTAAAAAATAGGGAATACGTGGCCACTTTGCTATGGGCCACAGTTCTGAACTACTTATCCTTCCACCTACTCATTTCTCACTACGTGATATTGAAGTTAGTAATAAAGTGAAGAAATAACTTACAAATAAAAAGAAATCTACCTTGTGGCTCAGCAATTCTATTTCCATAAATTTATCATAATATAGTAAACTATGATGTTCTAAGTTACTATGCATTTATGTATGTATTATAGCACTACAAGAAGTTTTGAAATAGTTTCTATTGTCCAAAAATGTTTAGTTGAAATTATAATGGTACTTTATTCACAATCCTGCTCTGCATTTTTTAAAAGCATATTACTAAAAGAGGCACACAGGGTATGAGCATAGCCATCAATGAATTGGTTTACATTGCACGCACATATACACACATAGGCGTGACATGCATGTGTATGTAGCATGTGTTTTTGTGTGACTGGCAAGTGTACATCAACATACAAACAGTGAAAATATGGATGAATATTTTCCTTCATGAAAACTTTTTTTTTATATTTTTCAATTTTTTTAGAAAGAAGATGCAATATTGGTATAATTAGAAAAGCAATGAAAATTAGATTATTTGCAACCTAATAAAAAGGAGCCTAGTGCCCTTTCTGGATAAGGTGGTCTTGGGATTTCTTTCTTATATACAAGGGATAAAGACTTGATGTTATTATATTCTAATTTAAAAACAAAACAGAAATCTGGAACAAACAGTGAGCGCATATAATGACCTGCACGACAGGCACTGTTAGGAACACCACCTCCAGGAAGCTCAAGACAGACCACACACTACGAGGTGCCAGTTATAGATTGTCCTTCTCATGAACCTATTGTTGCCTTTCCCGGAGGGATTTCTACTTGGCAATGCTACTTTTACCATAATGCCTTATTTCTGCCCCAAATAGTAAGAGGATACTTCATCCATTCCTTTGCTTTGTGTGCTATCCTTGCCTGTAAGAAAAAAACTAATTAAATGTGTTCCTTATCTTATTTCTCTCCTTTAGGCTTCTAGAAAGTGATCACAGAGTCCATTTTTTTTTGGATAATGACTTCCCTGTGTAATAAAATTCTCTAAACCCACCTAAAATGATCAAAGATTTATCCACACTTAAGAAAAATCAAGAATGTGTTGACATTTTTCCCCTTTATCTTTTGTATTCAGTTGTTGAATTACTGGAACACTTTAGCAGGGCATGAAAGCAGGTGATATAATAAGCAAACAAGAGTGGTTAAAAAAGAAGGAAAAGCAGACCTAAAAGTGATATACAACTTCTCCAGCACACTAGTATAATGCTCAGGAACAGACACACACACATGCACACACACACATACACACATGCACATGTGTGCATCTCCACACAAACCCTAACAGAAACATGTCCTGTGTTCAAATTTTCAGAAGAATAGCAGCTCCGTGAAGGGAAGAAGCAGGCTTACTGGACACAATCTATTATCTCCTGTCCTGGGAACAGTGAGTAGCCCACAAGACGTGGTCTAGAAATATTTGCTAAACAAGAAGTATACTTGTAAGACCAGAGGAGAAAGAGCTAGTCAATTAGGGAGCCTATTATGCCCACACACCAAACAATCCCATGTTATTTTAATTTACCTGGAATTTTATAAACCAATAGATTTGCTGCATTATTCAGGGTGTAGAACAGTACCAGTGTATGTTATTTTAGTTTAGAAATAATCTCAAACGTAGATAAAAATCTACCCCAAAGAACACTTTTCACCTAAATCATCTGAGACTAAGCTGCTGATATGATGCTCCGTCACCATCTAATATTTTAGTATGTGTTCCCACAAATGAGGACATTATTCTACATGACCGCCATTCAGCCATCAAACTCAGGTCATTAACATTGACATATTGCTACTGTCAAATCCATATACTCCATTCAAATTTCTCCAGTTGTTCCAATAATGTCATTTACAGCAAAAGAACCTGATTCAGGATCACTGGATACATTGAGTTGTCATGTCTCTTGAGTATCTGTTGATCTGGAGCAGTTCCACAGTCTTTCCTTGACTTTTGTGACATTCATTGAACAAATTAGATATTTGCAGATGATTTGTGTTGTAGAATGTCTCCCAATTTGAGTTTATCTGACATTTTCACACAATTTTATTCAGGTTATGAGTTTAGGGGAAGAATGTCACAGATTCAAGAGCCATGACTCTTGAATAAATAACTCTTCATCTATAATTTTGATTTGTTCTATTACTATTGATATAGACTTTGATTTCTTCCAGGTTTTTCCAGTGAAAAATTAATTGATCTTTTTCCTTTGTAATTAATTCATATGTATGTAATGAGAAGGTAACTTGAGAATGCATAACCATCTAATTCTCTATTGAGCTTCTACTAATTAGTTCTGTATCCATTGACATTGCTAGTCTGAATTATTATTGTGATTTTGCCATAGAATGATTATCTAATTCCATCTTTCTCTATATTTATTAGTTGCCATATTACTATAAAAAAGATTTCTATTTTTCCATATACATAGTGCAAACTAATGGATTCATATTTTATTTAATGGATAGAATTTGTTATTATCATTTTTCATTTTGATGTTCAAGTTTATTTGACTTTCAAGTTAACCTTGGTTTCTTTTGTTATGTCCACCCTTATCTGAGCACCTTCATGCTTTCTGACACAACACGTTTTAGGCTCATGGAATTCTACTGCTGTCCCAGCCCTGGATCTACCTTGACAACAAGAAAGTTTGCTTCCTTTTAGTTGTGAGTGGTAGTTAGAAACCAGAATCTGGGCACTAGTTGTGCCAATTGCTTGTGGGTTGTCAGTATTCCCTGACCCTGTGGGAGGACAGAGATATAACGCGTGAGCTTCCTAGGGTATTGTCTGTACTGTCTCTATCTGTATCAGTCCCTATTTCTTCCTCTTCAAACTTGTAAGCCATTTCTCCAACTGTAAATACCCAACTGCTGTTAACTTTAATACATTTACTCATTGAATTAATACTCCATGTTACCCAGGCTTCTACATCTGCCCTCCTCTCTTGAATATCCATCCTTTACTCATATGATCTTTGAGACTTTGGGCCAAGCCTCCACTGCTAACCCTATCCCTGAACACTCTCTTGACCCCTTTCAAACTCTCATTCATCAACTCTTCTGAACCACATTCAATGTGGTGCTGGCTGTTCCAAAGACAGGAGATATACAGAGAACAAAATAATACTGGTCCCTGCTCACATGGAGCCTGTCATATACTTGGAAAAACTGATATGTTTTTGATTTTTTAATTAATAGACAATAATGTAAACCACAGTAGAGCTAAAGGCTAGCATTTGCAGATTCCAGCTTAGGTTAACACTACTAGGGATTTTCCATGAATCATACTTTTTGGAAAAGGTTTAGAAAAGGTACAGGCCAATTTGAATAATAATGATCTGCAAATGTTATTCACCTCTGCCTAGAATAATTATCAGAATTATCAAAGAACTCACTTCCTTTAGTAATTTTCCTTTCTTCCAGTTAAATCTTCATTGTCAGACTTCACTTAGATGCAAATCATTTAAGAGAAATCTTTCTGAGAAGTTTTAACTGTAAAAAACATGTAAGAAGAGATGTGTTTGTAGTGGGACTGGGGTCTGAGAAGCTTTGCCCTGGCTCTTCTTCCTAGGATACAACCCATGGAGCAATACTGCAGAACAAGTTTGAAAACCTGGATCTACATATAGGCCAGACATCACCCATGGCAAGTCATCTGAAAAATGACATTATTTTATGTTATCCATAAATAATTACTGAGCATCTTTTCTATGCCTAGACTTATACTAGGTGCTAGAGAAAAATGGAAGACTACAACAAATTGCCATCACCTTACTGAGTTTGCAGACTACTAGGGAGTAGAGAGAGCACACAAACTAACACAAAGATATTTCCAGACTTACAAAAACTATAAAGGAAACGCCATGCAACCAGGGAGCAGAATGCCAACTGTAAGCATTTTGTAAGAGCTGTTCTGGCAGGATCTCCAGAAAGTGGTGATATTGAATTTGAACCCTAAAGAATGTACAGCTGGGCCCGGGAATGGTGTGCAGAAATGGTAGAATAATTCAGGCGGAGAGAAAGACTTGTGCAAAGATGTTGGGGCAGGAAGGAGCTGATGCGTTTTCAAGAGCTCACGGAGGCCACCGTGACTGGAAAATGCTGATCAAGGATGACAGGAGTATTGGAGTTAGAAGAGGCCATGGCCCGCAGGGCTCTGGCTGGGAGTTAGAATTTTACTTTTGAAGAGATGAAAAGTAACTGAAGAACTTTGTGTGGACTAGTGATTTAATGGCTATTTGTCATGTTTGACTGTCCGGCATGTGACCTTCCTCTCTTGGGGGAGGATCCTTTCTTGCATGGACTTTGGTGACTAATTCTTACCACCCAGCCTTGAGGAACAGCTTAGCCTCTTCTGAACAAATTGAGGAATAAATGATAAAATGATTGAGTGATATATGGGGTCAAAATGTCACCCTAATTCCTACAGAGGCCAGACTGGAGGACTTCACTTGAGACCCATTAAGTCCAGTGGCTTATTGATTTGAATCCCCAGACAGGTCAGATTAAACCAGCCCTGTCGCATGCAACATTCTAGCAGGCAGGGTTCCTGCTTCTCCCTCCTAACAGGGCAGAGTTGCTTCTGAAGGAGCAGAAAAAAAAAGACTGCTGCCTAAGGACCAGCAGCTTGCTGCTAAGAGTGAAAGTGCAAATGAGCTGAGCACGAGCACTTATCTGCTGCAGTTTACCCCTCAGCCGTCATTGCACATCCTCCGGGACAAAGATATGTGGGGATGGAGAGATGCCAGAAGTTATACCAGTTAGGTGGCTTTCAGAGAAAGAAACTTCAGAAACGGAGATATAGGTGTCCTTAATAAGGCAATCAGGATATTCTGCCCTAGGACATTTGCATCTGTTTCTTCCTCTTCCTGAAACACCCTCCTACATATTCATGTAACTGGATGCTTCTCAACATTTTAGCCAAAGTCTGATCACTGTCCCTCCAGGAGCCCTTTCCTGGAGCATTCTACTTGACAATGTTCACCTATTCTCAGCCCTATCACATCACCCTGCTCAGCGTCCTCCATGGAACATCCATCTACAATTATTTCACTAATAGAATGTAAGTTCTCTAATGCAATAGCCTTCCTGTTGAGGACCTCAAGGTGACCTCACATACAGAAGTGGGTGTCTCAAGTTGGGCTTTCCAGATGCAGAGGCTGGGCTAAGATTTTTGTGCATGTGTTTATAGAGGGGTCCTCTGAAGAGAAGTAAGAGAAGCAGACATCAACAGGGGAAGATGCTGATAAGAAATATGTGGGTTCAGTGATCAACCATTCCAGTCTGTCTGTGACTGAAGAGTTTCCCAGAGCTTTCATTGCTAAAACCAAACAGTCCTAGGAAAATCAGGGCCTTCGTTCTCTGTCTAATCTCATGGGGGCTCTGGAGCATGAATTCATCATGCAATCCTTGTACTGAGAAGCCAGTGAATCCTCATCCAGCGTCAGTCAGTCATGGACAAGGAGAGTGGCTGCCATGAGCTGAGGATGGCCTGAGAAGGTAAAGCCATGAGCTATTAGCAGGCCATGCCCACAGCCCTTGTGGGGAGGGGCACAGCTCCTGGAAAAGGGGATCTAGGTGAGGCATTAACAAAGGGGGCATGTAGCATTACAGCGTGCAATCTGTGTTCAATGAATGAATGATATATGTGAAACTGATGATCTCAGCCCATGTTCATCAAATTAATCTAACCTTTTTGTATTTAACGTTTTGCTATAACTGAGATGATCGAAGTTCCTTGAGCTCTTCTGTTGTCTGTCTTGCTAATATCTTACTTTTTACAACCAGAACACTCTGTGCCTTCGATTCTTCTCTCTCATTTGTGTATACACAAAGTTTATGACTTGCTGACTCAGACTCTCTCAGTCTGTTAATGCTCACCGGGGTAAGATAGGGACTTTGAAAGAATGCACTAACTTCTTAATGAATCCAGGATGCCTTGTAGGAAATGTTGGTACTATTCCAATGTGACAAATGGCTTCCTAGTGGGGCAATAGAGACAATCTTTTCACAACTCCAAAACAACCAGTGTAAAGTTGTAAAGAGTCAAGTAATCAATTGTCTCTTTTTAATTCCAGATGACTTATCTTGGGTTCCTTTCACTTGCTACTTACTTACTTTCAACTTCCATTTAAATAATCAAGTAATTGATAATATGCAGTATGCATATCTGCAAATGTGCTATTTACATGCATATCTGTGAGTGTGTATATAAATAATATAAATAATATGTGTGTAGATTTTCTTTCTTTTTTTCTTTCTTTTCCTCTGCTTGTCTTTCTTTTGCTGGTGATTGAACCCAGGGCGCTTTACCACTGAGCTGCATTCCTAGCTATTTTTATGTTTTATTTTGAGATAGACTCTTGCTAAGTTGTTGAGGCTGGCCTTGAACTTATGATCCTCCTTTATCGGTTTCCTGAGTCCCAGGGAAGACAGGTATGTGACACTACACTGGGCTTCTTTCTTTTCTTTAGAGACTATCATTGGCAATTTAAAGAGTACATATAGAGCACTGGGATTATAAAAGGAATGAACAAGAGAGATGAAATACCAGCACCCACCATTATCAACATATAAGAAAGAGAGAGAGCCAAAAATATGTTCAATATATTTTATTGAACATAATATATAATAAAATAAAATCCATATAATAAAATCCCACACACTTGATAGAAGGAACCCTAAATTTCTCTACAGAACTCCAACAAAAAAGGGAAAGTTTCATAGTTAACCATGTTCCCAAGGTAAAGACAAATTAATCCTTTATGGAACGTACTAGAATTCTTCAACTGAAGAAGCACCAAATGTCTCATGAGACTATTCATATGCTCTATATGCATTTAATGCAATGTAGAAATATGTAAGTGCATATACATACACATATATATGTTCTTGAAAAAACTTGGCAAGATTACTTGGTAAAAACAAAGGATCTTCTAAGTAGAATGAAGGTAGACAAAGATCCAAACAATGCAGCTGTGTCATCAGCATGAAAATAAAACAGTAATCATCAAACACAAGTGCTCACACAAATAAAGGTATTGCTTCTTAATACAGAACTGCTACGGGGAATATAGGAGGTGCGTCTCTTATGAAAGGCAAGGAGAACTCACTAGGAGGGGGTGTGAGGGGATTGGAAGGTATGGGCTCATATGTAAGAAAACGCAGACTGGGGAGGGCAGGTCAAAATCATTTCCAAGACAGAGCTCGAGTCGTCACACTTGGAGAACCTGAAGTGAGTGGCCATCTGCTGTCCTGTGCACTTTGCTCTGTGCAGTTGTGTGAGTCTGTCACACCCATGCTGTGGATGCTGACTTGATATCACACCTTTGTTTACTATTCTTGTAGGAGCGAAAGCATCACAGGAGCAGGAGCTGCAGAAGAACTGTCTGTACTCTATGTGTGTGCACATGCACGGGGTCTGAGCCCAGGGCCTTGCAGGTTCTACTAGGTAAGTGCCCTGCCATGGGCCACATCCTCACCCCACACTGTACTTTTTTTTTTTCTTGGTACCGGCGATTGTAACTTGGGTGTACTTGACCACTGAGCCACATCCTCAGCCCTATTTTGTGTTTTAGAGACAGGGTCTCACTGAGTTGCTTAGTGCCTTGCCATTGCTGGGGCCCCACACTGTACTTTTAACATGGTAACGTGAGAGCTTTAGGGCACTAAACCAACCACTTTTCCACAGTCATTAATTATACAGTTTGAACAAATAAAAGTTTCTTTGTTTTTACAAATAAAACTCAAAGTAAGTTTCCTTGTCTCTGGTCCCTTGTGTGTTGTGCAAGTTGCCACATAATCGATTTCCTGCCTGGTGACGGGATCACTGATGTCTGGCAATTAGCAAACAGACGATGTTTTTCATAATGAAAAGTCCTGTGTCTGCTGCTTTTGGAAATGTATTGATGTGAGTTGGCAGCTCAAGTCTAAATATGATTGGTGAACGAGGCCAGGAATCAATGATTATTTTTCTTAAAGTGCTCTATATATGATGGGGTTTCTGAGTATTTCATTCCGTGTTCTTTGATTATAATATTGTTAAGATGAATAACAGGAAACAAAAGACTTTCCATGGTTTATCATGACATCTTGCATAATAGTTTAAAATCCAGTAGGTTTTGGCAAGTTTTCCCCCTAACAACTAAAGATTGATCCTCAGGAAAAATCAAAGTTACTATATTATGTGGGCTGTTCCCTTAACAGCACTTGAAGAAGAATGAAAATGGGCAGGTAGTCTAAATGTAAATGGCATATTCAATTTGGAAATAAATGGCTGAAGAACTGAAGAACTATTGAAAAAAAATATGCCTGCCTTCAGGCTTGGGTGTTCAATCCAATATTCTGAAGCAATGTTGGATTTGCCAGTGGCACTTGGTACTTTATGAATATATGGGAGCTTTATGGTGTTATTTTTATGTCTTTCTCCTCAAAGGGAGATAATACACAGAATTCACAAACATAAAAATAAATAGATATTAGAAAAATTAAAAGGGACACATGGTCATCCCTCAGTAACCAATAACTTGAAATGCCCACATTTTCCTCTCAGAATCAAATTAGTTCTGTGGTACCATGCTGTGTATGTTAAATTTATAAATCTGTGTAGGTTTAAGTTTCAGCAAGATTTTGTGTTTTTTTCCTTCTCCCTTGAACTGATTTCTTCTGAGAATTTATTTCTAAGACTACAGAGAAACAGGAGTCTGACATTCCCTGGCTGGCTTTTTCAGGTTGGATAGCAAAATAACTCAGCAGGTGCACAATACTCCCCCAGCTGGGCACTGAGAGTTTCAGATTGGAGCTAAGGGAATCCATACTCTCTCTCTCTCATATACACATACATAGTCAGATTATATATATGTGTGTGTGTGTGTGTGTATAAATTTATATATAAATAATATATGTCCATTAGCAAAATGAGTGGGAGGTATGACTTTTACCTAAATATCAAGGCGTGAGTGGGGCCTATTTCATCCTTTCAGTTCATATTATTCATCTCTTGCCGAGATCATTAATCCTTTCTTCTCTCTGAAATTAACTTAGTGAGCTTCAATGTGGGCAAACTCAAGTACCCACTGTCTTCAGATGTGGCAGGCACAGCTATTTGTTTAAACAGATCTTCACCCCTCATTATTCCTCACTCACTAAAGCATGCCTTTGTTCAGAGAAACAACCTCAGGTGCTCCCCGGCTCCCTTGCAGCTAAGGCTGGCTGTGTGCCTGGGCGCTTGCCACTAACATGGAAATAGGATTCTGCTGCTAGTCCTTGGAAATATTTTGTTTTCCTAAAAAGAGAATTACTAACGTTGATGAAGCTCCTTCCTTCTTATTCTTGCCATGAGGCCAGTATAATGAGGATAAAAGGCAATAAACTCAACACAGCAGCAAAACAAAAACAAAATAGAAAAAGCCTGCAGCCCTGTGGTATTACGTAGTAGTTGAATCAATACCAGCAGGGACTTATGGCTAAACTCCCTATGATGAGAGAGAATGAGAAGTCCCTATTCGTTTCACCACCTGGGTGTTGGTTATTCTGTGTTGTTACTAGCTTAGCTAACCCCATTCCTACAAGCATATTAGTAGTTGAACATTGTTGGAGAAGATCAGCCTCAGTGATTGGCTCTATTTTAGTTCACATTTAGTGCAACACACACTTGCAAAGCTTTCAGTCCTATTGTGCTTTCCTGGTAAGAGTCATATTTGCTGTTGTTGCTGTTTGCCTCTTTAGTCACTAACTCCTTCCTGCCTCCTGAAAAACTCATTTACATTTTCTTCAAGCAATGGAAGCCCTCAGAAAGACTCTCCTGGACCCTGCACCACATGCACCTTCTTACTGCCTCCCTGACCATCCTCCTCATCCCGTACCACGTGCATCCCCTTCCTGCATCCCTGCCCATGCTCCTCACTCCATCCCACATGCACCTCTTCCTGCATCCCTGCCCATCGTCCTCACCCTGTACCATGTGCTCCCTCTTCCAGCTTCCCTGCTTGCCCACCTCACCTTGCTTCTCTCAAAGGTGGTCCTTTCGCTTTTGTTGTGCACCTTAGTGTCTCTTCCCTTCACCATCACTTCATTTCTCTCTTTTTTCCCCCACATCTTCAATTTATCTCTCCTTCCTGGATCCTTACATCAGAACATAAAATTATCTTCATGCTTTTCATTTTTATAAAAATTTTGCCTCGACTTTTCTCCCTCTTTCTGACCCATTTCTCTGCTTCCCTTTCCAATTAAACAATGAGAACATGATTTCTACATATTGTCTCCATCTTCTAAATTTCCTTTTCAGCTCATTACAATCCTGCGTATCTTCCTACCAGCTTATTAACATCAATCTTCTGTATTCATCAATCTCTGTGTAGATGAACAGGCTGGACAGGATTTTTTTAAATTTATCTGTATCAATTTGTACATTTTGTCAATCTCCCTGAACTGCCTTCCTGTTCATTGTTTTTAAACACTACATTCTTGGGTTTTCTCTCTTTCTTCCTAGCTTCTTCTTTCTGGCTTACCTCTTTTTCCAAAAGATCTCTAAAATATTATAATTTCTCAATTCTACATCTTATGATCTCTTTATCATTTATATATTTCTCTACAAATGATATTAGTCTTCAAATAATAGCAACACATATCTGTTGATGACCTTTCTTTTGAGCTCTGGACTCATGCATTAAAATATCCATTTGGCATCAACTGGGTGTCTAACAGACATCTCATATATGACAAGTTCCAATCAACCAGCCATCCCCCAGCCTCCAACACTCTTTAGTTCTAGTCTTCTCTATCTCAGGAAATGCTGATCCTCATCACCCAGTTATGAAGGCCAGCAATGTGGATGCCATATTGCATTTCCTTGTTTGACTTCTTAGGTCCAGTCTCTTGGTAGGTCTTGGTAGTTCCTCCTTCAGAACCCACCTTGTGTACCATTTTCACCTTATTCAGCCATGAACCATCCACACTAGCCACTTACAACAAAAGTACCCATTTTCAGAACTAAAATTTTAAAAAATTTCCATCCTGAGTGGCGATGAAGCTGTAGAACAAGATTTCACACACAAAGCCTCTTTGAAAAGAAGAGGCACTGCCAGTTAACACTGAAAAAATGAGCAGTTCTCTTCCCAGAAGCACAGCTCAGGATGCATGCACACATGCCCCAGGGGACATGGAGAAGTGTGCTCACATCAAGAGACCTGGGTGGGGGTTATCCAATGTACACCAACAGTGGAGTGGATACAGACACCAAATTGAGGAATAGATACGTGATGGAATGTTATACAGCAGTCAAGATGAACAAATTAGAGGAACATGAAATATCACAGATGAACCAAGATCTATGAATTTTTAGAATGATATTGAACCTGTATTGGTGATATTTAGCAAGAGAAATCATACACAAATGATACTGAGAATAATTTTATTTAGGTAAACTTTAAAGACCTGGAAAGCTATGCAATAATATTTAGCAATTTATGCTTAGGTGAGAAAAGTATAAAGGAGAAAAAAGTAATTATTATAAAAGTCAAAATACAAGCTACCCACCAGAAGCATTATGGAGCAGAAAAAAGATTTCTGTAGTGTGGCAAGGGTCTACTCCTTACCTTGCATTTTTGTATAACGTTGTTATAATTAGTTTACTTTTATGCTATATGTACTTTTATGTATACATGCATTAATTCACGTACGTACGTGTGTGTGTGTGTGTGTGTGTATGTATTCTAGTGCTAGGGATCAAATCCAGTGTCTCCTGCACACTCTAGGCAAATAGTCTACCACTCAGCAACATCCCAGCCCCTTTATATGCAAATAAACAAGTGCATTAAATTTCACAATATGATATACAAGCATTGAGTGTAGAAATAGCTTCCACAGATAAACCCTTCGGGGAGTGACGTGCATGCAGAGTGACGTGCATGCCGAGTGACGTGCATGCACCCCCGGCCGTCACCTCAGCCATTTGCTCTGCTCTCACTTGCTTCCTGCCCCTCCCTGCAGCACACCTTGCCCGCTGCTCTCTGCTACCTCATGGCGTCTTGTCTGCTGGCCTCCTTCGAGGCAGCCCTCCCTTGGCTCTGTGCTTGGTGAACTTCCTCTCATGCTGAGCCAGGTTACAGGGTCATCCCTTCTAGGAGAGGTCCTATCTAGAGGTCTTACCTCCTCTCCTCTGGCAGCCCCCCCCCCCACGTTTGTTTTCTTCTCTCCATTTAGTTTGTGCTTCTTTCGGTACTTCTTGCTAATTTGCTGACTGTCTTCTCAACTGTCCTGGCTGTCTAGGTAGGCAGAGATCTTGTTTGTTTGTTTTTGTGATGCTAGTGCTTGGCACACACTAATTCTTAATTAAATATTGCAGTAAGAAATTCAATAGATTGAACTTAGAGTCAGAGGAAGTCAGCATCCTACTAAGGGACATATATAATAATAACTATGATAGAGGAGAAAAAAGAAAAATAATAGAGATAGACATAAAGGAAAGGCAAAACCACTTCCACGCACCTTCGTGTCCAAGGTGGTGTAGGCTGGGGGTTGACTGGTATGGAGAAGCGGTAATACAGAGGCTGCAGAGGGGCTGCCCACTCACTTGTTCTCCATGTGTTTCCTCTAGATAATATATCATTATAAGCCAGATGAGTTCAGTCATTCCTTTCCAGATTATTATATGAAGGCCTTGTTTGTCACCCAAGGCACCAGCAGCAGTTCTGATTTGCCTTCAGCAAGCCACTGTCCTTGTGGCCACCCTCAGGTGCCTGACACTGCCTTGGAAGTGAGCTCAGCACCAGGAGCTGCAGTTCCCTGGGAGCTCGTCACTGCCTTGGCCTCTTGGCTAGGGTGGTCCCTAAACGCTCCATCCTCCGGCAGACTGAGCCATCACATGGGCTGTCAATCCACAACAAACATCTGAATGCAGACGAAATGACCCAGCGTGTTAATCATTCAGCTTAAAAGCTCCGCGTCTCTTCATTGATTTTCAAACAAAAGAGTAGCAGCGCATTAGGAAATCAGAATGCTAATTAATTCCAATTCAGTGAATTCCCAAACAAGTTCTTCATATCCATAAACCAGAAACATTTTTAAAACATTTTTATAATATTAAACTGGAGCTCTTTTTTCTATTACTCATGAAGAAAGAAAGACACATTGATGCTGGTAGCCTACTCATATGCTCCAAAGAAATTTTAGTAGCAATGTATTAATAACTCTAACTCAGGCAGTAAAATAATGGGTCTCAAAGAATGCACAGTCATTTTTCCATGTTAATCAGTCATCCGAATTGATATCTTGTATCGATTATATCTTGTAAGTTTAAATGAAGGGGATATCTCAAAAAGCTCACCCTCATTTTTGCATCTTAATTAGTCATCAGAACTGACACCTGGTATCAAGTCTATAAATTTAAATGGATGGGATGTCAATGTTGTTACAAAATAAGATTATAAAATTCAAACTGTCAAATCTTATAAGACTTGTTCAGGCCAAGTAGCGTAGACCAAAATTCATTAAGAAAATGTATTTTTGTAAGAGATAGAAGGTTTAATTTGAAATATCAGAGTATTGTTGTAAATTTATCCATTATAAAAATAATTGAAAAAATCACTAATGTTGTTTTCCTGTTTAAGTCAACTTATAATTAACTATCATTAAAATAGTGTGTGAAGGACCCCAAATAACTCAATAATACAAATGTGTGAGTCAAGATTTAGAGCAATTTTGAGATCATTGTTTTGTTTTTTGATTTTGCTGCTGCAGATATTTGGGCAGTATTTCTTGGGCTTCATGTGCATTTGCAAAAAAAAATGCCCTCAGAACGAAATTGCTACCAACTGCAGACTATTTTCTCAGGATGCATTTGATTATCTAATTCTTATCAATGACTTGGACAGTGGTACATTAGTTTTCTTCATAGTGTTATGATGTTGTCTTATATTGTTGGTAGGTGATTGGAAAACTACAAAAAACCCTCATCAATCTATAGCTAAATATCTTGTTTTATTTCCTTATAGTCTATCTGTCCCTGTATAAGTATATAATTTCACTGATAAAAACATATCTGATACAATTTTATGTATTTTCAAAGTATAATTTACATAAAATAAAGCTCACTTATTTTTTATACTAAACCATTCTTTCCTCTCTAAAGTAGTCCTATCTGGTTGTGGTTTATTACCTTCTAATATATACTACTAAATATAATTTACCAAAGTTTCATTCGGATTTTTGTATCTGTATTTATGACTGAGTTTGTTCTGAACTTATTTTTATCAGGTTTCATAAGGGGTTATGTTTAATTTAAGTACAGCTGAACAGATCGTTTGAACTTCTGAGGTAGTACATGAGGGACCAATGTTATTGGGAATGAGAAATTGAAACAAAAACTAAACTTGCACTGTCTAGAATAATTTGTGTGTGTGTGTGTAAATTCCCTGACAAGTAATTGAGGGAAAACATTTTTTAAGTTTCCAGAATTGAGTTTTACTATATCTGGGCAAATTTTGGGAAAGGATGAGTGGAATCACTGTGCTCAAATTCATTAGTATGGAGTTGTACGGCTCTTATAACTGGTATAAGCTCCCAAATATCTAATTGTACTTTCAATCTAAGATCCTTCAATTTGTCCACTCATTTTTTTTGACTAAATAACTTTTTAATGGTTGTTTTGAGATCATCTTTTAATTTATATGTCATATGTTTCTTCCTACAATCCACTATTGTTCTGATTCTCTTTTTTGATTTCTTTAGATTAGAAAGGGGTCTATCAGTGAACCATTTCAGAGGAATTTGTAGAAATCATGATTCTTCCATATCACATGATCAGCTTGTAGCTACAAGTGAAGTAATATTTACTTACCTAAATCACAGCACATTTATCAAATTCAAGAATGTTAATATTGTTTGAATTCTATTGTTGAACTTACACTACATATTCAAACATTTAAGATAATGTCCCAAATAAGGTCCTTCACAAGCAATATTTTTTCCAGTTCTGAGATCCAATCCAGAGTTATGTGTTTCCTTTAGCTGCAGTGTCTCTTTAATTTCCTTTAACCAAAAAAACAGTTTCTCAACCTTTCTTTGTTTTTCTTGACATGGGCAATATTGGGCGGCACAGTCTGATTGCTTTTCAGAATCTGTTACCTTTGGTTTTCTGTTCCGTTCCTGTGGCTCGATTGAGGCAGCCCACTTTACAGAGGTGCGGCACATGTGGTGTGTCTTCTACATTTAGCACAGAGGCACAGGAGGTCAGCTCCAGCTACTGTTGATTAGGTCACCTTTGCTCACCTGTCCTAGGTAGTCTGCCAGGTTTCTCCACTATGACATGACCTCCTGCCCCCATTTGTAATTACTATGGGGTCCATGGGAAGATGCTGTCCACAGCACAGGGTCTGACCTCTATTGCTAGTTTTTGCCTGAGTTGGTTATTGATATGGTCCTTGGAAACCAGTGAATTTACATATGCACTTATTAGTAGGTTGAGTATCTACTGGGAAATAAATTAACACATTAAAAAATTCCCTTCTTTTTTAATGAAAGTGCATATATTTGGATCTGTACCAGTGTAGATTCATGAGTTCATTTTTATTCAATATGTTAATTTAATTTCTGTCAATATTCTTTGAAAGTCTCAAAATTTTCCAGTATTGACACCAAGCTAATTCTTAAATCCTTCTGGTATGTTTCCATCAATTTTTATAAAGTTCCTTATGTCTTGGCACAGATATGTCTTCAAAAATCTCCTGACATTTTTTTTTTTTGTTCTAACCACAGAATAAAACTTTTGTGGTGTCTAGTGGACATGATATGTTCACTAGTTGTCTTTTATACAAATGGGAATTATCAGTTCATAACGATGCTTCCATTTCCAGCCCTGAATCAGAAGGATCTTCCATGGTCCAGGAAGGGAGCAGACAGCAGGGATCTGCCCTTTTGTTTGGGAAGAGGTCCACCCATAAGTGCTCTGTTTACATCTCACTGGACAGAACTGTGATATACAGACATCTCAGGGAAAGATCAGGAAAGGATTTTATTTCCGTAAATGAATCCTGTGTCTGTCTAATGAAAACTGGGATTGTCAGTAAAAGAAAAAAAAAAGGATAAAAATGAACATTGGGTTGGCAGGCATCAGTGGTCTCCACAAAGTGGCCTCACAGCCACAAGGAACATGTGCAGGTTGATGTGGACTTAACTCTGAAGTAAATATAGCGCTTGGTCCCTCCTGTGCCAAGGAAACAGGTCTGTCTTTGCTTCCAACGAATAGTATTCTCCATACACATTATTTTGCTTTCTAATTGCAGTGAAATCTTTGAAGTCTGAGGAGAGCGCCACAGTGCTAAAGGGAGCTGAAAGGCAACCACTTGCTCTACGCACACTCCTGGGTCTGTGTCAAGGGCCAGGCCTAAGTGAATGTGTGCTGCACATCCAAGAAGCAGCCCTGGGCAGAGTCCATGTGACTTCTGTCTCCTGGCTCATCCTAACCCCTGCCCTCGCACACCTAGGTCTCTTTCCTATGTCCAGCACTCTCTGGTAGCATTATTTTACCTTCTCAAGCTACACCTTATCACCCTTGGAAGGAGACAATGGTGCTGAAAGCAATCATTATCTTATTTATAAAGATATTTATATTTAGGAAGAATGGAACCACTCCAAAAGATCACATGGATGTTCTCAATCTAAACCCCCAAAGAGAAGCCTGCATGCAAAGCAGGTTACTATGCTCCTTTTGAACAGAAGAGCTATTTCCTGCTTTTCCTCATGGAATGATTTCTGAGAATCTAGCACTGATGGGTTCATGGTTTGGAGATTCAGATCAAAAGGTAGTGGGTTGATGAAGACATGGCCGCTCCTCAGCCCCTGTGTGTTGACTTACCTGATCCTGTGTGGAACTCCATTTCTATCTTAGAGGAAAAAAAAAATCACAGCAGTTTTCTGAGTCCTGGGGGAGAAAGAAAGAAGCATATGCAGTCACACCTCCTGAAACAGACTCATCATTTGTGTTCAGTTACCAAGTGGACCTGCTGCTCACTAACTGCACTTGAATTGTAAGGAAGGGAATGATGTTGAATAGTTTGAAATCAGTGGGGAAGTATTGCTCTGCTTTCTTTCTATGACAAAAAAAAATTTTTAAAAATTCCTTTTAGAGATGTGTATATTCTAAGATAATTTTACAGACATAAGATATCCCCATTCCTTGTCTAGGCTCCACTGTACACTCAGCTGCGGTGGAAGCTAGACACTCCCCAGGACTAGTAACTCTCTTCGGTGCTTTAGACTTGGCTGTAATTTGATGGCCTTACAGTCATGGCCATCTTCAGATGAATATCATTAGATTCAAAAACGAAAATTCTAGTTTGCCTAGACATCTGCCATATATCTAACTGTCCTACGGATGACTTGATTAAGGACAAAAGCAACAGCTCTCCTCTATCATTAGCACATTTAAATTTTACATTAGTCTGGTCTGAGAGTTTCCTCGTGGTTTTGCTTCCTCAAAGACCAACAGAACAATATTTCCAAATGCTCAAATTCTGTGTAATTTTTATATTGATTGTCATACATAGCAATGACCATGTTCTAGAAGAGTGTTTACCAACAGTTACACTAGACGGCTATGGAATGCAAGAAACCCTGAGACTGATACATTTGAGAAACATTGCAGACTGCATCGACTGCATCCCGCATTTGGGTATTTTGCATTGAATATAAGTTTTGCAAATGTCTAGTGAAACTTTTTAATTTTGTGTAAGTAGAGTATTTGCAGAGCTCTGTGATCCCACACTACTTATTCACATCCTGTGAAGGGAAGATTTTTCAGAACAACCTTTGGAAAACACATTTCTAGAATTAGGTACAACACTGAAATTAATTTCAACATTGTATTTTTAAAGCTTAGTCTTCTTACCTTGGCTCAGATGCAGACTAATTACATTCCATAGCTAAATAAATACTTATCTAAAGCATTTGGACATTTTAAAGTTGTGAGAGCTTTTGGAAAGTCTCAATATATTTCTGCAATCCTGATGTGCAAAGGCCTCATCTGGGAGACAGGTGCTCTGTCCTATCTCCTACCTTTTTGAGTGACAACAATAAAACCTTAAGTAACCAGAGAGTCCCACAAATTAACAGAAAGTCTTAGGGTGGGGAGACAGGGATGAAGATGTCAATCTTAGGCTTAGCCAAACTGAAGATTTTCTTGCTGTGATTTTTGTACTAATATATCACAAAGGACTGAGGAAACTATTCAGATTTACAGACCAATGTGCTGAGATAGATGGCATGTTGTGGAGACTGGGTTCCAGAACCCAGTTAAGATGTCTCGGCACCCAGTGGAGCTGAGTCTCCTGCATGCCGGTCACCATACCTCCCGGTTCCTCATCCTGTGCTCTCCTGACATCCTTTAAATTTTCTTCATCCATCATCTCCCCACAAAAACTGCAGCAGCTTCCTCACTGCTGAGGATATTTTCTCAAACCCAGCTCCAGTTTTCAACCTTGCCTCTCTCTTCTGCCTCCATCTATTGCTAAAATACACAGATGTTCCTTACAGCTTGCTGTGTTAAACCAGGTTGCTCAACCCTACTTTTATTTCCTGACAATAATTAGTGCTTGCCACACAACTAATCAACCTAATTTCTCATCCCTTTTCCTGAACAGACCAATTCAAGCTACTGTCTTCATCTCCTGCATATATACTGCTCATTTCTGACCCCTCGGTGTTCATGTTTGTTTTTCTTTCTACCTCGGCTGTCCTGGTTTCTGCTTAGCACAGAGCTGTGTCTCTTGACCCAGTTGGAGCTTTCTCTTTGATGTGAGCAACCATCTTGCAGCAGAGTCCTGCGTGATCCTCATCCTCTTTCTTTTCATCAAGCGATTCTGTTTCTTCTGAAGGCTTCTCCCTTTTTTACCTTTTGTTGTAGACTAGGGCTTGGGGGAGTGATCATAATACGGGAGCTGAAGGGATGCTTACTTGACCAATCAGAGCCACAATGTTACCACAATTGCTTTGAGTGACCTTGGAATGCTTGCTATCTAACAGGAATGGCCTCCAGACCTGTGCTGCAATCCTCGGGTCAGATAGGTTTTCTATCCATCTTTACTCCCTGCTTTCAGATAGCATTTGCTGAACTCATAGTATATGAGTCTGCAGCTGCTAATGAGCAACTCCACACCACAGTGAGAGAATCCTCTGTGAATGAAGCCATCACAGAGAAAAGGCATTCAAGAGGTAGAAAATAGCAGCCAGACTTCTGCATCCTGCTGGGCCTGAAGGTACCTTGGAATACTCAGGCACTGGAGGTCAGATTCAGTTAGGTTTTTGCAATTTGCAGTTGAATGGAAACTGATGGACCCTGAGGCCTGCTTTGTAACAGACCATGTAAGAGTTGCTTTCTTATTAGCAACTCACTTAGATGCTGCATTATGTAGGCTGAGCACAATCCTATGAAGCAGACATGATCACACATGCTTAGACACTGCATGATTCAAAGACTACATGTACAGTTTTGTTACTGTGCCTAGTGTTTCTATTTCGGCCATTGATGGAGTCTCTGTCTTGATTCTAACATCCATCTTCCAGTTTTTCTGCACTTACATTTGTCAGTAATATTAACCAACACAGGTGCTGAAAGGATCCGCATGCAGTGTGTTACACACGCCATCCTGCCTGGAGATGTTTCTTGCATTATCTAATGCATTGTGCTGTCCAAATATACACTCCAGAACCTGACAAAGTGGTTATCCTTGATATATTCCAAGCCTGAGACCAACCAGATCAGAGCACATAAGCCACAGCAGAAATAGAAAGTCTAACATGCCAACAATTTTGGTCACTCTCAGCCCAGTGGAGGGAGCTGGTTTGACATTAGAGACGGAGATAGTCCAGCAGGATATAGGGCATAAAATCGCATTTCTCTTCCTTCATACCTTATGCAAGCCAAGGAAGCTGGTTTTATTTCCAATTTGGTAACAAAGAGGAATAAGGAGCTAATCTTTCAAATGAAGATGGAAATATTTTTCCTACTGGCTGACTTTTCAGCACTATTTCTAAGTGAACTATCCTTGGGGAAGCAGCCCAGGATATAATTTTACTGACACATAAAATGTTGCATTGTATTTTACTCAAATACATTTTATGCTTGGACAATTTCTCTCTCTCTCTCTCTCTCTCTCTCTCTCTCTCTCTCTCTCTCTCTCTCTCTCTCCTCAGCCATTTAGATAAAAGGGATTTTTTGGAGTAAAACTTTTACAGACTCAGGTTGCTTCATGCCTGTACTTGCTCTGCTGGATGAGCAGATGCAGATGCGATTTAGTGGATACCCAGAGTGAAGGGCATTTGGCAATCTCATCTCCTTTAGGCAAAGAGAGCTGCTGTGTTTTGGAAAGGAAAAAAGAGGAGAGAGAAAAAAATGATTTGGAGCAAGATCAAGAACCATAATAAGGAGAAGACTTCCCTTTCCTCTTCCTTCCGGAACTAAAGGGAGCATCATGAGCTAGGCACTGCCTCACGCCACAGAGTGAAGGGTCAGAGAGAAAAATCACTCGTCTTTGAAGTCGTTCTTTTCAATACAGAGAAATGATTGGTTTGGGTTATTTTGAGTGAAATGAGGAGGGGGAAAGAACTTTGATGTAAGAGATAGTAAGTAACATTTCTCTGATTTTTAAAGTTTTCAGGTAATTTTTTTTCCACACAGGTTGAGAACTTGATCTGAGATAAAAGACCCAAATTGCTTTCCTTTCAGACCACTTTTAATTCATGTCAACTTTTATTGCATGTGAATTGTCAGGAATGATGAAATTTGCATTTTCTCTCATCATCCCCACATCTAAGTGTATAATAATTATTATATTATGTTGTCCTACAAATCTTGGTTCCTAGAAGCGATTACTGGATTACTGTCATCTTAAAAATGTAATTCTAAGTAAGATGCCTTATTTTTAGAGAAGGAAAATCGCTTCTCTATGAAGCTATAATATGGGTAGAGATGTGGATGGGGAAATAATATTAAATGCATTATGGATAGGCTGGACTGTAATAAGCCCAAGAAGACTTCTTATTCTGAAAAACAGTGGGTGTCCATCATGGATCAAAGGCTGGGTAATGGCAAATCCATTAATAGAGTCACAGGGATTGAAGGGTGACGTAGGCGGATATAAGGGTGCTGCTCAGAGTCCCAGTCCTGGTGTCCCACTGTCTCCATCAGGAAAAAGTCAAAACGAGCTTTTCTCCTTTACCAGACCTGACTTCTGGGCTAAACTCAAGGTTCACAAGTGTGGCATCCACAGTGTGTCCCTACTGTCACCTCTGTGCAGCCTCAGTGACAGGGCTTGGGGAGAAGGTGTAATCCTGTTTTGAGTCAGACGCTGGGTATGGTGCCTACTGCCCATGACTACTGCTCTCTGACTACATCGGGGGCAGATGATGTGCTTCTAGCTTCTTTTCCCCAGAAGAGTGTGGAGAGCTAGTTTTCTAGCGTCATAGAGCATTGTCTCATGAGACTGAGCCAGTTACCTCCCTGGGACTTTGCTAATTTCTGCCCATTCTTCGCTCCTTCTTTTCCATGCCCAGCCCAGCCTCCTCATTTCTTTGCCATTTCTCCGGGGACACTTTTGTGTGTGTGTGGCGCAAGGGATTGAACTCAGGGCCTTGTGCATGCAAGGCAAACACTCTACTAACTGAGCTATACCCCCGGGCTCCAGGGTCACTTTTTAAGTAGGTCTCTTTCTCACAGATCTTTGGGGAATCCAGCTAAGCCTAAACGTATCCATGGTGAGAGCAGGTTTCTCTGCATGGTGATGTGAGAAAGGGTGCCAAAGGAGGGAGGTAGTGAGAATTTTGCTTCTTCCCCAGCTTGGCCTAAAAGGTGGGTGTTAGGGACAGAAGGGGCACCCATAGGGCATCCAGGGTGACTGAAAAGCCACACGTACAAAAGCTGCATCTGCTCCAGCCCCCTGTAGCTCAGTTCTGCATCCTCCTATGCATCGGGGGTCACGGTCACAAACTGCCAAAGATTGTGACTGTGTGTGTATGTGTGTGTGTGTGTGTGTGTGTGTGTGTGTGTGTGTGTGTAAACTCCATGGTCCAGGTACTCTCTTTCACTGTTTGATAAATTTTGTCTTCTAAGACCTCATTAAGGTCCAGTGTGTGGAAGGCACCCCAATGTCTATTGAATGAATGCATTTGAGAGTGCCAGAAAATGAGAAGCGAGTGGTCCAAAACACAAACAATATTTTGTAGTGAATGATCAAAGGTTGGAAAGTGCTATCACTGGTGATTTATTTCATGTATGTATTTGTGAACTTATGTTCAAGACAGGGTCTCACTACGTCTCCCAGCCTGGCCTTGAATTCTCCATCCTCCCACTTCAGCCTCCTGAGTAGCTGGGGTTACAGGTGTGGCCACCATGACCAGCTTGTTGGGAATTCATATCAGGCACCTGGGTGGCCTCTTCAGCTCATCTCTAATACATCTCAGTAGTTGGAGTGGGCATTGCAATTGGGATCTGAAGCCCCATGACGTGTGACCCAAGGTTACTGCTCCCTTTGCTTCCTCTTGCTTTCTTCCCAAGTAAGCACTCTTGAGCTCGCACCACAAAACAAGGGTTTAGATTGGCCACTTTGCAATTACTGGCATTTACAATCCATTCAGTCAATGGATAGTTAAGTGTCCACCATGTGTTGAGTGCCTCTCAGGTCTGGAAATAAATTCAGTAATAAAGAATCCCTGACCTCAAGGAGTCCTCTTTTCTTCCCTTCCCTTCCTCTTCCTTCCCCTCCCCTCTCCTGCTCTGCTCCTTTCTTTCCTCTTCCTTTCTCTCCATTTCTTTCTTTTCATAAAATCATGGACACTTATGGTGTACAGCATGATGTCTCAAAACATGAACACTGTGAAGTGGCTAAATCAAGCTAATTCACATCTACTTCCCTCACATGCTCGTTATTTTGTGGTGGGAACACTTAAATCACACTAAGAGTTTACGCTGTGATGTAAAAATAAAATCTTTGCAGATTGATGAATGTGGTTCCCATGTGCAAAGAAAGGGACAGAACTATGTTAAAGCTTTGTGGAAAAAAACTCCATTAAATATGTTTCTTCTGACTTCAACATAGAGGTAATTAAAGAAACAAAATGTGCTTATTTCCTTCAGTGTGCCTCCCAGGCCTGGATGCTTACTTCTTTCTCTACTTAAAAGAAGTCCTCCTAAATTTCCCTGGGTTTGCTCCCTTCTTTCATTCAAGTCACCCCACAGAGAGGCTGTGGTGTGCACATTGGGTACCCCTACAGCCCCATATACCCCCCTGCATCTCTATGTGAAGCTCTTGTGTTCATTTGGTTTTTGGTTTATCCCATGTATTCCCCCACCAGCAACCAATCTCCAGGTAGCAAATGTCTACTTATTTGCTATGACTTCAGTGCCTTGATCAATAAATAATGATTGACTACATAATGACATGGATTTAAAAAGCTGAAAAAGATAATGCATATTAACTTTTTAAAGTTAATATTTCTGCATATAATTATTGTACAAAATCATCATTTTCCAGTCTGAATCCCTCTTCTCTTTACATGGGCAGGGCCATCTGTTAATTTACAGTAAAATTGTTTCTGCACATGGGTGTTAAATTATATACATGACCAAAAAGACAGGGCAGAGCTTGTCACTATCCTTGTCAGTGGCCTTTTAAGTGTTCAATTTAGAGATAGGACCAATTATTCAGCATAGGTGCCCTCATGTAAATCAAGTGAATTGTCCAAAGCAGCTTTGTGTTGCCATAGAGGGTCTGTTTCTGGATGCAAACTGTTCTTCAACTTTGAGGAAACCTGAATGTCCCCTGTGCTATCCAGCCCAGGTGTCTTAAAGCCTATCCCTAAAAATTATAAAATAGCATTTTTCTAAACAGGAAACCAGAGTTCACTGTATACAGTGTGGTTGTAGCCTAACCACATAGATACCAGTCCATAAAATTCATTTCAATCTTTTTATTTTTTCCGCAGAATGTTTTCCTCAAGCACATCCCAGATTGTAGTCAAATTATTTTCCACTGCCCATCAGATGAGTGGTAGAAATCAGTTTAAGTGATTTGTCCAGTTTTTGGCATTAAGAATGCTGACAGGAAAAACCGTGCCAGGCTACACTTAGAACAGAATTTGCCATCTGTGATGAATGTCTACCAATTATTTTTCTTAATTTGGAATCTGTCATCAGTTCTAATAAAAAGGAGGACATCACAAAATTTTCACTCCTAATGAGTTTAAAAAAATATAGCATTACATTTTAAAAATGGTGCATGCTGCTTCAGAGTTTATGGTTGGAAGTCAGTGGAGTACACATCTGTTGTGGTTCCCTGCAGATTATATTCCTCATTCAGGAACATCCCTTTAGTGTTTCATTGGAAGTCCACCTGCTTCCAGGCCTAGCCAGTGAAACTCCAGTGTAACCACCTTGCCGCACCCCCCTCAAGCTCAGCGTGGGCACATGACCAAGGCTGACCAATCAGCCAGTGCTAATCTGAGGCCTGTGTGATTTGGTTCAGGAGCAGAGGTAAACTGCAGTGAGCCTAGCCCCCCATGGTGTTTGTGGGAACTGCCAGGAAGCAGAGGCCCCCATGTTGCTTGACTAAGGGCTATGAGGATGCAGCTTGGGAGTGTCAGCAGGAAGGGACAAAGCTGCATGAAAGCAAAAAGAACCCCAGCAGAGATGGGGCTGAATGATGTAGGGCTAGAGGGAGACCAAAGAGGGACTGAGGGAGACTGCGCCTAAGAGATCAGGCTGCGGATCCTAGATCTCGCTCTGCCTAAGGGCGGGTGCACCCTCTCAGACTCTTCCAACTGTTTCAATTATTGGATTTCATTGTTTAAGACTAAACTTCATTTGACTTATGCTTCTGTTGTTTGAACCAGAAGAATTGGTCAACTGCTGGAGTCGGCCCTACAAAGCCAACCATAACTATCAAATTCTTTGGAGTTTGGCATGACTGGCCTTGACATTCATTTAGTCTTTGGGTCTTCATAAAAGACCCAAAGATTTTAGTTTAATTATGAATTTTATATAAGCAATTTATGAGCACAGTTTCTGATATGAAAGCACGCCTGTTCTTCCTAAAGTGGTTCAATGAGCTGCATTGACGAGCAGTTTTGTGACATTTCTTGTTCAAAGATGGGGTGAAGCCAGTCTTTGGGAAGCTCAAACCAAAGAGAAGTTTGTATTTTCACATGCATTTCCAATTTATTTCAGGCCTAGCTCCGAAGAAGAGAGGAGGCAGATCACCACATAATCTATTCAATTTCAATTTCAAAAGATGCTGCGGCTGATCAAAGGATACTTGTGAGTAGCACATTTCCATAAAATGAATTTTGACAACTTTCCCCCAACTGTGTATCTTACTTTAGCTTCTGATTTGGAAGGAAAAATGGAGGATGGCAGGAAAGATAAATGAAAGTGATACTGCCAATATTCAAGGCTGCAGCTTAGGATTTCTGGACTTTTCAGAGGCAGGCTTAAGCTAGTGTTTTCAATCTAGAATGTGCACCACTGTGGCCCAGCTCAAGATTTGTCTAGACAGGGCTGTACATTTTCTCGAGAAATCAATGTCTTAAAGGAGTGCCCTCCTCCCCGGCCCCCATGTCCCCCAGTTCTATCTCAAGTCAAGCCTGCTGGCCTCATTCTTTGGGAATGCTTTATATGTGTACTAAAATGCACTCGATATTCTCAGATGCCTTTTCTCAGAATTGCGCATGACTATATGCTGCAGATCCACAGTCTTGAGGGGAACTGATTTCAGCAATCCACTGAATTCATAATTTCTGTACAGGCGCCATGATTTGCTCTCCTTTTTAAAACAGACATATTTTAAGCAGTAACATATTGATATCTGAATATTTATAAAATAATTCTCAGGGCTAGGGATGTAGCTGTAAGGTAAAGTGCTTGCCTAGCATGCACAAAGACCTGGGTTCAATTCCTAGTACTGAAAAAAATAATAAAAAATAAATTCTTAATTGTCTCTTTGATACCACCTGAAAGACATTCTGGATAAGGAGATTATTGCTTGTACTTTCTCTCAGAAGCCTGTAGCAGACTTGTCTTGAAGATGTGAAAGTCTGACTAATTTGAGATCTAGTTCACAGAGCAATTTCACTTGAAGAATAGGACAAGGCCACAATTACAAATTGAAAATGAAAAAGTAAATAAATGCACAGTGAACCAGATACAGTTCTAATTTTTTCTTTTGTACCAGAGATTGAACTCAGGAGTACTCAACCACTGAGCCACATCCCTAGCCCTATTTTATGTTTGTTATGTAGAGACAGGGTCTTACTGAGTTGCTTAGCACCTTGCTGTTGCTGAGGCTGGCTTTGAACTCATGATTCTCCTGTTTCAGCCTCACAGAGTGCTGGGACAGTTCTAATTTTTGAATAGTTTACTTCTGGTCTTGTACAAATAAATTAGTTATGGTAAATTTATTTGCTAATTCAAGATTTAGTTATATAACATAAAGTTTATCTTGCAGTAGTTCAAATGAATTTCTTAACTTTAAATACAGCACTATTTGACACATTCTCTCCAAAATTCAGAACAGCTGTTCCCTGCATTTAAGTTCAAATAACATAGAAAACTGATTAAAACAATTGACCCACAGTCTTCATTTACCCAGAGGTGTAAGAATTCTAACAGTGAGGGATGTAATAGAAATACACAATATTTGTCTGTTTATTTGATTATTGCATATTTTGTTCATTTAAAGCCAGACATGGTCTGTAAGGGATTTATGTCAGGATATTTCATAAAAAGGGATGCACACTTTCTAGTATGCCTTGCCTGTTCCAACCCTATCTATTCCCACTGCCCTGCATGTATCAGCTATCTAATGCTGTGTAAGGAATAACCTGGAAGCACAGCAGCTTATCCCAGTAAAAATCTAGGATATAGTCTCTCTGGGTCCAAAATTGAAGCAGAACTTAGCTGAGTGTCTCTGTTTTTAGTTTTCCCAAAGGCAGCTTTCAAGGGGTTGGCTGGCACTCCACATTCCTCAAGCTCAACTTAAGGAGGATCTACTTCTAAGCTACTCACATGGAAGGGCTTGGAAAATTCATTCCCAAGCTAACTCAATTGGTTCTCAGCAGGTGTCAGTTTATCTTGTCTGTTATTTGAATTCATCTGTTTCCAGCCATGTTAGACTCTCCATGAGGCTACACAGAATATGAAAAGGGGATTCTTCCAGTTTGAGGGCTCAGAGAAAGAGAGAGAGGATGAGAGAGGTCTTTTTATGAGCTAATCTCTGTAGTGATGTTCTATAACTTTTCCCATATTCTGGTTATTAGAAATGAGGCAAGAGGGGGATGTCCAGTGGCACAATTGGTTAGTGTATTATATTATGAGAAATGAATCTGTAGATCCAGTCAACACTCTTAATGCAGGGATGGGAATGGTGTGCATATGTGCATATGGGGACATGGGAGCATTTCAGAGGCTGAGTACCACCTGTAAACTGCTGGTCTACTGTAGTACACTGCAGTGGTTGAAGGCAGGAATCAGGCTTCCTTGGGTTTCAGTTCCATAACTAATACTAGCTATGTGATGTGGTCAAGTTTCTTAACATTCCCCTTCCTTAGATGTCATTTATGTCGTGCCTCATGTGGATTCATGAGACGAATTGGGGTCCTGCAGGATGAGGGGACCGAGGAATGGGGTCCCACAGGATGAGGTCTGGGCTCCTGGAGGACAAGGATTTATGGGGTGGATGGTCGTGGAGTCACTTATCCAGTCACCGGGGATAGGTAAAACTGCTCTGCTGGAGTGAGAGGCAGACTCTTTTATTTCAGTTAATGCAACAGTTTATATAGGGTCCTTGGACCAATCATGACCCCGAGGTTAGGTTACAGCCAATAGGGTATTGATCTATGTCAGTCATGCAGCCAATCAGCATGGGATGAGAAAAGGAGAGGCAATGAAGGCAGCCAATCAGCGTAGGGTAAAGGGGAGGGGAAGTATTCAAAGTAACCAATCAGCATAGGGTAAAGGGGAGGAGAAGTATTCAAAGTAGCCAATCAGCATATGGGGCACTGAAGGCACGGAGAGAGCTCCTATATTTCCCCCTTTTTACTTTTATTTGAAAGGTCACCAGGGCCCGTGTGGCCCATAAGCAAGCATGTTGGAGGGATCTGTGATAATCTCCTCATGGGAGAGAATCATTCCGCTGGATTTCCAGACCCCTACATGTTGCATATGGGGTGGGGGGTGGCAGATGAGACTGTGCCTTTCTTAGGTTGTGCTCCTCTGAGCATCTTACTCGTCATTGACTAACCAGCCCATGCAAACATACCCCAAAATGAGTTCCCTCCTAAGAAAGGAGGGTTTAGGTTTAGGGTTGGATGAAGCTGTGAAGCTTTGTGTTGCCAGTGAAGATGGGGTGGGTGAGCTTCTTATGTTCTCAAGAGCTGTGATCCATGTGGTGGGAATTTTCTTGCATTCCTGTGATTCTTTAATGATATGAACTAAAAGAACTTGTTAAGTTTTAATATGCTATTGTGGAGGGTCATGGTATGAGGTCTGGACGATGTGATGGCTTCCTCGTGAATGAGGATACATGGTCGGGTAATAGAGAGGCAATTTCTCCAAGTTATGGAGGGTATAGGGCGTAATCTCAGAAGATCTATTGGTCTGAGAGGCTGTGGGGTCAGAAGTGACAGGACATTGTGATGACTCATTGGTAGCTAAGAGGAAGGGCAGTACAGAGTCATCAAGGCCTATGGGCAACAGTATTCCAGGAGTGGGGGCACAGACCCACCAAGAGGCAGCAGTGCCCTAGAAGACCAATAGTAGTATAAGTGGGTATTGCATTTTAGCTACTCACGGAAGTGACTTCTTTCTTCAGGTGAGAAGTTTTGTTGTCTTCTTGAGAGAGGCTTGGATGAATATTCCTGGCTGGGATTCAAAGGGGCTTAGACTCTGTGGGGGGTGGGGAGAGACACAAGCATAGCCTTGCCCTTGTGTGAGCAGAGGGTCTGGGCCCTTTCATTGAAGGGTCAAAGGGTATTTCCATCATTACTCACAGATTAAAAATAGAATCAATAGTTACTTTCACCTAGGCTTGTAGTATTCTGTGCAGTAACAACCTCACTCCAGATGTCCTGTGCACAAATCCTCAGCAGAAAACATTTTGTCTGCCTCTCCTTTCCTGTAAGTCATATAGCATCACAGCTATCTTCCCTGCTAGGCATCCCACTGGTAAGAGCATAGATGTTTGTGTGATCCTGTCTGGGTTTCAATCCAGTCTCTAGCACCTCTCAGCTACATTAACAAGGGAACATTGGTGTCTGGAAGAGGTAGTTCCTTCAATCATTAAATGTGAAAAGCAAGGATCATAAGAAGTGTGTAAGGGTTGGTTTAGCATCGCCTGGCAGATGGTAAGAGACCAATACATGGTAACTCATACTTATATTAAAACAATCATTCAGTGATATCTGTTCAGGAAATCAGTTGTTATTGTGATGAATGTGAATATGGGAAGCTTGCCTTGGAGAATCACTTACATTCAGGGTTTTTTCCCACTCTTCTCTGTCTGTCCCCAAGTGCCCCAAATGTCCCATGTATAGCAGAGAGCTTTTTTTAAAAAAGCAATAATTGGACTAATTTGCAGGGAAATAAGACCAGTGCAAGCAGACTTGGACCATAGTGATGCTTCCTGGGAAGATAATAAGAGCACAGAAAAGGAAATGATATGAATGGAAGGGACTGTAGGCCACATGGGCTGAGATACTCATGTTGGGCTAGAGAGAAAGCGTGTGGAAAAGCTACCAGCCGTTCTCTGCAACCATTCCTTACCGTTTTACCTTTGTTTGAATTTTGTGTCTACCTGAGGGAAATGAAACAGAACACACACCATCTCTGTTATGGGGCATTATTCAATTCCCATCATCAGAGGCAAAGACTGTGAAATGGTGATTTGGAAAAGAATTTTAAATTATGTTTCTGTTTTCCTGTTTATTCTTTTCCTCTCCATTTTCGAAACCCTCAACCTTTTGCCCCATCTGATCCGAACTGCTACCTATGAAAACATGGTAGTTCTAGAGAACATATTGGTAAATTCACATTCATCTTCAAAAACAATTTTCCCACTTGTAGTACCCTGTCAGGCTTGTCCAAGATCAAAACAAGACCTTGTGGTGCTCTGGAAATGAACTTGGTTAAGCTGCACTGTGGCAAGCCTACTCCCGTAATGATCACCTAGGGGCCAGCTGGGCAAGGCATGGTTTGGAATTTTAAGGACAAAGTTTCCTTGACTCTGTCTGTTTTTGGCCTGGCTTGGTGACCAGAATGGGGTCACCTCTTGATTATCCAAACGTTTATGTCCCCTTACACACAGCAGGGACTGAGCTATCAGAAATGAGTCTCAGGAGGAAAGAGAGAGAGGCAAAGTATATTTCTATAAGTCTCACTAGGGAACCACTCTAAAGCACACAAAAATAACTGGTTAATGTCGCTCAAGATAGTTTGTAAGCACTGCGCACTGTCGTACTTGTACAGTGCTGGGCACAGTGGTAGGCCCAGACGTGGGCACATTTGATTTTATTGCTGTATCTTAGCATGCTTATTTCCTTGACTATCTTTTTCTATGTGGAACTTCTGAATTGCATCAAGAAGGCTCATTTCTGATTCAATCTCACTGTCTTTGGGTTTAAAACTGGCTCCTCCAGCCCCTGGAGGCAGAGGCTAGGGTAAGTTTCCCCGTTGCCCCAAGCCCTAGTGGTCTCATCTGTTATTTGGAAATGCTAGTCAAAACATTGCCAAGATCAAAGTTTCAGCTTTGACAGTACACCACTTATTCCATAGCAAAGGCCCAAGCAGCGCTCATTTCTGTTGTTCTTTGGCTTTGCATTTTGTGCCTTCAATAAATACTTCAAAAGAACTTCTCCTTGGACACCAGGCACCATAGAAAGAATTGAATTTTAAAAATAGAATAATGGCTCTGAGTTTTCAATAGGTTTATAGAATTTGCAAAAATTTCCCTAGTACTCTGTTATATATTAATTTAGACTGATTTCTGTAATAGAGATGTTTTTAAATCTGTGGTCCTTATTTTTATAAACTTTTCTCTTGCTCCTACTTTGCCTAAGATATGTTGATACTTTTTCTTGTTTGTATTTCTATGTGTTTTTTTTTCCTTCCATATTGAAAGTTACATTTTCTACTCTTATCCTAAATTTAACATCTTGGTCTGTCCCAGATAATTAAGGGAATACAATATGTAGACTCTGATTACACCTTCACATGGTACATGCCTTTGGTCAATGTTTTATTTTCCTCAATTTAGTCAAATAAATTAAATATTTTTATTATATATTGACATTGTTCATTTACATATATCTGCCTGTGTCCATGTTCCCATTAATTTTTCTCAGATCTTTCTGAGGGATAATTTAAAGCACCATATTTTAAAGTGCATGATTTAGGAACTCCACTAAAGAAAGCCTATTGGTAGTAAAAGTGTGTAGTTTTTATTTGTATAATCATGGCTTCATTTCATGAGTGTTCTTGAAATATAGTTTCGTGACTAACAGCATCTCACTGGGGAGCTGGTTTCTTGCAGTTCTTTGAGAGATTCTTGGTCTGCAGAGAAGAAAGCTGTTGAAATAACTCTTCCCTTTGTTGGGGTCTGTCTTCACAATGATGTCTCTTGGGGCTTCCTCTCCTCCTCAGCCTTCTTTGGGTGTTCTGGAGTGAATCTATGGGAGGCATCTCTTCATTTTGCTCTCATTTTATTACTTTAAAATGTATTCATCATCTCTCAAACAGTTCTATGCAACATCCCTCTATTCCATCCTGTGGGACTCTGAGTAGATGAACATCAGACTCATTCCTCCCCAGTCTCTTCACATCTTTCGCATAGTGTCTGTCCACCCCTGGTCTTTGTTCTGAGTAATTATTTCAGATTTTCCTGTTCCCTAATCCTTTTCACTTTTAGGCCGAATTTGCTGTGTAACTAACCAATGCCTTTTCCCTTAAATGATGATGAATGATTTTTAAAAATGTTTAAACCCTTATTTTATTCTTTTCCATTCTACTCGGCTAAGTTGGACTCTTCCTGATTTTTTCTTTGTTATTCCATACCTTTGAACTTCTACATAAGAGGCAATCTCTATGACATATGGAATAATTTTCTTGTGGGGGATTCCTGGAGCCTAATTCTGCTGTTTGTTGCTTGTACTGAGATTTATTTACATGGTTTGTTTCTTTCTATATTTCATGATCATTGATTCTAAACTCATACATATTTGATCATAAACTGTGGGAAACTTTGGGATTAAATCAAGGATGTATTCTTACAGAGAGGGTTTCATTTGTTCTTTTTTTCCTTTTGTTTTAAATTTATTTATTCTAATTAGATACACATGACAGCAGAATGCATTTTGATTCATTGTACATAAATGGAGCACAACTTTTCATTTCTCTGGTTGTACACAATGTAAAGTCGCAACATACATGCAGTCATACATGTACCTAGGGCAATGATGTCCATCTCATTCCACCATCTTTCTTGCCCCTATGTTCCATCCTCCTTTCTCTCCCCTTTGACCAAAGTTCCTCCATTCTTCCTATGCCCTCTCCCCCATTATGGATCAGCATCCACTTATCAGAGAAAACATTCGGCCTTTGGTTTTTTGGGATTGGCTTATTTTACTTAGCATGATGTTCCTCAACACCATCCATCTACCTGCAAATGCCATGATTTTATTCTCTTTTCATGCTGAGTAATATTCCGTTGTGTGTATATACCACAGTTTCTTTATCCATTCATCTATTGAAGGGCATCTAGGTTGGTTCCACAGTTTAGCTATTGTGAATTGAGCTGCTATAAACATTGAAGTGGCTGTGTCACTGTAGTATGCTGTTTTCAAGTCGTTTGGGTATAGACCGAGGAGTGGGATGACTGGGACAAATGGTGATTCCATTCCAAGTTTTCTAAGGAATCTCTCTACTGCTTTCCAGATTGGTTGCACCAATTTGCGCTCCCACCAGCAATGTATGAGTGTGACTTTTTCCCCACAACCTCACCAACACTTGTTGTTTGAATTCTTGATAATTGCCATTCTGATGACTTGAGATGAAATCTTAGAGTAGTTTTGATTTGCATTTCTCTAATTGCTAGAGATGTTGAACATTTTCTCATATATTTGTTGATTGATTATATACCTTCTTCTGAGAAGTGTTTATTTAGCTCCTTAGCCCATTTTTTTCATTGGGTTGTTTGTTTTTTTGATGTTAAATTTTTCGAGTTCTTTATATACCCTGGAAATCAGTGCAGTATCTGATGTGTGTGTGGCAAAATTTTGCTACCAAAGTGGCAAAATTTTGCTACCAAAGTGTAGGCTCTCTCTTCACCTCATTGACTTTTTTTTTTTTTTTTTTTTTTGCTGAGCAGAACCTTTTTAGTTTCAATCAATCCTATTTATTGATTCTTGATTTTATTTCTTACACTTTAGCAGTCTTGTTAAGGAACTTGGGGCCTAATCTGATGTGATGAAGGTTTGGACTTACATTTTTCTCTATTAGGCACAGGGTCTCTGGTCTAATTCCTAGGTCTTTAATCCACTTTGAGTAGAGTTTTGTGCACAGGGAGAGATAGGGGTTTAGTTTCATTTTACTGCTTATGGATTTCCAGTTTTCCCAGCACCATTTGTTGAAGAGGCTATCTTTTCTCTAATGTGTTTTTTGGCACCTTTGTCTCATATGAGATAACTATATTTATGTGGGTTTGTCTCTGTGTCTTCTATTCTGTACCATTGGTCTACATGTCTACCATGCCATTTTTGTTACTATAGCTTTATAGTATAGTTTCAGATCTGGTATTGTGATGCCTTTTGCTTCACTCTTTTTGCTAAGGATTGCTTTGGCTATTGTGAGTCTCTTATTTTTCCAAATAAATTTCATGATAGCTTTTTCTGTTTCTGAAAGGAATGGCATTGGGATTTTAATTGGAATTGCATTGAATCTGTATAGCACTTTGGGTAGTATGGCCATCTTGACAATATTGAATCTGTCTATCTAAGAGCATGAAAAATCTTTCCATCTTCAAACAGTTTCTTCAATTCCTTTTTTTAGTGTCCTATAGTTTTAATTGTAGAGGTCTTTCACTTCTTTTGTTAAATTGATTCCCCAAATATTTTATTTTATTTTTTGAGGCTATTGCGAATGGGGTAGTTTTATTAATTTCTCTTTCAGAGGATTCATCATTGATGTTTAGAAATGCATTTTATTTAGAAATGTATTTATTTTATATCCTGCTACTTTGCTGAATTCATTGGTTAATTCTAGAAGTTTTCTGGTGGAATTTTTGGATCCTCTAATTATAGAATCATGTCATCAGCAAATAATGATAGTTTGAGTTCTTCTTTCCCTATTCATATCCCTTTAATTTCTATTGTCTGTCTAATTGCTCTGGCTAGAGTTTCAAGGACTATGTTGAATAGCAGTGGTGAAAGAGGGCATCCCTGTCTTGTTCCCATTTCTAGAGGGAATGCTTCCAATTTTTCTCCATTTAGAATGATGTTGGCCTTGGGTTTAGCATAGATAGCTTTTACAATGTTGAGGTATGTTTCTACTATTCCCAGTCGTTCTTGTGTTTTGAACATGAAAAGGTACTGTATTTTGTCAAATGCTTTTTCTACATCAATTAGTATAATCATATGATTCTTACCTTTAAGTTTATTGATGTAATGGATTATGTTTATTGGTTTCTGTATGGTTTT
>CM053401.1:173660792-173703085 GCA_028644305.1 Xerus rutilus
GTCTGAAAATTTCTTTCTTTGAGATGTCTCTGGTTTTGGTATCAGGGTGATAATAGCCTCATAGAATGAGTTGAGAAGGGTTCCCTTCTTTTCTATATTATGGAATAATTTGAGGAGTATTGGTATTAATTCTTCTTTGCCAGTCTTGTAGAACTCAGCTGAGATTCTGGCTAGTCCTGGGCTTTTTGTGGTTGGTAGGGTTTTGATGATATCTCCTATTTCCTTGCTTGAAATTGATCTGTTTAAATTGTGTATGTCCTCCTAGTTCAGTTTGGGCAGGTCATATACCTCTAGAAATTTGTCAGTGTTTTTGGAGTTTTCTATTTTACTGGAGTATAAATTTTCAAAATAGTTTCTGGTTATCCTCTTTATTTCAGTAGTGTCTATAGTGATATTTCCTTTTTCATCACAAATTTTAAAATTTGATATTTCTCTCTCCTTTTAGTTATGGTGGCTAAGGGTTTGTCAGTTTTATTTATTTTTTTAAAGAACCAACTTATTGTTTTGTCAATTTTTTGAATTGTTTCTTTTGTTTCAATTTCATTGATTTCTGCTCTGATTTTAATTATTTCCTATATTCTACTTCTTTTGGTGTTGGTTTGTTCCTCTTTTTCTAGGACTTT
This sequence comes from Xerus rutilus, assembly GCA_028644305.1. Lineage (NCBI taxonomy): Eukaryota > Metazoa > Chordata > Mammalia > Rodentia > Sciuridae > Xerus > Xerus rutilus. Next base: position 173,661,416 of record CM053401.1, read on the forward strand.
GAGAGGTAATGTCAGGGCATTTATTTGTTGACTTTTTCTTCTTTTAATGAATGAGCTTAATGCAATGAACTTTCCTCTTAGCATTGCCTTCATAGTGCTCCAGAGATTTTGATATATTGTATCAGAGTTCTCATTTACCTCTAAGAAGTTTTTTTTTTCTCTCCTCCCTGATGTCTTCTGTTGTCAATGTGTCATTCAATACATGCTATATAGTCTCCAAGTGGTAGAGTAATTTCTATTTTTTATTGTCATTGATTTCTAATTTCATCTATTATTGTCAAATAGGATGCAGGCTAATATCTTTATTTTATTTATTTATTTTTTTGCATTTGCTAAGACCTGCTTTGTGGCATAGCATAGTATCTGTTTTGGAGAAGAATCCATGTGCTGCTGAGAAAAAAGTGTATTCACTCATTGATGGAATAGAATATTCTGTATTTATCTGTTAAGTCTAAATTATTGATTGTTTTATTGAGTTTATTTTTTGTTTAGTTTTTGTTTGGCAGATCTATCTAGTGGTGAGAGTGGTGTGTGAATGTCACCCAGTATTATTATGTTATGGTGTATTTCATCCCTGTCTGTTCAAAGATGCAGTGCTGTGGCATGCAGTGTTATGGTGGGCAGCTGCCTCTAGACCCTGTCTGTTGTCCCAAGGTAGAGGCTACTACATGGCTATGGTGATGGCTCCACTGTCCCAAGATGGATGCGCATCAGGATGTGACAGCGTGGACCTCCACTCTGTGAGATCCTGGGCCTGATCTGGGCCTGGGCTCCTGTGGGTCCATAGGGGCTGTCCTGGGCCTGAGTCTGGCTCCCATGAGTCTCATTTTTTCTTAATGGGAAACTGGAAGCTTCTATCAACTGGAACATAAAACACAAAACAAAAAACAAAAGCAAAAATAACAACCCCTTTCATGATGCCCATCTTCATCTTGGAGTTTGAAACTGGCTCCTCCTCTTCCCTCCTGCTGGAATGCCTGGTGTCCCACTGATGGCAATCTGCTCAGCTTTCTCCTCTTCCTCCCTGGCCCATGCAGTCTCTATTAGTGACTTTTTTTGTTTTAGCTTATGCCTTTGGTTCCATGGGAATGTGCAGCCTACCACACTACCACAGGAGCTTCCACGGTCCTCCCAGGCAATACCTCTCTGCCTCATCTTTTCTGTTTTTCTCTTCCTTTCTCTTTAAATTTGATAACCTGAGAGTGGAAAAGTTGGAAGTAGTTCATACTGAAGGGCACATGACTAATTACGCTAACACTTGCTACCGTGACCTCCCTCTGTCACCCACGCTGGCTGTGAAGGCACAGAGGATCTCCCTTGTAATGGCACCAGACCTGCTGCAGGATGCACAGCAGCAGAGAAAGCAGGTGTGCCCATCGTACAGGAAGATGGGTCATGAGTTGTGAGCCAAAAAATGCTCTTTCAGGATTGGGAAAATTTAATTTGCAATTTCATTAGATAAAAAATATTTACTATGTTTATCAGTAAGAAAAATCTCATCTGTTTCGATGGTTGTGCAGAACTTCATGAACTTCATGGTATAGAAAGAATATCCCATAATGGTTTTTGTTTATTTGTTTTCCCTAAGCTACAAATGTTGGATCTGAATTAGAAAATCTAGCATGTGTCCCCCTTGATGTTCTGGCTCTGAGATCTTTAGTTTATCCTTTAATCTCTCTGCTTCTGTTTTCATGTCTATGCAATGGAGACAGAAATACCATCCTTAGCGGGTTGCTACAAAGATAAAATTAGCTAAGTAATGTGGTCTTATGTGATGGCATGGAGAGGGAGATGATGTCTTTTTATCTCCCCCTACCCCAGAGTTGTTCCCATGTAGAAGAAGGGTTCTGATCCACCGCCACCCTGTGAGGGAAACCAGAGCAGGATCACTGCATGTTGTCACTGTGATAGTCACTGTGACATAGAAATCTGAGTTCATTTTCAGAGTAATCTGATTCTTCTAGAAATTACAAGTTGAATAGGGAAAGGAGAAGCTTAAAACATGGGTGGATAAAGTTTTAGAAAACTTATAATGAAGATATAATCATTGAAACCTGATTCTCTTCCTTTCCAGTTCTTCTTTCCACCCAAACAGTAACAACAAAGCAAAAGAAGTCATTCAACACAGAAAATGTGAATGAAACCAGAGAAAAAGACAGGAAAGTAGAAATATGAGGCCCAGAGTTTTTGTTCATTTACTTGTTTTAATTTCTAGCACCTTGTTTAGCGTCTGCCTTATCAGAGTGACAAAATGTGGTTTTTGATCAGAGTGGGATTAAGCAAATGGAAACCGGTTCCAGTGAACCTCATTTGTATTATTACTGTTATATTAAGGAATCTATATACTGTGCAATTCTGTGAAGAGTCTGAACTTTGGATCCAAAACACATTTAGATCGAATTTTGACTCCATGACTTCACACATGCGATTTTTTTCACTAAGTTTGGCTTTATCTTCAGCAACACAGATGTAACAATTAGATACTTGGTGATGTGTGGGGCAGTGCTTCCTGTATCCCTCTTAACCTCTTGATCTTCTGTTCTCTCTTCCCTGTTTCCCACCTCCACAGCCCTCAATGCCATTGGTACTAACACTACATTGCCTGGAGCCAGTGGTTTTCTCTCTCTTATACAAAGAGAGAGAAAATTATTTGCAGGTAAGATCAAGTATTTGCCTATTAGTGATTCATTTGTCTTGTAATCAAGTATTTTTGAACAAAGAAAAAGAGATTTAGGGTGGATTTTCCCAATGAGGAAAGAGTAAAATATAAAGGTGTATTAATTCTATGCCCTGTGATAGTTGAAAAGACGGCAGTACCTAACATTAGTACTGTGGTTGGGGCCTCAAGTCATTATATTCAAGGAAAAAGTTATGACATACTTTTAGCCAATTATCAAACTCTTTTTGATGAATGATGAAAGATTAAGAGATTGATTTTTTTCCTTATACCATAATAGGAAGAGAAAGAAGAGAAATGAATCTGTTAACGAAGAACATCTTTGGAAAAAGGCACATTTATTAAAAAAATAATAAATTCAATAATACTTTTTTGCCTTGAAATAGGTATTTTAAGTATTTTTCTGTCTTCACAAAATCTTTAGTAAAATATTAATTTTTGGTACCTTATAAATTTGAGGAATTTTGATTCCATTAATTGCTTTGTATTTCCTGTAATACTCCAGAAAAGAATGGAAGAATCTGGCAACATTTTGAAATTACAGCAATTCAAAATGATATTAAAATTGTGACTATAATGAACTTATAAAGGACGGGAATGAGGAGTGGAAGTGGTACCTGGAGAATTCAGGAAATCCCTATACTCAAAGGAAATTAAACTTTTGAAGCCAAAATTCTAATAATGTTCTAGTAAAAATCTCTAATCTCTCAGCCTTAGATTTTAGTGTTGAAAGCTGTGTCTGCATCCTATCATCTTTCATCTTATACCCCAAATGAAAAAAGCATTTGAGGGCATTATATAAAATTTTATCAAAATAATTAAAATTTTTGACAAGCTTTCACTTAGCAGATGCCAGGAAATGTAGTATGTAACAGGTATCATCTTGTATTTTTAAAGCCATTATTAGCCACAGATTATAGATGAGGAAAGAAACTGCAATTGTTCCCAAATGTAGAGGTGAGATTAAAATCATGTCAATCTGTTATAAACCTCTTACATATTATATTTTAGTGCCCCTCAGTTTCCTCATTCAAAAACAAGAGGAAAGGATGAATTTTTACAGCAAACAGAAGAGAGGTTTTTAAATGCCTGTGGTAAAGGAGCAGACACAAATGTCTGTCGGGTTTATAGTATGAGTTTGTGGAAATAGATGTAATTTGAAATGCAATTAAAGGAATTCGTGAATGAAATGAGAAAAGAAATGGAAACGATGCCCTCTGTAGAAACACCAGTTGTGCATAGCAATGTCATGGGTAAATGCCCATCTGATAAGAGGTTTTAATTAAACTAAATAATTTATTATCCATTATACTTCAATGAATTAAAAAGGATATAATCTAAGATGCTTTATTTCTCTGAAACAGGATCATATACCGTAAATTCAGCACATCATGTGTTCTCAAGCGAGAAAATGTCCAGATTAATAAAATGCAGGGGAGATAATATTTAATTTCTATAGTATTTTAACCATTGGTACATTCATCCAAATACTTTCCCTATGCAGAACTAGACATTACATGTTCTTGGAAAGGCACTACATGAAAACAAGTTCTTTATAGGGAAAATTTTTAAATATGAACAGCAGACATAACTATTTCAATGACAGTTATTCATTTTGTGTATCACACATGTATATGCACACAAGGTTGTATATATAAGTACTTGTACATAATTTTCATACATATACATCCACGCGTATATCTGCATTCACATATTATTTACATTCTTATGTAGATAAAAATTTATATTAATATCATTAAAATCACATATGCTTCCTCAGTTTTATGTTGTTTTATTTTTAAATTCCTAAACATCCATAGTTACTATATATTAAATACAAAGCATAAGCCAAAAAATGCAAATAAAATATAAAGGGTCAATTAAAGAAAACAAGTACTGAAATTGATTATCCTAATTCTTCTTTTGCCCATAAAGAAATTACTTGCTTTTACTTCTTGTGCTATAGGAGTCTTGTTAAGGAAGTATGGTCCTAATTCGACATGATGAAGATTTGGGCTTATTTTTTCTCCTATTAGGCATTGGGTCTCTGGTCTGATTCCCAGGTTCTTGATCCACTTTGAGTTGAATTTTGTGCATGGTGAGAGATAAGGGTTTAGTTTCATTTTGCTGCATATGGATTTCCAGTTTTCCCAGCACCATTTTGAACAGGCTATCTTTTCTCCAGTGTTTATGGTTTAGATATGAGATGACTCCTAAAACCTCATGTGTGAGACAATAATGTCCAGAGGTGAAATGATTGGGATAAAAGATCCTTAACTTAATCAGTGCATTAATCTACTTGAATGGATTACTTGGGTGATAACTGTTGGCATATGAAGTGTGACTGGAGGAGGTAGGTCAATCGGGGGGTGTCTTTGGGGCTTATATTTTGTCCTTGTTGAGGGGAGCATTCTCTCTCTCTCTCTCTATCTCTCTCTGTCTCTGTCTCTCTCTCCTTCCTGGTAACATGTACTGAACTACTTTCTTCACTACACTAGTGGAAAGCTCCCATGATATTCTGTCTCTCCTTGGGCCTATAGTAACAGAGTTGGCCGTCTATGGACTGAAACTTTTGAAACAATGAGCTCCAAGTAAATTTTTTCTCTAAAATTGTTCTTGTCAGGTCTTTTGATCACGGTAGGGAAAAAGCTGAATAAAACAACTGGTAATCATATCTTGAGATTCATTTCAAGTAAAAAAAAAAGCTCAGACAAGTAATGCTATATGTATTTTTACTTCAGTATGCTCTACTTCATTTTAATATTCATCCATGACCTCATATCATATGCATTATTTTGAATTTTGCTTTTTCCATGTTACCTTTTCCATTTAAACGTGTTTGTTCTTTTAAACAAATTCTTAACATTTTTAGGAAATTAAGTTATTTTAATAAAATAAGTTCCAGTTTATGTATGATGATTATTTCATATAATTCTCAGATCTTGGCTCTTAAAGCAATACTGTAATTAATAAAACTTTCAAGAAGTAGAATTGTTGAATGATAAGATGTGGGCATTTGAAATTTTAATCATTGCTGACTTATCAGTTTAGGTGCAGCTAAAAGTGTTTCCCCATAGCTTAACAAATACTGAATGTAGGTAATAACACTGATTCAATGAGACAATTATTTTATCAAGTTGAGCATCTATATCATAAAACTTTATAATATTCACAACTATTTTTGTTAAAAATAAAGCCACATTTAGTACTTCAGAGAAAATTTTAAGATGCTGTTTTTCATGCAGTGTTTCAAGATTTTATGGCTTTTGTAAGCATAAACATGGATGCAAAAGGTGGTTAATTAGTATCCTATTTTAAAAAATGGCCGATTGTAGAAAAGATCATTTTAAAGGAATTTAATCTATATTTTTCTGATAATAAGAGCTGTTTTTGTTCATTATTAAAATGTGGAAAATAGAAAAAAGCACAAAGAAGTAAAAAAAAAAATCCCATTTTTGAGAAACGTGTAATTTTTAAAAATCATTGATTTATAATTTTGGGCAAATATTTCTTCTTTATTCCTTCCTCTTGTTAGACCCTATGTGTGTACCTACCTACCTTGCTGGACTTAGACACACATAAACACACAGGGATGAGTGGAAGTATAAGTACATATACACACTATATTCATGTTCCTTTATATAAACAAAAGGTCACAAAACACAAAGATCTGAGATTTGCCCTGCATCATCATTTCCAAGTGCTCCTTGTTTCTCCTCTGGTCTTCTGGCAGATATAAGCACCCAAATCTTTCCAGTGTGTATTAGAAGTTTACATCCAACTCATGTGAAACAGAAAACCTATGTAACTTCTAAATGGTTCTCGTGGGCACGTGTGCCTTTTCCTCAGCCTTTCATTCAGCAGCTGAACTCATGTAAAGTCCTAGGGCATCTCCATAAAGAAACAGAGGACTCTCTGGAATAGAATCCCAGAAGGCCCGAGTGTTGATGTCAGCAAGGCTGTTTGCTGCCTTATAGACACATAAACTCGTATTCCTTAGAAGGCAGCATTGCTTTTCAATTACAATTCCCTTTTCTTTGTTTGCATGATAGTAGATACATCATAAAAAGGGAACTCAAACTTTTTATGTTTATTTCCTCACTTTTCTCTGCAATTTGAAGGTTTTTTTCCTACTTATTCCACAATTGCATGCATTTCATTTTAATGAAACCAATTTAATCTCTATGCAAAAGCCTTTTGTTTACTTTCCTCCTAAACATTCTGCTCTGGGGAGGCATTCTCCCTCAGAAAATTCTCCATACTTTCCAAGCTAACCCACTGGTGTGCCCACTTGCATTGATTACACATTTATTGAAGATATGACATTTCCCCAATGAGAGAGAACTAAAATTTAGGAAGGGTAATCATTTTATATATATATATACACACACACACACACATATGTTTAAATATTAAATATATATGTGTATATATTTTTTTTTCCTAAAATTTGTACTTTGAGAGTTGGGGCATTGGGACAATGCATAGGTAGGGGCAGGAGACCCACGGGCCAATGATAAAAGTTTGTCATTTGTAAATAGGAACCTTTACTTCTGAAGAGTAAAAGAGAGCTTACTTACTCAGGGAGCTTTGGAGGAGAAGTTGGGTCACCTCATTCCAATATGCATCCCTTTTTCTTTTTCCAACACACAGAAATATCAAAAGAGGCAAGTGATGAAGGACCTTGTTTTCTTCATACTTCAGTTGCTTAAAAAGTCAGAGCACTTAAAGACTGACAATGTAAAAAGTGAGTGACTCTAGAGTCCAAGTATAGAGGAGGGGATTGTGCAATCCAAGTGCAATCTATTCAGAAGCCTTGCAAAAAGTGAATTTTAGGCTTAGAGGACCAGATACATGAAAGGATAGAAAATATGACTAGAATGTGTTTTCCTTTATTTTTTCATCTTGATTTTTAAAATATATAAGTAGTATACAAATGTACATTTGCTTTTAAAGATCTGCATATTGCTGTATTTGAATATACAAACGTGAGATGTAATATCTCAGTTCTACTCTTCAGAAGGTCTCTGCATAGTCTTGCACATCCTCCAGAAGAAGTGGCTCTCAATGTCTCCGAAGTGCCTGTCACTCTGTAATGTCCAAATGTAGAAGAACGAGATCCTACAGATGGCAAATGGGATTGTGTTACAAACATTTTGTGCAACTTACTTTGTCTTGTTCATATCAATAGATAATGGCCCATTTCTTCTATCTTAAAAGCTTTGTAGAGTTCTGGAGTAGAGAAGCACTACAGTTTGCTTAACTGTGTCTTACATGGACATTTAGATTGTCTTAGTATTTCATTGTTTTACGTTGCTACAGTAATAACTTTGAAACCTAGGGTCAACTCACTTCATCTTTTCATGCCTTAGTTTCCTTATCTATAAAATGAAAAAAGTTATGGTTCCTGACCCCAAAAGAGACACCTATCATGAAATTCTGCAGTTGGTGCTCACACTCACTTTATTTCTATGATGCTGCTGATGGTAATCCTTGTTTGCACTTGTGCTCTGGAGAGATTTTTAGAAGCAATATAAACAGGGAAAGAACTTGCGTAAAAATTTTGTTGGAGACTGCTACATTGTCTTCCAAAAGGCTTTGCCATTCCTTGTGATTCAGGTATATGAGAATGAGTTTCCCCAGGTCTTTGCCAGTGTGGGGCACTTTCCAACATGGACTTTGGTCAACAAGATGTCGACAGCATTCCAGTTGTTACATTGTTATATTCATTTAATCATGTCAGGAAGTTTTTCTTTTTCCCTTTTTGTTTTGTGGAATTTTCACTTATCTTCAATGAATTAGTATTAAATCAGTGTCAGATCATGGATTCCTGGAAATAGACTGCTCACAGACTTGGAAGATGGGGAGAGGACTTCCGTTCCATGGCACCTGTGTCTCAGCTCTGTCTTCTTTCTACCAGAAGAGGACTTGGGATGGTTCAATTTGCTTCCAGAACCAGCAAGGCTGAAGCTCACAAATGTCTGTTTCTGGATACTTTCATCTGATCTATTTGTCTTCCTTCATCAATATTATACAACTTGATTTAATATTACTTTATAAAACACAAAGATGTCTGATACAATGACTCTTTCTCTGTTCAGTTTTTCAAATTACATTTATTTTCTTTGTATTTTGGACTGTACTCATTACTTTGGACCAGCTAAAAATGGTCAAAGACAGTCTGTCATGATATTTATTGGAATGGCTTGGAACTTAAAGTTTGATGAGATAATGGATGCTGATAAAATAAGAGAGCCTTCTTATCTAGAGACAGAATTTTTTCTGTTACTTAGGTCTCTCCTAGTAAAGTTCCAGTTGTCTGATCACTGATGTAACATATTACATCAGGAAGCAGAATTAAGCCCTAATCCTAGAATTAGTTTCTGGCCCTAAGAGAATGGAAATGAGTGGCATGTGGTTAGAGGATTTCAAAATTATTATGGGTCAATTACTATTTATTTCTTAATATTTTCCACTTAGAACAGGAATATGTATTATTATGATTTTTGTCTTGCTACACTATTGTGTTGAGTGTGCAAAGCACAGGTCACTTTTTACTCAACAGCTCTCTCAAGAGGAGCTTCATCTGAGGAAACACTTTTGTATGTGGACTTCATATAGATGAGAACCTGTGTTAGTCATCTTTTCATCACTGTGACCAAAGTACCTGAGAAAAATAACTTAGAGGGGAAAGATTTATTTCAGTTTATAGTTTAGAGAATTTAGTTCGTGGTTGGCCAGCTCCACTTCTCTGGGCCTAAGGTAAACTATAACATCATGGTGGAAGGGTGTGGCAGAGGAAAACTGCTTATCTCATGGCAGCCAGGAAGCAGAAGGGGTGGGGGAGGAAAGGGCCAGGAGAAAATAAACCCTTCAAGGACAGGCCCTTGGTGACCTACTTCCTCCAGCTAGGTCCCACTCCCAGTAGTGCATTCAACCACCAATGGATTAACCCACTGAAAGCCTCATGATCCAGTCATGGCCCAAATGCCCCAACTCTGAACCTTACTGCACTGGAGACCATGCTGTCAGCACATGAGCTTTAGGACAACATTCCATATACAAACCATAACACATCCTGAACTTCAAGACAGAAGCTGAGCCTGATTCTATAACAGTGATGTTTAGTGACTATGATGGCCTCCTATGTCAGTGTCCATGCCAGTTTCCTACATGACCTTGCCATACTTCCATCCAAAGGTTGTCTGTCCATCACCGTAACTTGTTTGGCATATGGCATGATTTTGCCAAGGAACTCTCAGTGAGCTTGACAAAGACACAGGTCTTGAGAAGTCCTGAAGACAGCAGATGAAGCCAGATGTTTACTCAGCTGTACTCATCCAACCTCAGTTATGAGAAACAAAACACTTCTAACATGACTTAAGTCACTAATATCAGGTTGGTCTGTCACACAACAATATGCAGTGATAGACATTTTGAAGTTAAGAAGAGTCACAAGTATTGAATAATAATTTCTTTAATCAACTTACAAATTGATTTGAATTCTAAACAGCTTTTCAGAAGAAGTTTTGGTGCTCAAGGAAATCATTTTTATTTCCTAAATTATTATATCTGAAAGAATAGACTTTAGAATATACATATGTGAGAAATAATGCCCTAAAAGCAGATTGCATAATATTTGCTCAAACTCCTTTTAATCATGAGTCAGCATTTATACACTAAAATTTTAAGCATAGAACACATGAAACACTTTTCAGTTTGGAAACTGCACCCTTGATCATATTCATCATTAAATGATTCGTTAAGACAAATCTATGTTGTGGCTTGCTCTCTCTTTGTCCTCATGTGCATGTCCTTAGGAACCTGCCTGGTGTCTTTCTTTCCTTTGAGATCTTAGTCATAAAGAGCTCTGCTTTTTATCTACCCAAGAGTCGGTGAGCTGTGTCTCACCATCCAAAGAAACTGGAAGGCTTAAAACAACTATTTGCTGGATATTTGTTATGGACTGACAGTGTAGCACAGTTCAAGAAATGCTTCTGTCCAATTGCTGTCCTTCTCATGGACTTTGAGGTAGACAAACACTGGGGAGAAAATTCATCTCATTTATTACAGAAAATGTTTTCTTCCTTGATATGTATTAAAGGAGTATGAACTAATAAGAAAAAAATCACAAATACCCTACAGGAAAATTGAAAGTGGTAAGGCAATGTTAGTCGACAGTAAAATTAGAAAGTCAAAATAATAAGAAAATGTTAATGAAAACATTGCAAATGAAAGTTTTTGTGTTTAAATTTTTTCTACTAAATTGAACATTATTAGAAAGCAAAATACAAACTATATGACAATTTCAATTGAAAATATAACACAAGGGCAAGTTTTACATCAATTGAGCACCTTCTTCTATTTACACAGAATGCAGTGGTAATAACAAATAGATATAAAAGAATTAGGATGTCCAGCTCATAAAGTGAAGACATTTAGGATGGATACAGTGAAGTGTTCTGTCTGCATTTCTCTAACAGTTGAATAGACGTAGCTCTGAGCCATACTATGAACCTTAACTTGAATTCATGTGCACCAAGTGATATTCTTTTTCTCACTGTTCATTACCCTGGTAATTACAGTATTGACTGAAAGCTTAGTTTAATTTGTATCAATTATCTAAAAACCATTTCAATATACTTTTTTCTTCTTGATCAAAGCTTGCCTGAAAACATGTTAAGTGCATTTCTGCCCTTGAACATCATCTGTTAAATGCATTGAAGTTGTTGTGAGATGTGTCAAGCTAATCTTACTGATGTGATGATAGGTTCCTGTCTCTATATGCAAATGATGTATTTCTCAAGTCTCTAATAATTTTTCTTTTTTTCTCAGAATAATTTCCCCCCAGAATTTAATGGATAAAAAGAATACTAGTCAATTTCACAGTATATATATTTGGAACAATAAATTATATCTTTCTATATTAAGAACTGTGAATCTTCTAAAATAAACCTCTAGGTTGTTTAATTTTAAAAAGAAATGAATGAGTTAATAAAATGAACAATTTGATTGGTATTGACAAGCAAGCTCTAAGTCGACCTCACAATGCCTTCACTTGCATTTCTTATTTAGCCCCTAGTGTTATAATCTTGAAGGAAGTAACCACCATTTTATGAATGTGGGAACCAAGGTTCAAATTAGTTACATCATTTACCCCTGGTTGCTTCATAAGTAATGGATGAAAAATTATAAGTGACAGAACAGCCAATATCCATTCCACTTTTCCATATTTTTTAAGATCTTTCACTCTGGATCATACTGCAGCTAGTGAAATAACCAGGAGGCAATGGTAACAGCAAGCCTGGAGAGATTACTCTAAACACTTCTGGATGGAAGTCATTGAATGAATGGGGACAAAGATGAAATCTAGTCTAACAGAAGGAGATGGGTTACTGTGAAGGGCAATGAGGGCTGGGTCATTTCAGCTGTGTTTAAAAAAGAAGAAGAATCACGTTTGACAAGAAGAATCATTCAGAATTAGAGTTTGTTTAGAGATCCAGTTTTGTACCAGATTCATATGTGTCAGAGGGCAACTATCACATACATGCTGACATGACTAATTCCTAAGCCCAGTGGATAGTGTTATGGTTCAAATTTCCACTATTGTCCATGTGTTTGTATTGGAGATGGGGCCTTTAAGAAGTGGTAAGTCCATAACAGCTTCCTCTAATCTTGACTAGATTTCCTTGCCTTGATCTTGGATTTCCTTGCCTCCAGAACTGTGAGAAAATAAATCTCTCTTCTTTATAAGTTACCCAATCATAGACATTTTGTTATAACAGCACAAAATGGACCAAGGTTCCTATGGTCAAGCTTCTTTAGGGACAGCTTAAATGTGTTCTCTACAGCAGAATCAGAAGCTTACAATCAAAGAGTCTCCAGGATGCATTTTCCTCTGTAGGTTTGATTGAGGAAGTGCCTCTTTACAAACTTATTCAAAATGCTCCAAAATGAATTTCCCAAATACCCATCAGGAGCTTAAAAGCTAAACAAAGAATAGTAAAGACATATAATGGAATATTATTCAGCAATAAAATGGAATGTACTATCCATACATGCCAGAATATGTATCTCAAATAGTAATTCCAAACAAAGAAACCAGATTAAAAAAATACATACTAAAAAAATCACATCAAATATTAGAAAAATTTAAACTAACCTATATAATAGGAAGAAAATCTAGGGTTGAGGACTGGGAATGTGCTCAGAGGTACAGCAATTGCCTAGCATGCATAAGGCCCTGAGTTCAATCCTTAGTATCACAAAAATAGTAAGAAAAAGAAAATCTGTTGCTCTGGGAAACAGTGGCAAGAGAACTGAGAGAGATCACAATGGGTTAATTAATTTTTAAATATGATGCTAATGTTTATTATCGGAACTTAAAATCATACACACATAACACCAAATTTAACTCTTTAAGTTTGTGCATCTTATTATATGTCAATTATACCATCATAATAGAGCTGTTTTATAAAAAGGAGAAAAAGATAACTGCTGCAGGAAAATTTGATCATGTCCTACATCATAAAGAATCACTTCTCTGCCCTAGGACTTGCTAGGTTAAAGACATGTTTTAAGTGCTATAATTTAGGTATTTTATATAAATCATGTCATGCTTTTGAGTTCAATCAGCCAATAATGATGCTAGGTATATATATTAAGTAATATAAAAATGTCTATTGCATTGTTGGAATGGCCATTTTATAATGATTAGAGTGAGTTACATGTAACTTCACTGTTGAATTTTTTTAGCCTACATTAATGCGATAACTGAGAGGGAACAGATGGGAGAAGACTTCCTTCTTGCCACTCTATTTTCCCTCCACCTCTTTGTTAGGTCATTGAAATTTACCAGCCGAGGATGCTATTGAGCTTGGATTGTCTGCAGGAGTATCAACTACTGTCGAAATCTCTTTCCCCACATTTGTTGATGAGAGAAAATGCACTTTCTGGCAGAATGTGAGCACATATACGCAGCATGTGGGAGTGTGTGCAATAAATATGCTTCGGTTTGTGATTTACCCCTCTGCGGTTACGTGGTCGAAAGTGTGGTCAGAAGTCCATGTAAAGGAACGTCTCTTCTCTTTCAGGAGGGACACTGCAAGACACTTTCCAATTTGTGTGATGAGTCCCAACTTCCAAGTCTTCATCTGTGACTTCTCATCTTATTACATGAGCACAAAATATATTTAAAGGATGAAATTAAAATAGACATTGAAATAAAATGTGAAGATTTCTGGAAAAAAATCATTAAGCAAATAGATCTTTGGGTAGAATCCAACAACAGTTTATCTGATTCAAGTGATCTTGTCTCCAGCTCTCTTGGGTCAATATGTCTGCATGCAGTAACACTGGACTCTCTCTCTCTCTCTCTCTCTCTCTCTCTCTCTCTCTATATATATATATATATATATATATATATATATATATAGATATATATATGATCTTTTGTAAGGATCTAGACTATTCTATGACAGCTTTCTGTAGATTCAGGCTTTTTCAAGTCATTGTTTATGTTTTTTCTTTCCTGTGAAAACTGTAAGCACTTCCAAATAATGGAGAAACTACCAAAATGATTTTTACCAAATACCATTGTAAAACAGAACACAAAGCATGATCCTTATAAAGTTAGAGTCTGGTAAACTATGGCTAAAATCTCTTAATTAAAAATAATACTCAGAGTGTGTGTGTGTTTGTTTTTCTTCACAGATACATAAAAGTAAGGGCGCCTAAACAGAGGTGTGTTCTTTCCTCCTTAAGCTCCCTGTTGGGCACCATCATTTTTCTTTTTACATTTATTCTCAACCTTTTTGTGTCCTTTGAATGTCATTTGGTTATATTAAATTTATTCTTATACCAATGGTACAAAATAGAAGACACAGACACAAACCCACATAAATACAGTTATCTCATACTAGACAAAGGTGCCAAAAACATATATTGGAGAAAAGATAGCCTCTTCAACAAATAATGCTGGGAAAACTGGGAACCCATATGCAGCAAAATGAAATTAAACCTCTCTGTCTCATCTTGCACAAAAATCAGCTCAAAGTGGATGAAGGACTTAGGTACTACAGAGACACTGTGCCTAATAGAAGAAAAAGTAGGCCCAAATCTCCATCATTTTGGCTTAGAAACCAAATTCGTCAACAAGACTCCTAAAGGACAAGAAGTAAAATCAAGGATCAATAAATGAAATGCAATCAAACTAAAAGGATTTTTGCAGCAAAGGAAACAATCAATAACATAAACAGAGAGACTAAAGAATGGAAGAAAATTATTACTACATGCACCTCAGAGCATTAATCTCCAGGATCCATAAAGAACTCAAAAAACTTAACACCAAAAAAATAACTCAATTAATAAATGAGCAAAGGAACCAAACAGACACTTCACAGAAGATACACAATCAATCAACAAATATATGAAAAAATGTTCAATATCTCTAGCAATTAGAGAAATACAAATCAAAACTACACTGAGATTCCATCTTACTCCTGTCAGAATGACAATCATTAAGAATACAAGCAACAATAAATGTTGGTGAGGATGTAGAGGAAAAGGCACACTCATACATTGCTGGTGAGACTGAAAATTAGTGCAACCACTATGGAAAGCAGTATGGAGAGTCCTCTGAAACTTGGAATGGAACCTCCATTTGACCTAGTCATTCCACTCCTAAGTTTATACCCAAAGAATTAAAATCAGCACACTACATTGACACAGCCACATAAATGTTTACAGCAGCTCAATTCACAGCAGCTAAACTATGGAACCAACCTAGGTGCCCTTCAACAGATGAATTAATAAAGGAACTGTAGTATATATACACCATGGAATATTACTCAGCCTTGAAGAATAAAATTATGATATTTGCTGGTAAATGGATGGAAGCTAAGTGAAATAAGCCAATCTCAAAGAGCCAAAGGCCAAATATTTTCTCTGATATGTGGATACTAACTTACAATAAGGGGGGATATAGAGAATAATAGAAGTACTTTGTATTAAACAAAGGAGAATGAAGAGAAGGGATGGGGAATGGGAATGTGAATAGGAAAGATAGTAGAATGAATCAGATATTATTACCCTACATGCATATATAATCAAATTACATGACCTGTGTAACTACATCGTGTACAGCCAAACGAATGAGACTTTCATATTCCATTTATGTGGGATGTGTCAAAATGCATTCTGCTGTCATGTATAATTAGTTAAACAAATAAAAGAATACATGAAAAAACAAAAAAAATTGTTTTTAGAATTTTGCTTTCAGGAAGATGAAGTAAACATATTTTTTTCCTATTGCTTTTGCTAACTGAAGACCTTAGACAGCACATATAAAATGAGAAAAAAATTGAAAGGTGGATACAAGGCAGATTGAAGATACTGAGCTAAGGTTAGGGGCAGACAGAAAGCTAGCGAGTACTCAAAGTTTTTCTTTTGCCTCCTGTATCCTCAACTTAGAGTTAACAAAGCTGAAAACCCAGCAATGCTAATGGACATGTGCGCGCTCACATACACAGAACACCAAGCCCCACCCAAACCCTGCTTCTTCTAGACAAAAGTCCAGGGAAGGACAGTCCAGGAAGAAAGAAAACTCTTACACCATAATTGATGCATTGCAGCCAACACCGCAGAACCTCCATGCACAGGAGCAAAGCCGGCACAGGCAGCCAAACCGTGACCATTCCCCCGATTTAGCAAGTCCCTCAACCCCAACCAAGAGAGTGTCAGAAAAAGGCTGTTAGGGAGTGAGAATTTTCATCCTGACCAGGAGATAAGGAGCCTTTCCTGGTGTCCACGGAAGCCGCCCCGGGGGGCCCACTGGGCATGAGTGTGGGGCTCCTGGCCTTGAAAGGAAAGCAGTGGGAAGCCCATGGAGAGGCAGGCCTTTGTCTGCAGAGTGAGGAGGCCAGTGCTCTCTCCACCCAAAGGAGCCCAGGGTTGCCACTGGGGGAACAGCAACGAGGATGCCTTTTCCACCCAGCAAGACATCAATGTGTGCCTACGGGGGGCTGGAGCAACCACCTCCACCAGTGGGAAGAAGGACCCCCTTGCAGATATCAGTGGAGGTTGGTGGGGAGACCACGGCTTCCAACCAAACCTGGGAGCGAGTCTGAGGAAGCCAAGTAAACTAGAGGTTTAAATGCCATGCAGACCTTCGTAACACCGTACCCAATATGTCCAAGTGTCAACCGAAAATAATTTGCTATGCCAAGAGCCAGGAACACTGCAGGCGGAAAGAACAAAGGCCATCAGTAGCTGCCAATACTGAGTGATGAGGATGTCAGAACCGTCTGACAAAGATTTTAAAATGGACGTTATTTAAAAATACTTAACCAATTGTGGATCGTTTTAATAAATGAAAAATGGAAAAATCTTAGCAAAGAAATAAAAGAAGCTATAAAGAACTAAGTGAAAATTTTAGAACTGAAAAATGAAATAACACTTCCCAGCTGATTTAATGAAGCTTGCATTAACCTCTACGAAAATCAGACAGAGAACACAGAGAAAGCGAGCTACAGCACAGTGCCCCTTGTGAATACAGATGCAAAAACTCAACGAAGTAGAAGTTACCAAATACACATACACTTAGCAAATTGGCGTTTTATGTATACATACACACCCACACGGAAATACATATACATATATGTAGATGTGTGTATATGGAGATTTATGCAGGTTTCTTGAAATTATACATCAAATTTTCTCAAATTTCAGTCCATGAATTAAATACACCAGAATCATCTGAGAACACTGAATTGAAAAAAAGAAAAAGAAAAAAAACATTGTGAACACATTCTCTAGGTTCATCCAGGAAGAATTTTATGTCACTAGACTCCATGTACTGGTGGGCGGTGAGATCAGAAGCTCAGTTATATAAAAGTTCCCCAGGTGATTCTGAGGTGTGAATTCTGCATAACGAATGAAATGGCAAATAGCAATTAAAGAGTCAAGTATTGAAGATGAGCATTAACTCCTCCTGGCCTTCCTATAGTGTCGGTCTCTTCCTGGAATGTCCTTTCTTCTCAAAGGGCCAGAGCTTTGAAAAACTTAGAAAGAACAATTGCCCTAGAAAACAATGTTAAGTTTGGGGGAGTCCAGCCCACCTGGGGCCCTGAACCCCTTAGCCCACTTCTGCTACCTCCTTTGCATCCTTCGAGTCAAAGCTTAAATACTCTACAAGGAAGACTACCCAGACCCCTGCTCTTCACCCTTCACCCTCAGGGTGAGTTAAATATTTCCATCACTATCCTAGCAAACAGCAATTTCCTGTAATATTATTAAAATCATGATTAATGATTTTTTTGAACATTTTTACTTTAATAAATATTTTCTCATTTGGTAATGGAGGAATAAATCATTCAGGCCCTATAATCTATGTGTAAGGAGTTCGATGTTTCCTAGGGCTAAAAGGAAGCTAATAAAAGAAAATATGCATGAAAGAGACATGATAGAGTCACATTCACCATATATGATTTTGCTTGAGCTTTGGGAACAGAAAGGAGAAGAAACAGGAAGAACATAGGTTCAGGTTGGAGTCTGTGCAGGTGAGATGAGGGTGGTCCTAGCACAGCAGGGTGAGGATGGAAAGGAGGGGAGCAGTCTGAGCTCACCAGATGGATGGACATGGGGAAGAAGGAAGTGTCAAGGATGTGGGATTGGAGACCCAGGTAGCATCATGATCCCATGTGGAAGGCAGAGAAAGGGCTGATTTGGGAGAAGGTGACAACTTTGGCAGTCAGATGCACTTGAAGTCAATATGAGCTTTGGGGATTCACAGAGATGATGGATTCACAGATGCTGAGATTCTTAACAGTCATTGAAGATATATTTTCTTAGATTTCCATGCAGCCAAATTGGGATCATGTGACTGCTCTGACAGGTGGAGAGGAATTGACAAACTATTTCCAGGCCTGACCCTTAAACACATGCTTCCAGGCCCCCATCCTCCCAGGCTACCTGCTCTTGATGGTGAAGCTCAAATGGAGGAAGTCTCATGCATTGGCAACAGACTAGGGTGGACGGCAGGTGACCTTAGTTGAGGCTGGGGTCACGGCTCATACCAATACCCCTAACACAAGGATCATCGTACATGATGTACGATGTAGCTGGCTCAACTAGGGAGATGATGTGGAGAAAAACCGCGAGAAGTCTCTCCACGAATGCACAGTAACCTCTCTGTGGTCAGGACAGGAAGTGGGTGCTGGACTTGCCCTTCTGACTTTATGAATTCCTACCACATCCTGTTGAGACCTTGGGAACCACTTCCTGAAATAACATTAATTTCAAGTCAGTTCTGCTGTTTTCACAAAAAGTGAGGAAGGAAGGAAGGAAAGAAGGAAGGAAGGAAGGAAGGAAGGATGGGAGGGAGGGAAGGATGGAGGGAGGGAGGGAGGAAGAGAGAAAAGAAAGAAATGAAACAATACCTTACTCAGTCCAGTCCGGTGTGTTCACCCTCAAACATCATATCAGAGGATAAGTTTCTTAAATAAGGGACCCAAATTTCTGGGAAGACCTACAATGTGGACACATTCACAGGCACTTTCTTCATCTGTGCTCAAGAATTGATTTGCTTCCCTTTTCTCAAAAGGCATTGTAACCCAGAGGATTTTTATGCCCACTTCATCCCTAATTATTCTATCTGTCCTTGACCCTGAACAACCAATAACATTCTACATACTTAATCTATACTCTAAATTATCAATGTGTGTCTTGCAAATTCCATGAAGACAGGCCCGTATGTGCATCACTGTCTTCTTGCCACAAGAGCACAATGTCTGAAATATAACAGGTACTTAATAATTATTTGCTGAATGAATGAATGAATGAAAGTATGTAAAATGCCTGTGAGTTAGTCTCAGAGATATTTTACTGATGCTCATAAACTCTATTTCTTCCCAGCATTTTCTCCACCTTGCTGGACATTCAGCAGGTGTTTTGTGTTAGTTGGATGGTGTTTCCCGGAAGCGTTCTCTGAGGATCCCCACTAGATCTGCTGAGCATCCAACTGGTGCATCTGTGTTGGCTACTGTTGTTGGGCAGTGGCTGCTGATGCACCGACATTCTGTTAATTTAATGGATTTCAGATCTCAAAATTGCAGAGTAGACTCTGGGGAGGGAGAAGGAGAGGTTTGGAGAGATATTCTTTTTTTATGCTCCACTTGGGTTGAGGAGGATACCAAAGAGGAGACTCGTGGAACCCCATGAACTATTTTGCAGACTTCCTTCACATTTTCATGTGGACTCGGGAATTAGTTCATGAGGGGCTAGACCAGAAAACAAATCTGAGAGATGCCGCTCCTTTCTCGTGGCTAACCTTCTTTTATAAACCGTGTTTACACTGGGCCCCGGATCATGCCTGCTCTCTTCCATGTGGGTCCATTTCTTCTGGGAGGGAATGCTATTCCATACCTCACTCAACGTACTTGATTCTAATTCAAGACAGTCTGTGATCCTTGTTACACTTGAGCTGAATTAGACATATTTATCAAGTACAGGATGGTGCAGGGCTTCTGAACATGTGGAAACTGTGAGCTGAATGAACATCTGGAAAAGTGTTTGGAATGAAGCTTCTCTGGCCTCACCCCAGACCTACCAAGGCAGAAACAGGTATGAGTGTTTGGAGCGCTGGGGTGAGGCTTCGTAGTCATCTGAGTTTTGACAGGCTTTCTAGGTGACTCTGAAACATGCTGTGGTTTAAAAACAACTCCAATAGTACATCAGTGTTCAGGTACAAGTATCAGCTCTTCCCTAAGCCTCTGAGACCTCAGCCCCATTATTAAATTTTTCTAAAAATACTCTTCCCTCCCATGAAAAATGAAAATAGCAAGACTTCAGTTAAATTTGATAAAGCTCAGAGTATTTCATTGAGCTTATGGTAACTGGGTTTGATATTCTAGGATGTAAAAATCACCCTGTGTCTATACCACAGCCTTATAACAAAAAAAAGTGACTTCCTTATTGCTGTCTGTCAGGAAGAGAGATCCATGCCGAAGAACCACAGCTCATCCAGCAGGAAAAGTGCTACACCCTTATTCTCCTGCGCTCTAATCACAGCACCAAAGACCACAGTAACTTTTTGGTAAGGTAAGGCATTAGAAGAATGCATAATTATTTTTCATGAAAGTACAGGAAAGTTGATATTAAAGACCTTTAAGGGGACAAATCTCAGCACGTTGTACTTTTATATATGAAAGTGATAGGCAAGTACAGGCTAGAAAGATCAGTGTCCATAAGACTGGCACTTTGATTGAGGAAGGCTACTGGAATCTAGTTAGGCAGCCATCCTTTTTTCTTTCTATTTCATCCTTAAAAGTTGTCCAGATCAGGCCAGTCCTGCTCACCAGCTCTCAAGTACAAAGAGTTGGGAGATGGTACCTCAAGACAACTCATCTTCTTCAATCATTTTGAAGGAAACTTTGGTAATAAAAGCAGAGCTATAAGCTGATGGATTTTTAAATTCATAGTTAACAAAAGCCAAATACGAGGCCATTAAAAAATTCTATCAATGTGATGATGGGGGATGTTAAGCACTGCTGCATGTGTGAGAGGGGAACTAACTGGTAAGAAATAAATTGAACACGAACACGCGAATGCTTTGCAAAAGTGGAACAAAAATGAGCAAAGAATACAAATTGCTGGAGATAATGGTTGCCATGGCAATTGTTTGTCCAGATCCCAAGCTGTGAAAACTCAGGTAAGAGTAATTGAAAATGAAAGCCCTTAGTCGACCTTCCCCTCTATGATTTTGTTGCTGCTGCAGGCTTGGTTACTGGGACTCAGTACCCCTGCCTGGTCCTATGGAGGCCTCAACACAATTATCATTTGCTAAACCAGGAAGAGGAAGGTTTGCTTAAGTCCCTGTGGGAGCAGCAGACATTTTCTGAAAACTTTGTTGTTCACTAAACACCCCACACATTTCACTGTACACCGATAAGTTTAAACTGAGCAGCTGCCAAGAGCAAAAAACTAGAATTTTGGGGACACTAACATTAAATAGACAGTATTTTGCTTTTATTTTGTTTAATATAAGTACATGCTTTTATTAGAAAAAATTCAATAAAATATTTTAAAGCAAAAGAAAAATTTGGTACCATTGTTCTGATACCCCACTCCACCATAACAAGTGGTTTTCTTCTCCTAAAAGTACATTGTGGTGGGATGATAATTTTTTTAAATCTAGATTGAAAAACGCTGGATGGGGATAGACAGCACATGAGCAGCTCGGTTTTCTTCCTCATGCGTGGCTGTCTATTTCATTTCTCCCACATAATTACCCATCTGTTTGAGAGGCAAGTGATGCTTACTGCATCATTTAAAAGAAGTGCACCTGTTTGTATAAAGGCAAGAATAACCTAGTTTGCAGTATCCTTGGCTTTCAGACTTGCCTTCCTCATTCCACATGTTGGGTTTTTCCTCCATGATCAAATTACTCTGACTCTAGACTTTCCAAATTTATCTTTTCAATTTTCATTTATCATTCCTTGGATTAGCTTTCCAGCTTGAGAGGTATCTGAGGCAGGAAAGCTAAGGAAAATAAAGAAACAATATAGGAAAAGAAAAAGATTTTGGAGCAGAAGGAAAAGGTAGAAAATAAAGTTGCCTGCTCTTCTGAATTCTATTAACCACATCTGAGGACTTTTTCATCTTGCTGGGTTGGTTGGTGAGTAATGTTAACATTTGCATTTCAAGGTGGACAAAGCTTTTACTGATGGCCAGTAACTAGGGAAACTTAATGAGAAGTTATAGTGGTTGGATTTGAAACAACTTGTTTTCTGTGGTTGCCAGGCAGCAGAAGGCTTTGTGCACATAAACACAGGGTGCATTGCTTGTTAGGTATCATGTCTAATTAGCTGGGACCCAAAAAACTCTGCTAATGACATTTTTGTGCCAAGAGAGTTTTTGAGAAATTGAACTTCCGGTTGGATGTTTTAACACAGTAGGAATGGCCAAAAGTGCATACACTAATAAAACAGTCAACAGAGCTACAACTCAGAATGGTGTCTCTTACTTCATTGGATTCTCAACACAGTACTGTTGAGAATCAGTTTTCCATTTCTGCCCCCCAAAATTGCCACAAACTTTGGTTGAAACATCACTTGCCATTTATTCCTCATGATTCTAACAGTCTGAAGTTCAATACCATACCATCTCATGGGATTCAAGCCCAAGTGTTTGCAGTGTCACATTCCCAGACCAAGTGACAAGGGGAAGGAATCTGATTCCACGCTCATTCAGAATGCTTACAGAATCCAGTATTTTGTGGTCATGGAACTGAAGTCTCCAGCTCCTTCTTCGAGGTCATATGGAGATTAGATGCCCAACCTTTGTATGTACACCTTTCTACATCTCTGAGCTATAGACAGAGTATTAAGTCCTTCTACATGGAGTCTTTCTATCCCTAGTTTCAGAAAGTTCTTCATTTTTAAGGTTCGTGATTGGATTCACCCAGGAAATCAAGTATAACCTCATGTTTTAAAGTCATCAATTGATAAGCTAATCATGTCTCTGAATGTCAGGTGGCTTAACTTTCACAGTTTCCAGAACATGCTTGGAAGGTGGACATGCTTGGAGGACTCTTATTTGTTCACAAAAAATTGGTGATATTGTTTTCTTTTCAATTTTGCAGAAGGTACTAGTTAAGAGATGTTAAGTAAACTGTCAAAGGTAACACAACTAATAAATGCTGGAGGATTTAAATGTTGTTCTGATTCTTCTTCAGTCTTTCAAGAACTGTATCATAATATCTCAATATGGCTAATTGATAATGTAAGTTGATGCTGTAGGCATTTTGCGACTCCTACTTCCAATGCATCCTCCTTGTACGAGCATTTTATGACACACCAGAAGCTATACTATTTGTTTAAAGAGTGTTTTTTTGAATAAACAGTACTGTGTTAAGCTCTGGAGATATCCAAGAAGATATAAAATTGCCCTTCAAGAGATTTCCATCTAGTTAAGTTGGTTGAATTGTATTGGGTAGGCATGGAAATCTTCCAAAATGCCTCCTGGGCTTCCTCTGGCAGGTTCCAACATAGTTCTCGAGGCATTACTCTTTTTTTTAGAATTATACCTCCCTACCTTTGACATGATTTTGTAGTAGATAAGGAATATTTATTTTTATGTTCTTTAATTGGGCTTGGCCAAATAACTTGCTTTGATCATAAGAATGTTAAAGTTAACGGCACTGACCAAGACTGAGATATATTTGGACATTTTGCCTTTTTCTTTTGTGTTACCATGAAAAGCCCATGCCATGGGTGGCTGCTGGGCCCTAAATAAGGAAGACATGCAAAGCAGCCCTAGACCTAACCCACAGTTTAGAGCCTAGCCCAACTCAGCCAACCCATATGGACCTAGAAAGCTGAGTAAGAAAAATATTTGTTTTTGTGAACTATAGAAAATTGAGGTGTTTTTTTTTCAATGATCTAGAAATACTGCAACAAAACAAAACAAAAACACAACTTTAGCCTCTCTCAGGAAATAACTTCCACTAATAATCTCAATGGTTTGAAGAACCATGTGGTTTCGGGAAAACTAACTCTTAGCCTATTCATATCTCAAAGCTGTCCAGAGACCTTTCTACAATAAAAACAAAAATGTTCATAGAGATGATTCATATCTGTTGGCGCCTGAACAGTTCAATCAAGTTCTGAAGACATATGTGGTAGGAGGCAAGAGGAGAAGAAGGGATATTGAGTCTGAGTCTGGCTGCTCAGCACATGGCAGACCAGTCAAGCTGAGAGACAAAGAATTGAGCCAAGGAAGTTGACTTTGAAAAGTTGAAAAGTTGGCTAGGAGAGAAGGTGGAAGGCTCTGTCACAAAGTCCATCCTGCCAGGAAGCTGATTTAGGGATGGTGTATTTAGGTGGATGATGGGTGTTTCCAGACTGATGTATATCTTCTCACAACAGGTGGGCCAGATGATGCACATCTGATCCAGACTGTCTAGTCAGAAGATATTTTTCCATTCTGCAGATACCAGGAACCAAAGATCAGCATTTCCTTAGGCTACTCCTGTCACTGCTTGCCCATGTGCAGTTCCGGACATATTACACATGGGACAGACTAGAGGGGATAGCTGCCCTGAGGCCTTTGGTAATGAAAGAAAACATCCTTCATGCTCTGCTTCAGTTGTAATATTGAGCCCAGGTCAGAAAAATACCCCTCAGCCTCTTGTAGGACAAACATTTGAATCAGAATCTGCCATTTACTTTGCAATCTTGACCAAAGCAGTTGAAGTGTCTAATATGGGACATTAAAACTTGCTTCTTTTGATTATTAGGACTATGAAATGAGAATGCATTTAAAACATTCAATACAATGTCTAGCCCATACTAAGAGCTCAAAAATGTTAACTACTAAACACATTTGGTAGGGAAAAGTGGTTACATTCATTCATTCATTCATTCAAACTCTATAAAGGCATCACATATGTCTTTTATCTTTTTAAGAAAAATAATAGTTGATAGGTAAAATAATTTATGTAGCAAAGTAAGACAAATGGATAGGCCTTATGATATCAAAATAGAAATTTTAAAATTTATCGTATTTATTTTTTTTTGGAGGGGTTTTGGGGATTGAACCCAACATCACTTTACCATGGAGCAACATCCCTAGCTCCTTTCTAAATTTCATTTTGTGTGTGTGTGCATGTGTGTGTGTGTGTGTGTGTGTGGTGTATGTGTGTTAAGACAGAGTCTCATGTGTGTTTTAAGACAGAGTCTCACTAAGTTGCTTATGGCCTTGCTGATTTGTTGAGGCTGGCCTTGAACTTTTGATTTTCCTACCTCAGTCTCTGGAGCCATTGGGATTACAGGTATGCGCCACCATTCTTAGCAAAATAGGAAATTTTGTAAGCCTTGTAGAACTTGGCTGAGAATCTGTCTGGTCCTGGGCTTTGGGAGGGAAGAGGAAGAGACATGGGGACAGGAAATACGGTGGAATGAGATGGATGTCATTCCGCTAGGAACATGGATGACTGCACATATGGTGCCACGCTACATCCTGTACAACCAGGGAAATGAAAAGTTGTGCTGCATTTGTGCACAATGAATCGAATTTTTCTGCTGTCCTATATACCTAATTAGAATAAATAAAATTTTAAAAAATAGGAAATCTTTAGGTAATGTGTGAATGGGAAAACCTCAAAAAACATGGTAAAATGAAAATGTGAATGATTATCAAAATCATTCAGCATTTATTATTTTAAAAATAATAATAAAGGGTTATATGTTTAATCAATTACTAAAAACTCAGACATACTTTAAAAAAAAACTTAGAATTCATGTGTAATAAGATTGTCATAACTTGAATCACCTTGTTGAGATTCAGAGCCATCTAGGGTTTGCTAAACCGATGAGGTGGGCTTGCTGACCGTTTTTGCATCAGCAAATCGAGACTGTCTAAGGGGAAAACTGTCCTGAGGAAATAATATGGACCAGTTATCGAATGCTGAATAACAAACCACTCCAAACTCTGTACCTAAACCAAACATTTAGCTCACAAATGCTGGCGATGGCTTGTCTAGAACAGCAACTTATTTCTGTGGTTAACCACAGGCTGGCTTTGCTCAGCTTTCCTGGGATATCTCAGCAGTACAGAATGTTGACTAGGATGAATCGCAGTCTCAGCTTTGTTCCACACGACCTGCCATTCCCGGCAGGCCATGCTGTATACGTTCCTGCACAAGTCTCCAGTGTAAACCAGGGCAGGAGTGTTCAAGGCTTCCAGAGGCCAGGCCTGGAGTTAGCACACAGCACTTCCTTCACATTCTGCTGTTTGATTCAAAACAGATCAAAGGGTGGGAAATAGTCTACCTCTTGACAAAAGAGCTACAGAGTTACATTGTACAGGGCACAGAGACAGGGAAGAGTTGGGGAAATTGGAAACATTTTAATGAGAAATTCATCACCAAAGATCCAGGGAAACTTTTCAAGTATGAAGTCTTGTTGGCAGATTGAGGTGGAGTGTCCTCTTCTTATTCCTTAACATGGATTCAATTTTGGTTCTTGGGAGATCAACAGGTTAAATAATTGCTTTCCTAGCCTGACTATGGCATGTCGGAGGAACACTATGGCACCTGCCTAAGAAGGTGTAGCCAGAAGGAGGCAGAGCGGACTGACCTCCTGCCAGTAGACGGGGCATCAAAAGGCTCTGAGGTTGGCAGGAAACATCTGACACAGAGCTCAGCATTTCCACCATGGCAGTGCCATGAGAGAAGGTGGCACCACTGAGCACACGGTGGTGGCAGGGTGTCGTGGCTGGCCTGGGCACTGTGAGAGCAGAGGCAAAAGCTATTAAGGGGAGGGTGCACAGCCTCAAATAATGGGGTGCTTTTATAACTCTATGTAAAAAGTCCCTGGTGAAATCCCAGAAATGCTTTTAAGAAAAACCATCAAAAGTTAAAACAAAATTCTAAATATTCCATGAGACCATAAGAAATGTAAATAGTGGTGGTATTAACAGGCACTGAAGACTTTCTCCCTCCCTTCCAGTATCTATGCACTGGAAACTTTAAATAATCGAGAGGCCAAAGGTAAGTCAGGACTAGATAGCTGGGGTTAATGAGCAACTGAAATTTTTATTGTAAAGGGAGGAGGAAAAAGATGCCACATGAGTTGCATCTTTTACAGATGAGGATAAATGTAGTGTTTGGCAAACTTTTAAGACACAGCTTTTTATCCCTATGAGAAAATGGATTGGGGCTAACAAACATTGGTCATCATCTATGATAGAGGACCTTAGAGAAGAGTCAATAGTTATGATTTCTTCCCAGTCAATATTCTTAATCTCAATCTGAGCATTACAAGGAGTTTAATTAAGAGAGTTCAGGGATCAATTTTTTTTATGATTTTGGATTCCAATTTTATAAATGTGTCCATGTGTTGTTTAGGCAGAATATCTGTAGGTTTTATGAGATTTTTGAACGTCTAAATCTATCTTTCAAGCTTTAGATGATGTTCTTGCTATTAGGAAAAAAAAAACAATTAGGAACCACTGCTCATAGACAGGTACTATGGGATCTTTCATCAGCCACTTGAGATTTATGTGTCTTGTTTTGTGTATCTATCTGATGGAATTACTTATGATTTAAATCAGGAAATTGTGAAGAAATGATGATATGGGAAACATGTAGAATTTAAGCTACATAAAGCAAGGTCTCACAGAATCCTGCTTTTCCATATCATGACCAGGCAGTCTAAATTTAATTGTATGTCAATCTCTACTTTTACTAGTTAAGTGTTGATAAGTTTCCAATGTAGAGCATTCAAAACCCAGCAAGCCTGTGGTTTGCAGTGCCTGAAATGTTCAATAATCACAGTATGATTTGATTCCTTCCCACTGGGTCTTTTTAAAGAGAGAAAGGAAAACATCCTGGGCTACTTTTTAATCTCTGCTTAAATCTAATAGGGCCAGAGCCATCTCATGTTTGTAGGAGATTGGAGGCACAGTGATAATAAGTTTTTTCCTAGAGACTCAATTATTTTCAATGATTTACACAAAATAATTACTGTTGACAGATACCCAAATCCTTATAACAAGAAAATATCCATTTCCATGTCCAGTTTTATGTCTTCCATTGATTGGGGCTTTTTGCAAATGGTTGGATGTCAGCACTGAGAAGTGTCGAGGAAAGCAGGAGAGTAGACAGAGCAGAGTTCTAAACTCTGAGTAGATAAAACATCATTTTAAAAAGACATTCACACATGAAAGCAGAGATGAGTTGAGTGTTTGGCCAAGATTCTTAGCTGAAAGTCAAATAAACTGAATTCATAAAGACTTAAATGAAGAACAGAGCTACTACTTCATATGACCTAAAGAAACAAAGTGGCCTATGCTTCAGGTATGGCTGGTTCTAGAAGATTTAATAAAGCGTGTTTCTTGTGATTTTTGCCTCTCTTTTTGTTTCCTGCATAGAGCAATTATCTCCACATAATGGTTCTCTGTCAGCTACTGATTTGTATTTTCTTACAGATCATAATATGGACAAGAAGTGAGCACTGTTTTTGATTGTTTTCTCTGAAGTCTTGGAATTAAGTCTCACAGGACTATCTTATACATTATACTCATTGAAGACTCAATATGCCTAATAAATTGAACCATCTGATAAATCAGATGTAGTTAATGAACCCACAACCAGAGAGGATTTAGGATTAACTCACAGGAATTGCATGGCACCTCATGGAGAAATCAAGGTTCTATTCCCAGACAGAAGATCCAAGAACAAGAACTGTCTCCCGCATTGTGCCTACGAAGTTATGCTGAGTTTGTATTGAATCATTCCATTGAGACTTTGGATTTTCTATTTCACATTTCTCTTTTCATGGATGTGAATTCTGAAGCAGAAAGGACTTCAGAGGATGGTCTGAAATTGGATAGCAAAGACAGAGTCAAAACAGGAATATGGACTGCAAATTCCCTCACCATGTTGCCCAGGGATAGTGCAGACATTGGTGGGTAGGGACTAGAGACATTACCGTTGGTTTTATCTTGGAGCTTTCTTTTGTTCACCTTTTTTCTATTCTGTCTGCCTATCATTCAACATATGAGTTGGAGAGTTATTGTAATCTAAGCTTTCAACATCTCTTTCTTTAGCACTTTGCCCTGTGCTTAGCTTTGATCCAACAGGTATTTGGCAAGCACTTATATGCTGAGTGTGTTGCTGGGATTGGATATAAAATTATAAAGAACATATTTCAGAGCAGGAGAAAGGCAATCAGTATAAAAATGGAAATTGCTAAAACTGCTTTGAGGCAAATGGCAGGTAAGACCTGATCGAGGAAAGATGGGATACTAAAGCTACATCTGAAGGATAAAAAGAGATTAGTCATACAGAAAGCCAGAGTCCAGGAAATTCCCCGGGAAGCAGTCTCAACATTGTGCTTAGATACTCAAGAAATAGGTTTCCTTAGAGCCTAGGAAAGCAGGGGGCTGAACCTTGCAAATAATTATGGACATGGAGTCCAGATGGTCTTGGCTACCCAAGTCTGCTGTTACAGCATGAAGATAGTCATAGACAATGTGGAAATTAGTGAGATGATCTGTTACAATAAAGCTTTATTCATAAAGCTAGATGATGGACAGATAGAGACTGACAGGGAGAGGTAAGGGGATATTGGAGGATGTCCAGCACACTTGAACACCGGAGGATCCTCAAGTCCATGTATCATTGGCTTCAGTCCTAGAAGGTTCAAGATTTGGGCTTAAGAATATTCTAATTCTGGGTCATTCCTTTTTGTTTGTTTGTTTGTTTTTCTTTCTCTATCTTACTATCCACATGGAAGAGTGGTTCACGTTGGTTTCAGGATGACAAGGTGCTACTTCCTTGGCTCTGGGCAGATTCCCTATGTATTTTAGGATCAGGCCCCTCATCATCCTTGGAGTCTGTTATTCCTTTGGGTTCAATAACAAGAACAGAGAGTGATATCCAAATGACAAAGATGAAACTAACAGGAAATAATCATGAAAATCTATGGTGGCTCTCAGCATATAGGAGGGTGACTCAGGAGAGGCACTGTGTCTGTCCCTTCCTTGGAGTTTCTCTGAAGTGAAATGGTAATAAATGCAGCGTACCTCCTATCTTCTGGTTCAGAGGTTTCATCTGACTTGCATTTCAGCAGTGTGGTGGCATTTCTTGGACCATAGTAGTGTCACATTGAAGAGATGAGTTGCATCACATGGAAGAGATGAGTCGAGTGTATCAGTTTTTGTGAAATCTCATGTTTGGAGCACAACCACAGTCATATTTACTAGGAGAACAGAGGAAGGGGGAAATCAAAGGACCAGAAGAAAGTCTGATGCGCTGTAATCAAAAAAGAAAGTGGGTTTTAAACAACGAGGAACACAGTTCATTCAGGAAATTTTCCTCAGGAAACAAATTGCTGGTCCACAGATCCAAGAGTCTCCAATCACCAAAATATGTCCTGATTATCAGCAGTTGAGGATGATTGGTACTCTCCTGCTTCATGGTTTTAGGAGAAAATGAAAGCAATATCAGTGTAAAAACTTAGAATGTTCATCAGCTAGAAATTGCTCATCAAAAGTATTGTTGTGCTAATGATATTGTCGAAAAGGATCTGCTGTCAAGAAGGAACAGGGAACAGGGCAGTTGAGCCCCCTGTGGAAAAAGTTTTAGCAGGGAGAGGCAGGGAAGTGCTAATACCTGGCCCACCCTCAACACTCCTCATTTTAAAGTCCTTTCAGTGCTACCTGTTTAGCCACCTGTGCAAAGTTCAAGAAAAATTTTATTTCAGTTTTCCTCTCAGGAGGATTACAATTCATCATGAACATCAGTGGATACTGGATGAATAGAAAATCGCATCCATGCTGTTTTGGTGGCTGTTAATGTACTCATACCTTAGTCATATTTTATAGCAACATTTAGTTTAAATAATAATTTAGTAATAAATTTAATAATGTAATAATAATTTGAAGAATAATTTAGGTAACTAATATTTTAAAGTACCAATTAACAATGATACATATTTATTAATTTTGAGAATAAAATGGAAAGATTAGAAAAGCATGAAACAATCTGTGACATTCTTCTCAGTCAACTGTGGTAACATTTGATGTCAAGTCTTCTGGTTCTTTCTTCTCTTTACTTGTTTATATTTTCATGAATATGTATGTACATTAAGTTTTTCTCAAATTTGCATAATGCAGGTTATTTTGTATACTTTTATAATAAAACTATACTGGAAACTACATTTTCGATTAATATTTATAGCATTTTCCTTTGTCAATAGTAGTATTCTAGTTAACAAATGAAACTGTTTATTAGAAGCGTTTATTATTTCCAATGTTTTGCTATTTTACAGCAAGTCAACAAGCATAATAACACAGTATTGTTTTCAATTAACATTATCTTACTTAAGCCAGAAATGTTCTCTCCTTAAAGAGAACATCAAATGTATATTTTAAACTTTTTTAATGAAAATATATAGTTGATTGAAAATGTTTATAAAAGAAAAAATAAAATGAAAGAAAATTAAGTGAATTTAAAACAGTTATTCCTCTCAACTATGTTAATTCCTTAGATAGAGTTCATCTTACAAAATTTTGTTTAAATATTTCTTTTTCCTTCCAATGCATAGGGAAAAAGAGCTAAAGCTAAGTGATTAGAATATTTTGAAAATCTGCCAAGGGCTTCATTTGTGGAAGGAACAGGGGAAGGTGTATATGGGAGGCCAGGAACCATGAGTTAGTGTCAGTTTGCCCTCAAGCGAGTCACTTAAGCCTTCTGAGTTATAGTGGCCGAATCTATAAAGGGGTAATCATGTTGAATTCTAGCTTGTGGAGGTATGGAAGGGATCTAGAAAGTAGCAGCAGTGAAAATGTGTAAACAGTTAAGCAATAGACACATTTTAAAGAATTGTATTTATCAATTCCCTTATTGTAAATTGGGCTTTTGACTTTAATATAATTAGATATGGCCATATTATTGTAATTTATGATAGAGATCCCATGCACCTTCTACTCACTTCCTCCCAGAGTATAGCAGGATGGTTACTGTCTCTCTTACAGAGCTGCAGTGCAATGCCATCAGTGTACTGGGAGGACCACTATCAGGACTCAAAGCCTTTCTGTCGGGAGAACGACCCCTCCTTGCCTATTATGGACACACCTAGTTTCCTCCCACCCACACCTCATCCCTAACCTCTGGCTACCACTTGTCTATTTCCATTACCAAAACTGTGTTATTTCAAGAATGTTTATAGGAATTAGGTGGTATGTATCTTTGGCTTTTATACTTAGCATAACTCCGTGGAGATTCATCAGGGTGGTTATATATTCCATTGCTGATTCCTTTTCATTGTTGATAGGAAATCCCAAATATGGATTTACCAGTGTTTAACTGTTTACATTTGGAAAACACCTGGATTGTTTTCAGTTTTGAGATTTTACAAATAAATTATCTATCGATATGGCTAAATGTTCATAATTCTGCATTTCTCTGGGATAAATACCCAGGAGTGCAAGTAGGAGTCATACTAGTTTCACGTGTATTTGTTTCTTTTGCTTTTTAGGGGTTTTTTTTGTCATTAAGTATAATTTTTTTAGACTTAGGTGCTTTTATTAGCTTTTTATTGCTTATTTCTATTTTCCTGAGAAATTTTATCAGAAATGGGTGTTGAATTTTGTAAAATTATTTTCCTGCATTGATACAATCGTGTTTTTGCTTCTTTTGCCTGTTAATATGGTGAATTGCACCTAAATATAAAACTAGACTTGAGGGGCTGGGGATATAGCTCAGTTGCTAGAGTGCTTGCCTTGCATGCATAAGGCCCTGGGTTCAATCTCCAGCACCACCAAAAAAAAGAAAAAAAGAAAAAGAAACTACACCTGAACCTTTGATAAACCATATGGTGTTGTGGTATGGTGTCTATTTTACACATATATGTACACACTCAAATACCTACATGTGTATGTCCTTCTTAAAGGGCACGGACATCTGACTTTTATTTACAAATTTGGAGAATTGGGATTGGGGGTAGGGGTTGGAGAACTTCCACACTTTGCTTCACACCCTTGGCTAGGAAAACCTTCTGGTCACTGTGACATTGCATAGCCTGCCAGTGTCCAGCACTGTTGATGTGTTCCCATATTGTCATCATCATCATCATCATCATCATCTTCGTCACTGTCATCTACTGCACATATATGGATGTGGAACATGGACCTGTCCATCCATCTAGCATTCTCTATTAAGTTGCAGACGCTAGACAGTCACCAATAACGCTTCCCAAGGCCAACTCCCATCTTTCAATTGATCAGTATTCAAGTGGCTTGCAAAGTTTCTTACATTTGTTCTAATGTTTTCCGAGTACCGAACATCATGTTTTTCCATAATCCATCCCTATTTCACAAGTTAATCACCCCTAAACTTTTATTACAATTGTATATCTCATTTGAAGTTCATTTTTCCCAAGGAAACAAAATTTAAAATTATCATGAATACTGCTTTAAATGACTTTCTGTGTATATATGTTCTTTTCTAAAAAGAACAACAAAGCCCAAATGTGATACTGACCTGACAGGGAGGGAGTCTATATGAGAAATAGGATATTTCCCACCAGGCTCAGTGTTACTAAGACAAAAATTTGTATCTTAGTAAAATTACAAAGTACTAGGGCATGCACATGCTGGATTATTTATGAATGTTGAAATAGAAAACATGATAATCTTAACTACCTAATACACCCTGGATATGTTTGGAAAAAGAACACGCAATTCCTTAATCATTGTATAAATTGGTATTTTGTCTACTAAGTCAATTTGGAAAAATTCCAAAAGCAAGATTGAGTATTTCTATTGAAATTCTTTATCCCCCGTAGCTCCTGTATGCCAAGAAAGGCTCATGGTGTTTTATTGAATGAGAGAGGGGCGAGCTACTGCAATCTTAGAAATGGCCAGCTTCTTTTGGATAACATTTTTTAGGACAAAACTGCTGTTGAATTTTAAAATGTTCGTGGGGTGTAAAGCATTTTCACTGTGATGAATAACCATGTTAGGGGCCTTGGAATTTAATTAAATGTCCTGAATTACAACTGTCTTAACTAGCCATAAAGATATTTTTTTTCTCTGAGATCTGTGACTATCTTCCTGCCTTATTTTATCTTGTAAATTTGAATGCACATTTTTTAAAAGAAACCAGTAACATATTTATTTGGCAGGTGCTATTGGACCTTCAGCGACTGGGCATATGCCTACACTGCAGGAAGGACAGAGGTATATGAAACAGCATTGAAAAGCAGTCTCAGGACTCTTGGCTGATCTTCCTGTGCATTGCTGGGTGTGACCTGCACATGCCCTTGACTTGAGATTCAGTGAGGACCTCTATGTAGTTTGCGGCTTTCTGTTACTGTTACTACTGAGTTATTTCAGTCACCTGCTGCCAAGGATTTTTTGTTTTTGTTTTTGTTTTTGTTTTTTACTGTAGAATACACGGATGGTTCTGGGCAGTTCCCATTGACATTCATGTAACTCTAAAAGCTACCCCTTCAGTATTGCTTAGAAAATTTAGGGACTGTGCTTTCTGCCAGGGCACTATTTCCTCAGGAAGAAATTGAAATCTGGTTTGACACTGAGACAGACATTTCCCTCTAATGCCTGTGGAAAATTCAAGGGCCACGTCTCTAACAGAATCTGCAGTTTATTTTCAGATCAGCTCAAGAAGTGACATGGTGTTACCACCCCAGGTTAGCAGAGACTGAATGTTTCTACCTGAGTCACACAATATTTAAAAGAATTCAGAAAAAGTAAATAGATAAGCCCTAAGCTAGGGCCTCTAAAAAAATGCAGCTTTCCACCTGTTTTTGCTGGTGAGCTAAGAACAGTTATTTGCATTTTTAGTGGTTAAAATTTTAAATAATATTAATGACAAAAATCATATTATATTCAAATTTTAGTGTCCACTAATAAAGATTTATTGTAGCTCAGCCATGTATGGCTATTGTTATGTTACAAGCAGAGTGGAATAGTTTGCAAGAGACATCATGTGACCCATGCAAATCATAAATTATTGACTATTTGACCCTCTATAGACAAAATTGGGAGATTACTTCTGATAAGATTACAAATATATGTTCATGCTGTTCATGCTGTATCCATAATTATAAACATTTTTGTGTAATACATTATAAGGATTTTTGTGCAAATAGTTGCAATTTTGTATGCCAATAACTGTTTATGTGCTTATGTATATTTTAATATTAATTTTGGTTATCATGAAAGAGATAATTTATTTCCTTATATTTTCAGTATTTAAAACAACACAATTTTCTTTTTACAAAAAGAAAAATGCTTCAACTTTTTCTACCATAAAATTGATATAATTTCACTTCATAAAAAGTTAAGAAGCAAACAAGGAAAATGAAGTCATTCTCAGCCTCACAATGGAGAGAATTTTAACATGCACATGCTAGTGCCTGGAAAGGAGTGAGCAGATGTATATATAATTTCTTGAATGCATGAATTAATATCTCATGTGCTCTTTTGTAATCTGGTTTTGGGATTTTAAAATGTTATTCTTTGTTATAAATTTTATGTTTCCATTTTAGAAAATTCAAAATCTACAAAAATGATACAATTCATTTGTGTGGCTACCAGTTAGAGATAAGGAATGTCATCATTTCAGTTTAATATTTCCTGTTTATTTCATTCATAATTTATCTTTTCATTTTACATGCACATTTCTACATATCTTTCTTTCAAAAGCATAGTCTGATGGTACATGCTACTTAATAACTTTTTTCATTTTATATTCCATCCTAAGCATCATTACATAAAAGAACATAAAATATTCTTTTATGTCATTGTAATCTTTGCATATGAATGTGAATTTTTATCTTAGAAAGCATGAACATCTTTTATATCAATAAAGCAATTTAAAAATCAGAGCAATCTAAATGTTGAACAGTACCTATCATGACATACATTTAATGGGAGAGTATGTATTGATAATGATGTTCTTTTAGGTGAATATTGATTGATGCACTATTGGAATATTAGTGCCACACTCCTTCCTCCTTTGCAGTCATCCTCTGCCCTCAGCTCTTTCAAGGACAGGTTCCTTCTTACCACTCAACCTGGAGCTCATACATCACCTTCTCTGAGTGGTGACCACCTAAGCCACTGCCTCTGCCTCTGGTGACTCTACTCAATAGCCCTGTTTAATTGCAGATAGATTTTTATTTAGTTATACCATATGGTCTGTTTTCTCTTGTCAGAATATGATCACGTTCACAACAAGAAGCTGCCTTGTCTAGTACTTTTCAGTTTCTAGAAGGATGCCTGACACACGCTACAGTCTCAAAAATATTTGTTGACTAAATCAATGCAACAAATGGATGAACTAAGTTTCAAAAAGATGTAAATAAAATGGTATAAATACACATGTGTGTGTGTGAGAGAGAGAAAGAGAGATGGAGGGAACATGGAAGGCTGGATTGGTGGCTGGCTGGATAGAAAGACAGAAAAGTAGCTAGCCATCTATCCACAATCACTTTTCCTGATTGCCTGAGCAAAAGTAAACCTAACATTAACAACAATTGCCTTTGGTTTGCAATATTTTACAGTATATCTTTTCAATGCAATTTCTAACGTTTTCTCAACATCTTTTTAAAGATTGACATTGTGGGTAAAATGAGCTGTGAATGTGTACTTATTTCTAGAGGGAGAGAGTAGAGGGTTAGTCTGTATGGTCAGCCTCAGATCACAACATGCACCTGACTGATCCCACCTGCAAAAGGTAATTTTAAGTTCAGCTTGTTGAAGCACCGTTCTTCAATGTCGCTGCTAGCACAGGCTCGGCCCATCTGTGGTCCTGTCTGCTCTAATGCACACGTTACAGCAGGGCTCCCTCTTGTTTGAGCAGTTCTAAGTGTCTAGCACTTCTTTGGGTCTGAGGAGAAGGTAAAAAACAAGAGGTCTATGGGCTCTAAACCCAATTGGGACAGAATAAAAAATGGGTGCGAGATAATGAGGTGCCCCCTCTAGGACATCAGAGAAAGGGCTTCCTGGAAAGTGGCCTTTGGGTTGAGAGTTGAGCCAAGTTCAGTTAAGGGAATCATTTCCTGAAGGACAGAGAGCACAAAGATAGCCCGGTGTGGCAAGCCCTGGGGAGTGAGTGACCCAAAGGAAGTGCAGGCTTGTCATAAAGGAACTGTGGTAGCCACTAAGAGGCACACCTAGAGCTCTCGAAGTTCCTTTATCAGCAGCCAATGTGGCGGCTTGGTTGAGTGACATTGGAGTTGACATCGGAGTTGACTTTGAATGTCTCTCCTTCTGGAGGCATGGCTTGAAGGGACCCCAAATTGCCACAGGGATAAGACATTGTCAGTTCTTTTAAACGTGGCAGGTGGTATTTTCCTGAGTCTCACCAGATTATCCATAGACTGATTTTCTTCTTAGCATCTCTGCCACTTAAAATATTCGACTGGAGCCAGGAGTGGTGGTGCACATCTGAAATCCTAGCAGCTTGGGAGACTGAGGCAGGAGGATCATACGCTTGAGGCAAACCTCAGCAATTTAGTGAAGCCCTAAGCAACATAGAGAGACCTTGTCTCAAAATAGAAAATAAAAAGAGCTGAGGATGAGGCTCAATGGTTAAGCACCCATGGGTTCAACATCATAGTGGAAGAGTGTGGCAGAGAAGCCGCTAGCATGATGATCAGAAAGCAGGGGCAGAGAGAGTTCTCCACTTGCCAGATAAAAATATATACCTTAAAGCCATGCCTGCAATGCTCCACCTCCTCCACTCACATCCCACTTACTTTCTTTGACCACTCAATTAATGCCATCAGGTGACTGATTACTGATTGGGTTAAGACTCACACAACCCAATAATTTCTCCTCTGAACCTTCTTGTATTGTCTTACATATGAGCTTTTGGGAGACATCTGACATCCAAACCATAACATTCTGCCCCTGGCCCCCCAAAGTTCACACTCATCTGACAGTGCAAAATACATTCAGTCTATTCCCAAGGATTTCCATAGTCTCAACAATTTGAAGATTGCTCAAAGTTCAAGTCCAAAGTGTTCTCTGAGGCTCAAGGCAATCTCTCATTGTGTTCTCCTGTAAAAATAAAAGCAATTTACAAGTGTCCAATATATAATGGTATAGAGTAAATATTTCCATTCAGAAAAATAGGGGCAGATAGAGAGAGGATAGGATCAAAGCAAGACTGAAATCCAGCTGGGAAAACATGTCCTATAATTCCATGTCTGGCATCTGGGGCACATGACCTCCTGATGGTCTCTTCAGAGGGCTTGTGTAGCTCTGTCCCTGTGGCCTTGTTGGTTGCAGCCCAAGTGGCCTTTCTATTGACTTGTCTCTGCTTGATTCCTGCAGCTTTCCTAGGACGATGTCTCACATTACTGGCATTTTTTGATTATGGGAGTTCCCACTGCAACTTCAGCTTCCTCCTCACATTTCCACACTTTGACTTTCCTGGGGGTGCCTTCAGGGACCCTCAAGTCTCCTGCACTTTGCCTGGCCTCCAAGGCCTTCCTTTGAAATCTTGGTGGAAGCTTCCATGACACCCTAACTACAGCATCCTGCATTCCTGCAGAACCAACAAACTTTGGCGTTTGTTGACGCCAAAGTCTGCCACCATCTTGAGCAGTAGCCAAGCGTTCAGGGACCCTGCCTGCAGCTATGTGGCTGAGCATTTGTGAAAACGTCCTAGGCCCCCTAGAGCAAGAATGATGCCCCACTAGTCTCTTCTCAAGAGAATTTTTACTTTTATTTCCTTGAGTCTGAGATGGATGTAATCTTGACAATTCCTAAAATGCCCTCAGGCTATCTTTCTTGTAGTCTCTGGGCAAAGTCTTTTTTTTTTTGGTACCAGGGATTGAACTCAGGGATGCTCAACCACTGAGCCACATCCTCAGCCCTATTTTTGTGTTTTATGTAGAGACAGGGTCTCACTGAGTTGCTTAGTGCCTCAACATTGCTGAGGCTGGCTTTGAACTCGCGATTCTCCTGTCTCAGCCTCCCAAAGTGCTGGGATTACAAGCGTGAGCCACTGCGCTCGGCTTGGGGCAAAGTCTTTAGCATTTCTTTGGTGGGAGTAATGTCTTTAACAACTGCAGCTTCCTTAGCCCCCATTTTACTCCAACCTTTCAAGTCCAAGTTTTTCAAATCTTTCTGCTCTACTTTCTGTTCCTGATTATCACAATAAATTTAGCTAAAAGCTACCAACAATATCCATGCCACCACCTGAATGCTATGCTGCCTAGACATTTCTTCCACCAGATTAAGAAGTCCATTGCTTTCAAAATCAGCTTCACAGAAAGTTTCAGGATATGGGCAAAATGCCAACTTCTCAGCCAGAACATAACATGAATGGCCTCTACTCCAAACTCCAACAAAGTTTTCTTTTTTGAACCCTCTTGAGCCCTGTCTTCACTTTCCACAGTCCTATTGGCATTCTGGGCTTCTGAGCTCCCACAAGAATTGGCCATTAAGCTCCACTTACAACAATATAAAGCATCTCCAGCTTGCATTGCTAAACATCTCAAAATTCCTCCCACCAATTTTAAAAATCTTCTGAGCCACATGGTCAGGTTAGTCAGAGCAACGACCCCACTTCTGGTACCAATTTCTGTTTTAGTCAGCTTTTCACTGCTGTGACTAAAGTACCCAGTCAGAACAACCATAGAGGAGGAAAAGTTTATTTGGAAGCTCACAGTTTCAGAGGTTTCAATCCATAGACAGCAGGCTCCATTCCTTGGGGCTCAAGATGAGGCTGAACATCATGGTAGAAGAATGTGACAGAGGAAAACAGCTCACATGATGATCAGAAAGCAGGGAGAGAGAACACCATGTGCCAGATACAAATATATTCCCCAAATCCACACCTGAAATGCCCCACCTCCTCCAGCCAAACCCCACCTGCCTTCTTTTACCATTCAGTTAATCCCATCAGGTGATTAATTCACCGATTGTGTTAAGACTCTCACAACCCAATAGTTTCTCTTCTGAACCTTCTTGCATTGTCTTGCATGTGAGCTTTTGGGGAAAAGCTCACATCTAAACCATAACACTTTGACACTTTTGTGGTGTTCTGATTTGGTATTTGGGAGGGCTACCCATTTAGCACTTGTTTTATATTTTACTTCTGATTAGACTGGGGTAATGGTTTTGAGGAGGAAGAGTCAGGTAAAGTAACATTCTCATCATGGCACATCAGGAGTCAGCACCATCAACGTTTTGTCACTGTTTATATTTTGATTGATGTGCTCAGGTATGTTTGTCAGATTTCACAACTGCAATGT
The DNA here is from genome assembly GCA_028644305.1 of Xerus rutilus. Taxonomy (NCBI): domain Eukaryota; kingdom Metazoa; phylum Chordata; class Mammalia; order Rodentia; family Sciuridae; genus Xerus; species Xerus rutilus. Next base: position 173,701,889 of record CM053401.1, read on the forward strand.
TATTCTTTGTCTCCCTGTATCCATACTCTTCTGAAGAAAGTCACTATGCACAACCCTCCCTTGAAGAGTGGGGAATTATACTAAACCATCTTAAAAGTGAATTATTATAAATTATTTGTAATTCTTCTGCATGGAAGAGTTTCCTATTTTCGCCCTCTTTTATTTATTACATTCTTCTCAGACTTTTATTAAGTCATTTATTTTTATTAGTATGGACTCATGAATATTATTTTATACTTTAAGTTGTAATTCAGTACCACTTTATTTTGTTTCTCAGAATTTTCCAGCCTGGCCCATGGGGAGCTCTTTCAGCTGACCCTCACATCCCTTTGATAGATTCCCCATAAATGTGGTTTCTTTCCCTTTCTTCTAATTTTTGAGCACTTTTTAAAATTTTTGACACTATAGAGTGCTTCAGAATTCTCTTATATTTCTTGTCCTAGTCTTATAGTCATCCATTTCCTAATAAAGTTCTGGGTCCTTTCACTGGAGAATGGTATTAGGAACATATATATGGGTGATAGGTATGCTATTTGGGTTTCATTATTTCCTAAGCCCTTTCAGCTGACAGAGCAAGAAAACATATGTAAGAGCAATAATTTGTGCACATGCTCTTATCTTTATATATTTCCATATGTGAACATCTGCATCTTTACTAAGTAAAGATCTGAGTTTTTACAGATGTGTCCAGTTCTAATCCTTTACTTTAAAATCATTCTCACTTCCCCCCTTGTTTAGCTGCAATGTTCCTCTGCAACACTGGGAACATTTTCTCCTACTCTCAGCTGTCCATTCATTTTTTACTTCTATTACACATACATAGTGGGTTCGTAACTGTTAATCTGCCCCAAGGAGTGTAGTTTTATCGACTTACCTATTCATGAGTACTTACGAGTGGTTCTTGCCTTTACTCTTACAACCTCATTTCTTTTTTTTTTTTTAATATTTATTTTTTAGTTGTAGGCGGACAGAATATCTTTCTTTTTTTTTTCATATTCTTTTTTTTTTTACTTTATTTTTTTTCCCAAGAGTTGCATTTTCATACATGTTATCGAACATAACAGAAAAAAACAAATTTTCAGAAGCTGTACACACTATTCACTGAAAACATTTGTTGAGGCAAATAGAAAAAAAAATTGTTACAATCATAATTTTTCTAACTTTGCACAAAATTATAAGCAGATTACATTCTTCATA
>CM053401.1:173703185-173773149 GCA_028644305.1 Xerus rutilus
TCCTAAATTATTACTTTCTAAATTTGCATGCATTAAGGTTCATCTTTTTTTTTGCTATAAATTTTCAAAATGTATTGACAAGTGCATGGTGCCTTATAGTGTCTTGTGTCCATCACTGCATTAATTCACAAAATAATTTCATGACCTAAAAAATCTCCTGTGATTTTTGTATTCAACTTTCCACCCAACCCCCTGGCATGGTCATTTTTTCCTCTCCTATAATTTGGCTTTAACAGAATGCTTCATAAATGGAATCATACAGCTAAGAAACCTCAGAGTGGTGTCCTTCACTTATTAGTATACATTCAAGATGAACCCGCATCTCTCTGTCACCCATATTGCTGAGTAGCACTGACTGTGTGCTTCCCACAGTAGGAGCTCACAGTAGAACCTGTGCCATTTTTGACTATTTTTTCTCCCATGGAATCTGACATGACTCCTATTTCATTTTTCTAACTATATTATCTTCTTACAATTTGTTTCAAATGAGTTAATGATTATCTACAATTTTCTTTTCTTACAAAGTGACTCTTAAATTTCTTTGGATGTTCTATTGAACTATCAGTGAATTTTCATTAACATGATGATTTTTTTAATTACAGAATTCAATAATTTGTAGTAACTTTTCAGACTAATGCAGTCATCCCCACAATCCAAACTTAGAAAGAAATTTCCATTGTCCCCCAAAGAGCCTTTAGACCCTATTTATTGCAACTCTCTCTCGTGTGTGTGTGTGTGTGTGTATACATGTGTGCACATTTGTGTGTGGTGCTGGGATGGAACCCAGGGCCTCACAGATGCTAGGCCAGCTCTCTGCTACCCAGTTACACATCAGCCTTTGTTACTTGTTTCCATCACTCCCTGTCCACACCGACCTCCAGCCTTGGTTAGCCATGGATACACAGTCTGTGTCTCCAGACTCACCTTTTCTGGTGATTTCATACAAATGATCTTTTGCATAGTTTCTTTAACTCTGGTTAATGTTTAAAAACCTATCCTTGTTATAGCAGGTGTTAGCCATCTACCCTTTTGATTGCTCAATAGCATTCCATTTTATGGACATACCATGTTTTATTTATCTACTCAGCAGTTGCTGGACATTGGAGTTGCTTGCAAGCCAGGAATTATCTGGTGGTTTCTCAAAGTACTTACGTAGGCCTCCATTTCTTACTTCCACTGCTAGGAGGTGCTGTGTGGTCTGGGCCTGGGTTTCTTAGCAGCCTCACCTCTTCTAACCTCCTTTGCTTGGATAAAGGGTGTGTGCTCCTCCCAGCTTCTTCTTGCCTGGTGTCTTTGGAAGCACCCTTAGCTACACACCCTTTTTTCTCTGATACTCTTTGTGGCTCCCTTTCCAACATACTTGTCTAAACTCAGATGCCTTCTTCTGGCCATGCTTACTCCCTCTCACATCAATTAATTCCACTTTTAATTTCTCCACAGCACTCATCACAATCCATCATCACTCAGTTTATGCATTTGCTCATTTATTGTTATCCTTAAATGTAGATGGCAATCTCTGCGAAAAAAAGAGACCTCACGTGTCTCATTCCTGATCTCATGCCCTGTGCCTACAACTGTGTATGACACTCAATGAATAGTTGCTGATTAAATAGCTATTTTCCTGGTGGTAGTAACCCCAGGGCACCCAGCTACAGCTCAGTGCAGCTGAGTTGCTGCACTGTGTCTAATGGATTTTCTTCATTAGTACACCCCTTCCCAAGCTTCCTATGCAGGTCAGCTGATTTGTCTTGATTTGGCCCACAGCTCCTGAGATGTGAAGATGACCATGATAGTAACCATAATCCTGACCACCATCTCTCCAGATTTTGCCCTTTCAATCAGGGGATACTAATTGCATATTCATTATCGTAATTTGCTTTTCTACGTTATTTGGGTCATATTTTATCCAGAACCCATCATTGGTACCCACTGATGACATAGATTTCTTCCTGTTTTTAAGTCTGATTTCCTTTATAATGAAATTTGTAGGCATCAATGTAAGTATGCCCCTGCTTATGCATGTGGATGTCAGATACTATAGTAGACAGATTTACTTTTTCTTCTTTTTTTTTGGGGGGGGGGGAGGAAGATCCTAGGTATTGAACCCAGGGATGCTTTATTACTGACCTACATCCCTTATCCTTTATATTTTTTTATTTTGAGACAAGATCTTGTCAAATTGTTGAGGCTGGTCTCAAGCTTGGGATCCTCCTGCCTCAATTTCCCAAGCTGCTGGGATTATAGGCATGTCCCACTGCACCTAGAGAGAGATTTCTTAATGCTCTCAATGACCTTGGCTTTCTGGTGTTATGCTATATGACTATCTTATGTCATATGAGAAAAGAAATTTTGCAAATGTGATTGATCAGTTATGTTTAAGATAGGGAGATTATCTGTATAGACTCAATTGAATCCCATAAATCTTACCAAAGCAGAGTATTTTCTCTAGCTGACAGTAGAAGGGAAAGTCAGAGACAGTCAAAACATCAGAGGATTCCATAGGACAATTTTCTGCTGCTGAGATGGAGGATGTCAGGGAATATTGACTGGAGAGTGGCCTCTAAAGGGGCACTCAGTCCAACAATTGGAAGATGAATTCCGCCAGCCACTTGAGAGAGCTTGGAAGCAGATTCTTCCATAGAATCTCCAAGGAAGAACCATCTCTGCTGTAACCTCAGCAGAAGTCAGATTTTGGCCTTGTTAGAACTTAAACAGAGAGTATCAAGGTCCCCTGGACTTCTGACCTACAGAAATGTGAGCTGATAAATGGTGTTGTTTTAAAACAATGCTTTAAAAAATATTTTTACTTGTAGATGGACACAATACCTTTATTTGATTTTCTTATTTTTATTTGGTGATAGGGATCAAACCCAGTGACTCATACATGCAGGACAAGTGCTTGGCCACTGAGCTATAACCACAGCCCCAAGACAATACTTTTGTTGCAGTCTTTTATACAATAGAAAACAGATTCAGATATGTTTCTAAGACATTCTTACCTGGATAAAAGTTTATCATATTTCAATTTTGTTTATTCTTCTTAGTGAAATCCATGCTCTCTTGTTGAAATAGAGAGTTCACATTTCCCACACTAATTATTAGGTGTAGGTGCCTAGTTTATCTTTCTGATAGCTGTCTTCTTTTTGAAACTATTTTTGCAATGGTGTTAATTATTTGCAGGCCAGGGGCAGAGTAAATGTTTTCAGAATGTTTTACGGTGTTGAGAATTGACAGAGATGTGCAGCTTGTGGTGAAATTCCTATGCCTCTGAAATTCCATCTCACATTCTACTCATGCTCCAGCAGTGGTTTGGGTTTCATTTTTGTCTCTCAATCTTTGCACTCTCGCTGTTCCTTGGAGCTGTGAGGTGTTCATTTCTGACATGTGTGTCCTTGGGTTCTGCTTCTGGCATTGTCAGTTATTAAATACAGGTACCAGAATATAGGGTCAGGAAATGCTCGCCCTTCAATGGAACATGGGTTTGGTTTTAGTGAACCAAAGTTTACCTAGATAATTTTGTAGAAGGAGTAAAGATCAGCAGCTAGAATGTTACTGGGAAGACAGAGAATATTGAGGTCTACAATTTTTCTACTATTAAAAAAAAAAACCTAATCTCAGTTTGGCTTTCTGAGAATCATAAAGCAAGGTCACTTGCATAGGATCAGAATATTAACTTTAAGTCATTGGCTGGCTTGGCATTGCAAGTTAACTATTTATCTTCCCTATGTCTTAGTTTTTACATCTATCCAATAATGTTAACATAAATTAGTTACCTAGAAATCTAGTTCTTAAGTTTTTCCATGGCTTAGTGGTTCTCAAAGTGTGATCCCTGGACCAGCACAGCATTGGTTGGAAACTTGGTAGGAATGCAGATTGCCAGGTCCCACATAGACTTAATAAATCAGGGACCATTGGGGTCCCTTCAGCCAGACATCCAGGTAGTTCCTTGGAGAAGTTTGAGAACCACTATCATAGTGGACATGGTCTTACTAATGGTCATGGCATATACTTAATAAGCATTGGTTCACTTGAGAAAAACATATATGGATGGAAGGAGAATTATATGAGTGGTAGAATTTAACTGAGGTGGCCAGGGTATAGCACACATGGGTTCTTTGAAGCATGTAATTTCTTTTAAAAATGACAATTAGAAACTATTTTGCATCTTTGCTTGTCTTAATATAAAAATACTTCAAAAATTACTTTGAAAATGAAAAACATTATTTCAAATAATTAATTAGAATAAAGTGATATGAAATCTCCAGAAAGAAATGTCTTTCTGCTTCTGTAACTTTGATAGCTCTCAGACCCACATTGGGTCACACTGAGTCCTGTGAGTTTGAGATGTGTGGCCCTGATCAGCCTGGTGGGTGGAATCATTTTGGACTGGCAGTATGTGTCTTCCCTTCTGGGTGTTGTGCCGCTCGTGTCCCATGTGTCCAGTGGGTTGTTTCTATCTCAGGGCCTAAGTTGGTCAACATGACACTGGTTTTTCTGGAGGATTTGTGGGAATTGTCAGACATGGCTGCAAACTCTCCCTATGGGTGTCTAGAGTCACTGTGGGGATATAATTCTTCACAGTATGGCTGTGTTTTCTGTTGCCTGTGTTGAGGGGAAGGGTGGAGGACACTTTGGTAAAATAGAGTCTCTTCTTGAGTCAAATTGAAAACTCACAGCGCCTATTCATAATTCATTTCCTGTATTTTATAATATATGTATGTGTATATATACAGTCTCATACGTGTATTTTAAGCTAGAAAATGTCTATTTTTTGGAGTCATTTGGGTTAGTAGCCCATGTCTAGTGGCCAACTGGAGTCCAATCAAAGAAGTTGGCTTAGGTTAAATTTTTGAAGAAAGACCACTACCTCTTTTGTCTTTGAACCAGAGTGCTAGAGTCACCAAGGCTTAGTAAGGAATTTAAAGCAGGACTTCCAGATCTTGTTGATGCTCTGTGATTCTTTCTATTAAATATTTTCACCCTAAATATCATACTTAGATTTCAAAGAACCATATATTTGAATCCTAGTTCAACCACTTATTAGCTATACAGTCTGGGCCACGTTGCCCAAGTTCTTTGAGCTTAGATTTTCTCATCTGCATTGTGAATAAGGATGCCTGTCAACAAGGGATCAATGAAGTGTACTTCTTATGTATTTAGTGTAGAGGTTAACTAAATTTTAACTATGTTTTTTGCAACAGATAATGAATTGGGACAGACACCAGCCCAGTGACTTTAGTATTTACACACCAAGACGGGATGGAAAGCAAGAGAGTTTGACTGTTCCCCTCTGCCCAGTTATGTTAATTTTCAAGTTATTTATCAAAACATGCATGTCATTCCCATATTATTATTTTTTGGTACTGGAGATTGAACCCAGGGGCACTTGACTACTGAGCCACATCCCCAGCTCTATTTTGTGTTTTATGTAGAGACAGGGTCTCACTGAGTTGCTTAGTGCCTTGCTGTTGCTGAGGCTGGCTTTGAACTCGCGATTCTCCTGTCTCAGCCTCCCAAAGTGCTGGGATTACAGGCGTGCGCCACCGCGCCCGGCTATGTCATTCCCACATTGAACTACTGTGCTCTGCTCTGCCTAGCCCAGTTCCCCCTAAGTTCTGAATTATTCAGGTGCTTCTAGGCCTCTGCTTAAATACTACCTCTCCTGAAGGCCCTCCCTGCCCAGCCCCTGCATATTTTCCCTCCTACCATAGCTTACTGATGCTTACTTAGCTTTGTTTTTTCTTATATCAATCCACATCTGAATTGATATATTGCTTTGTCTATCCATTTTGGGTTTTGGTATTTAGTTCTGTTTCTGCTAGGATAAAACACTGTCTTCCATGAGGTCAAGAACTGGTTTGACTTTTTATCACCTTATTTGTAATAAACCAAAATGGGCTCTGGCAGGAAAAAAAAATTCAATTAAATTTAGACAATAAATAAAGCATTTGATGAATAAATGAACCTATTCAACACATTGTGACAGCAGTGATTGCTTACTTCCTATGGGGCTCTCCCAGCCCCCTAAGTGGTAACACCTATCATGGATCAGGTTTAGGATATGGAAGTTCCTGCATTATAGTGTCCAAATGTGAGGATATTCATATAGAAATAAATGTCTGCTTTTTCAATATATTAAAATGTAAATTTAATCAGGTGGAAACTGGAAATGGTATCTATAAAAGCAGTCAAATGTGGCATTTTCGAAATAAATAAAGCAGAATTTTAATTGTGCCTTACTCAGAGAGGAAAAAAAAGTTTCCAATGCAAAATACGCAGATATTGGCAATGACAACAGCAACACAAGGTTGCCATGCATCTGTACACCTAAGGAGAGGCTTTGTGACCATCAGCTGCCCAGCAGGTAGCTTTGCTCCTTGTTAATAGAAGGCTCAATCTCCAGCACTGATAACTATGTTCCAAGGTTGACAATGGTCTCTTAATGACTCTTAAGGTCTTTCTCAAAGTTCTCACAGCTGATGGGGTCATCATTCCAGGTGATTTTGTTAATTGGCAATTATCCAGAAAGACTATTAATAGAAATCATTACTGAATCTGCCAGATGACATAGGACATGTTTCTGTTTTCTTTTCCTTTTTATTTTTGTTAGTTATGTGTTTGTTTTCCTGTTTGGCTGTGACCTTAACTGCAGGATGATTGTTAATACTTCCAGTTTCAATTTCAGGAGTAGTTTCTGATTGACAGGGATGAGTGGGGTGTTGACTGGGATATGGTGCAAGTAAGCACTCCATTCAGTAGCTAAGCTACTCTGCTATAATATACAAGAGTGGGATGGAAATTGGCCAGCCACCTGCTGGAATAATGAGGTTGTTTGCACCCCCTTCCATGCTCAGGGCAATGGAAACAGGTAAACATGATAGTCAGTTCCTTGAGACAGATCTACATGATTATTTTTGGAGAGACTCAAGTCTCAATCACAAAAATGAGAGAAAAGCAGCTTTCACAAATCTTTGGTTAACTCTGGTTTCAAATTCTAGTTCTAGTATTTAATAATTTTGTGACCTTGGAAAATATCACTTATAATATTATAATACCTACATTTCCTCATCTGCAAAATGAGGAAAATAATTGTAATTACTTTAGAGAGCTGTGGTGAGGTTTAAATAAGTAAAATATTAAGAATAGCATATCTCATACAAGTGTTACGTAAATAAAATTAATTATTGCTGCATAAAAATCACCTCAATAAGCAGTGATTTGAGGCAACTAGAGGTATACAGTTGTATGGGGGATAGGATTTGAATAGGTGCTCAGATCAGGGTTTATCAAGAGTTTGCAGGCAAGATGCCAACTAGAGCTGTAGTCATCTGAATAGTTGACTGGGGCTAAAGGAAAATTTTCAATATGGCGTACATATGTGGCTGGTAAGATGGTGCTGGTTGTTGACAGGAGACCTCAGTACCTTATTATGTGGATCTCTCTACAGGGCTACTGAAGTGTCCTCATGCTGTTTTGACTGAACAGAAGATGCGAGAGTAAAAGGAAGTGGCAATGCTACTTCTGTCCTAACCTCAAAACCACATGGTGGCTCCTGCCATATTCCTTTGTTCAACTAGAGGAAACCTAAGACAATGTAGTAGTAAGGGACTATATCAGCACATTCATACCAACAGGCAAGGATTTTTTAGGACCAGTTTAGAGACTGATTAGAGCAAAAATATTGCCTGTTATAATGGTATATTTTTTCCAAGAACTAATAACAATCTGTCTAGTTCCTTCAGAACAAGGAATCTGAAGAAAACAGTGATGGGGCTGGAGAAGTACACATGGGGCCAATCCGAGAATCTCAGGAGCTGCATCTAGAGTTGAAGACTTTTTTCACTCTTATCTCAAGGGCAGTGGGAACCCACTGAGGAGATTTTAGCTGGAGGGTGAAGGTCAGATTACCTTTTGATAAAGGTCATTCTGACTGCTACTAAACAAAAAACAACCAAAACAAAGAACAGTGGGCAATCTTGATGGTTTGGAATAACAATATAGGTGGTAGAGAAACTCTAGATTTTGCTTGGCTTTGGGACATAAATTAAAAGAAAACTATGAGTCCTGCAATTCTTGCTTGGCAGTTGAGGGTGTAAGAAGATTATGAATGAAGAATCAAATGGGTTTGAAAGTAGAAGATAAACATTTTAACTTGGAACCTGTTAAAAAAATTTTTTTGGAGAAATGAAGAGAGGTCTAAATGAGAAGCAATTTTCAGACATGGATAATCAGGTTTATAAATATGTTCCTTTGAAAGTTTCCTTCCTAAGAATAGCCTCCAAAATGACTAATGAAATTGAATTTGCCAATGGCACTCAAGTCTCTGTAAAACTGAAATGTGATTTGTTTCTTCGCTGGTTTTGGAAAGTGTTCAGGGCACGTGCTGTTTTATGGTTTCTGGTTCCTGTAAGGTGGCACATCCATCCATCTGGTCTTTAATCTAGAGGTGACTCTTCCCAGGAGACCTACGTTAAGTGAAGCATGCCTTGCCTGGAACCTTGTGACCACCAAGACGAAGTCAGGAGCCCTACCATGAGGACTCAGGAAGGGTAGAACTTCTTCTGTGTTGGGGAGGCCACAAGGGGGTGGGGACTTGGCCCCCACCATCTGGCTGTCGCCTTTGCAAGGAGGAAATGAGGAATCCTTACAGATGGGGCAATGAGACAGCAAAGCAAATGATCTTGCTGTATGGACAAAATGTGTGAAAGATTTCACCAGTGCATCCCTCTGACAGCTCCTGGCATTAAAAGACACAGTTTTCTGTACTCAGCTGTTTTTAAATTTTTTTTAGTTGTTGATGTTCTTATTTTTCCCCAACAGGACACCATTCCCCTGCTGCAGAGGTGAACAGAAACTTTATCTCTCTGTTCTTGAGACTTGAGAGAATTGCTTCCTAGGTGAGGATTTCAATGGTACAGCAGGATAGCTTATCAGAGGGCATATAAAAAAGCCAAACACCATAAATCCTTCCTGGGTATAAATAAATGGAATAGAATAGAACTCAGCTTCTAATGGGTTTCTAGGGACAAACAACCCATTGAGCAAGTATTTACTGACTTGCTGTATGCCCAGCAATGCCGCATGAACTCTCCACAATGGTGAGAGGAAAAATACAAAAACTAAAAGGGGTGAATCCTTTTTTTGTAAAGACTATAGGTATCACTTCCAATATTATTCAAGGTATTTCTGTTTGGCTTTTTCCATTGTGACTGCTGCTTTTAAAATCCCTTCTACAGTCATCACAAGTACTTACAGTACTCCTCTCACAGAGATTTTGCAAGAATTAGTTAATTTACTATTTCTATTTCCATAATAGTTAATTTACTATTTCTACTATGATCATAGCAATGGTAACAAATAATGCGGTGCTCATTTGACTAATTTTTGCTACTATGTACCAGCATTTGTGTTCAATCTTTAAACCTGTTTCATGATTTAATCATTGACCTTGTGACCTTGACTATACAAATTTCCTTATTTCTAGAGCTGAGAATTTCAGCAGAAAAAATTAAACATTTTTTCAAGTGTTAGCTAAGGCAAAGAGTCCAGTTTTGAAATATTGAAGGTGCTCAAAATATTTGACAATTAACTTATTAACCCTAAAGCTCATATTTCATCCTAATCATCTAGCCAAAATGGTAGATCTTGAGCCAAAATTATTCTATGACATATATTTGGTTTTGCACAGACTGTTTTTTAATGTAAAATAATTGATATTTAAATTGGGAGAATTTATATGTCGCATGCACATTCTGTATTTATGACTTCTTTTGAAACAATTGTAAGAATTGTCCACCCTTTTTCTATATTTTGGCCTGGAGATAATTTCCTGTTGCCAATCAGCAGCTGACTCCTGGTCTTCACAGCATTTGTCCAAGCATCTTTACTTGTTCAAAGCCTGTGATGGTTTCAGTTTGAGGCCTCTGAAGAAATGCCCTGAAGCAGCATGCTGTACAGCCTCACAAATTTAATGAGTAAATGTAATGACTCAGAATGGAAAGTGCTAGGAAACCCAGATAAGAGCAGAAGGCAGCAGTGATATTCTGTGCAGACAGTAAGTGATGCAGAAATTGGAAAACTGAGAGGGACCGATGTTCTCGAAAAAGCAGGAAGGTTGCATGGCAGCAATTGACACCACCCTCTTTGCAAAAGTTGAGAGGAGGAAAAAAACCAGAATTGTTTTGCATAATGTATATAAATAATAGAAAACACAGCATCTCTGTTTCTCCTTAACTTGGAGGCACAGCGACTTTGAGCAAGAGCACTGAATCAGGGATTAGTATTCACTAGAATTGCATTTGTTTTTGAAACTTGAAATGGCCTGAGAGTAGGTAGGTGAAGCTCAGTGGACTTAAGTCCCTGGAAATACCCTGGGAGCTAATTAGCACCTTAGAGATTCATGAGAGAATTCTTGTGGGGCCACTTTCTGCCTCCCTGAACTGATTTTTCTTGCCAGACCTCAACCCCTATGGTTTTCTCAGTCTCTGTGCTCTTGATGCTCCCAGAGGGAGAGGCAGCAGTAACATAAACACTGAGAAGTCCAAGGACACAGCAGTTACAGTCAGCTCTGTAAAAGGCACAAAGTAGGCCCCAAATTTCGCGAATCTCTCAGCTAGCAATCTCTTTAATCTCTGTTGTGTCAGAGAGGCCAAATTGGCCAGCCTCAAATGTCCAAGCTCACAGAAACCCTAAACTGCCAGTTTCCCTAGCCTTATGGTTGCTAAACTCAGAGCTCCAAGCCCAGGTCCACTGTCTTAGGGTTGTTCTTACTGCCTAGTATATTTTCCTCCTCTCTGCTGTACCAGTGCACTGTGGACAGATATAATGTGCTGAATAAAATATCTTTTTGAGCAAACAGACCTTATTTGAGTCTTTTGCATGATCTGGGCTTGATTACTAACCATCTCGTTCTTGGTTTCCTTGTCTGTGAAGTGTGGAATCTAACTATTAAGGGAATTAAATTATTTCAGGCATGTAAACCATTTGGACTAGTGCCTAGCACATGTTGGGCACTCAGAATTCTTTACTGCAGTGTTCCTATGGCTGTTTATGTGGTCCTCATTGCCAGGAGGAGATATTAAAAGGCAAGTGAAAAACAAGAGGTAGCATGGAAGTTTCTACAGAACTTGGCAAATGGGTGTACTTTGTAGTGGATGATTACAATTCCCAGGTATGGATGAGAGGTCCAAGGAGACTTCAATGTCAGAGGCAAGGGAAGAAGTCGTACTGGAGCCTCTTAAGAAATGTAAGAGAAAACATTCCATTCCGTGCTTCAGCAAGTCACAGGTAAAAACGCGAGAGACAAGTGCAAATGGTTTGCTCAGCACCTGGAACGCACAGGGTGTGAACTTGCTCCACAGCGAGGGGCAAGCGCCTTGGGGTGACCACAGGTGTGAATGAAACAGTAGACCCATTAATTCAGTGGCGGCAGGAGCCATGGAAGGCTAATTGCTTTTCTAGAGGAGCCTCAATCAGAACACCTTCTTTCTGCTTGTCCACATTTATAGCATCAAGCGGCTTCTCGTGCCCAAGGCTCCTGGTGGCAGGCAGCACTCTCAGCCACCAAGCATCATGTGACATTTCTATCAGTCTGGTAATCATTTTCAACACAGCGCCTCATTAAATCAGCCTGCAGTGTTGGGATGCTTCGCATCATGGTAGATTCACCGAGACACCGAAATGCCCAGGGCTGTCCATCAAAACAGGCTTCATTAGCAAATATCGAAAACAAGAGAATCCCTCCTCTGCTCCACTCCTCAACAATCAGACAACTGGAGTCACCACAGATCCTTGAACAGTTCCCATGATTTACCATCCCAGAAAGTGGCTTATTTTGTATGAATGTTCAAGGAACGAGGGAGAAGAGGAGAGGAGAGAAGTGCTTGAGAGTTTTCTTTTTATCTTTATTTTACAGATTCAAACTACCCCATCCCCAGACTGTTTTGACAGTCTGCAGTGGCAGACAGCATCACAATGATAGTATCAAAAGCAGGAGGGTGTCCTTGTGCGCTCAAGCCATAGTTTTGGCTCCATTAGTGGAAATCATGAAGCTTTAGGGACAGACAGGTATCTAGCCACTGGAGGGTCAGGCCTCTCACTTTACTGATGAAGGAACAGAGGCCAGAAGCCAGATGGGACCTGTAAAGTCACAAAGTCTTGCTGACATCTACTGTTTCTGCCTTGCGAGCTCCTTGCTTTCTTTGAGGGAACAGCTTTTTCACTTGTTTGTACTTAAGACTCAGGCAAAGACAGCAGGGCAGGATGGTCCTGCCCACAAGCTCCAAAGTCAAATGTTGGCACAGCCCCAGGCTTGGCCAATTAAAGCCTGGATTGGTTATATTCAAGTGGCCCCAGCCAGGCCCATAACATGTAGATCTTGGAATTGACCTAGAGCCATTAGGAAATGAAACACTCTTTCCTATCAGGGTTGCTGAGCTGATATAGAATGGTCCCAGGACTGATAACATAGAAGAAAAATCTACCTACTGGAAAAGCCAGCATAGTGATCAACAGAGAAAAAAAAGAAAAATGTCCGACGATGTTATTGATAGCCTAGATCAGCTGCCTGGGGTTTTTAGTAGCCTGGGACAGCAGTATTCTTATTTAATTATTTAGTTTTACTTATTTAGTTTTAATTCAGGCCATTTTGTCTTAGGTTTCTTCACTTGTAAACCAAAAAAAGCCCTGACTACATTAGAGCTAGCTAGATCTCTGAACATCTGAGACCTTGGAACAGGCTACTTTCAACTCTCGCAGAAATATCATGGTTAATTACAATCTCCAAACAAATCTCCAAATGGTCAGTTATGTAAAATGTATCTTCCCTTTGCAAACTGTCTCCTGCCTCATGCATGTGACCTTGAACTATTTTGGTTTATCCTATGCTCTGGATATCTATGTGTGCATAATAAACCACCATCATAAGATATTTTGCTCACGATTTGGAGGGTTGACTGAGCTCAGGGAGTCTCATGAGATTGCCATCAGATGTTGGCTGAGACTGTGATCACCTTAAAGGCTTTTTACCACAATATTTGGTACCAGGACTGGAAAGAGCTCTGAGATGGACTAGAATAACTGAGGTTTCTTTGGTATCTTGTTCACCTCTCTGTCCTCTCCAAGTGCATGGCAGCCCAGGGTTGCTGGACTTCTCACGTGACAGCTGAAGGCTCCTGATCAGGCATTCTGAGAGTAATAAGCTGAAATGACTCGGCCATTTCTAACATAGCCTGAGAGATCATGCAGCCTCATTTCTGTCATTTTTGATTGATCAAACATCTAGTTTAAATGTTGGGACAAAGCCACCCCTCTTGTTGGGAGAAATATCCAGATTTTGTTTCCAAAGAACTACAAACTGAGAAAATTGTAAAACTAGTAAAATCCCAGGTACTTTTTATCCTTCACTCCTATTGTGACATCTTATATCACTGCAGTGCAATATTAAAACCAGAAAGTTAATATTTCTATATTATTAACTACACTGCAGGCCTTTTCATTGTTTACCATATTTTTCAAACATGCATCATTTGAGGTTTGTGTGTGTTTCTATGGAATTTCACCCATATGTAGGTTCATATTAACTACTTACCAGTCCATATATGAAATGGTTCTGTCAACACTATAGACCATACTTGTGCTACCTGGTCCTTTTTATACCAGTCTTCTTATTATGTTCTACATCTCTATTTCCTAGTAGTCATCCATCTTTTAACCATCTCTGTGGTTTTGTTATTTTGAGAATATTATATATGTGAAATACAGTGTGCAACCTCATGATGGACTTTTTTCTGAATCATGCCATTGAAGACCATCAAGGCTATTGACATATCAATAGTTCATTGCTCTTTCTTGCTAAGTTTTATTCCTTTATATGGATGTATCTGCTACCTACTTCTGTTTTTACATCTGAGATGACCTTCTTGTAGACAGCATATAGTTGGGTCATATTTTTATTTGTTTTGCTTTTTTTAAACATTTACTCTGGCAATCTGTGTATTTTAGTTGATTTATTTAGCTACCTCCATTTAAAATAGTTATTTATATTCAAGGATTTAAGTCCATATTATTACTAGTTCTTTTTTTTTCTCTCTGATCTTATTTTCTTATCATCTTATATTATTTAAACATGCTTTAGTATTCCATTTTCATTTATCTTTCATGTTTTTAATTGTATGTTTTTGTATAGTTTTTATAGTGGTTGCTCACATTTGTTTCAAAATCTGTCCAGTTTCTTAAAAAATGTAACTAGATAGCTAGATCTTCCAGTACTTAAGTTGGCTGTGCTCCTCAATATCAATGGGTCTGTTCTAAAGATTAGACTCTTAAAATCCAATCTAGTTTAATTCTGCATGGCCAGATACTGAACCACAAATAGATCATACTGCATGCACACTATCTTACCTCCATCTTACATTCTGACTTTAAAACTTAATCCATAAGAATAACAAGTAGCTCCATGGCTCAACCATATAAGAATGATAACTGACCTTTAGAATAACTCAAACATTGCCCTGTATTGCCCTTGGAAAGACAGAACTGAGGTGCCATGTTCCTCTCTAAAACTTAACGAGAACAAATGGTATGTAAGTATGATAAAACAAGATACAAATTAAAATATACACTGAATAGCTACTATGTGCCAGGTTCTGGGCTTTCATCTATATGATCACTTTAAATCTTCACAATAGCTATAAAATCTATTAGCATGAATTGACACAATAGAGATTTAACAGCAAACCAACATGGAGTAAAAGGTAAAGGCAGACAGATATCCGCCGGAAACAACCTTTGTGCTAGATTCCCCACTAGGGACTTTGAGACTACCAAAACTATACAAAATGATGTTGTTGTTTTCTTTTCTCAAATGTTTGTGAACATGAGAATTTTGAATAAAATCACTGTGTGCATCTGTGTGTGCATGCATAAACACTGTTTTTAATGGACCACTTACAACATTTTTTCCATTTTCAATATTTGCATCTCTAAATGATAGACTCTTCTACCACAGTCATGATTCTCCTATCGTATCTTACATTAATAATAAATCCATAATCGCATCTAATATCAAGAGGGCTTAAAAAGTGTTTGTGATTCTGCATGATTTTCATTTCATCTTCATTAATTCTTATCTAGTACCCAGAGATATACAAAATCTGGTAAGGAAAATAAGGTTAATGTGGGTGAAATTACTAGAAATAAAAAACATGGCCACTAAGAGTTGGGTGTGAGATTGCGTGGTAGAGACTACAGGCATTTGAAGTGTCGAGAGAAGTGAGAAGCCAGAGAGAGTGGGCTGTCTTGGTGGCTACAGAAGACTTCTCTGTCCTGTCAACCTGTCACACATAGCGCTTGCTGGGTTTGCTTGCTGCTAGCCATGATGGAATCCACCACAGACTCCTAGCAAATAAAGCTTTCTTTTTCATGGAGTGATGGTGTTTTGTAGATGAAACAAGATGCCTGCCAAAGAAAATAGGATTTTTGCCTCTAATTATAACAGCTTAATAACATAAGGGATAGTGCAGAAAACTTTTTAAAATTCTGGGCTGATGTGAACTTGCTGCTGGGCGTCTGCCAGCCTACCGCACCTGCAGCATTTCCCCACTAATATTTCAAAGTGTCAGCTTAAGTGGCCTGAGAGCCGCCTGCACAACTATGGTAATTGCTGAGACATGCCTAGACCAGCTGAGATAATAGGGCGCCAGGAAGCAGGGGAAAATGTCAACAGCTGGGGTTCATGCTACTAATTTTGTTTTCTTTAAACTTCATGGAATGACAGATCCCACTAAGAGCTAATCCAGAATTATACAATTACCATTTTCCTTCTTTATTTTTCAATCCATGTGGTCAGTCAGTAAATACATAGTAAGCATGCATCATTGAAAATATGGACACTTTCCCCTCTGGCTCTGCTGGTGGGCATTGCAAATGCAGCCGTCTTTCAGGCCAAGTCACTCTCACCACTGTGCCCTTCTCAGCCAAGCTCCAGGCAGTGGTGATCTTGCACAGCTAACATGTGATACAAATCCATTTCCATGTCCTTACACTTTCTCAATACTCTCTTGATATCTCTGGGAGAGAGAAGCAGATCACAAGGTGCTGACCGAGCTATGTGACTGCAGTATTTCCTTGTAAATAGATTAACGATGCAGGGCTCTGAACAGCAGAGCATACCCTTGTATATTTTTAGAAGCAAGCATGGGGCCAAGAACAAGGAAGCTGCTCAACACTATATTTAAAGATGCAATAGGTAACTTAAGAATTATCACACATGTGTTATCTGATTCCAGAAGTGTAGGCTGATAGACTGTATAAGCAACACAAGAATAAAACCGGCAATTGTAATATAAAACAATTAATGTGGCATCCTGCCCATTGGTTCTTTAAGCCAGGCATTATGCTGAAGAATGAGTGTGGACACTTTCTGGTCACAGCAGCCTTCAGTGACGATTCTGTTATTGGCGCCATGTTTCCAGTGGGGAATCATGAGGAGATTTTTCTCTGCTCTTCCCCTGTTGATGGGTTCCCAGAGTTAAAACATGAGAAAAGTCAGGGGCCCTCCTAAGACCAGGTCCCTAGGAGTTACTGATTCTCAAGCTGGTGGACGCTCACTCCCCAGGAATCCATCGGCTGCCTTGCAAGGGTTCCTGCGAGGCACTGCCCCAGCAACCTCCACTTCCCTGAGCTCTTGCTACATATATGCACCTGACTCTTCAAGATTTGGATGCAGGTAACCCCAGTTGTCTGAAAGATATAAGAAATTATTTTTTTTAAATTTTTAGCTCATTTCATTTTTTTTTAATTGAGAGTGGAAGTGATAACTTTTAGCTCTTTGATTGTTGGACCTGAAACTGTGGCTTTTCTTTTCCTTCTTCTGTGGATATCTTTGGTAATTGTATGTTTCTAATTTTATTGCAATGCAGGCCATCAACTTCTTCCTTCACTGGCAATAATCTTTACGTCCTGTTTAAGTTCATGAAGATACATGTGGGACTCATTCCCCCACTTACTCACAATTTTGCTTTCTGTGATTTCACTTAACTACAGTCAACTGTAGTCCAAAAACATTGAATAGAAATTTTCGCAAACACACAATTGATCAATTTTAAATTGCATGCCATTTTGCACAGTGAGTAAATTTCAGGCTATCCAATGCACACCTCCAGGACGTGTGCCATCCTTTGGCTGGTTATCTCTACAACCTGTTCTGCCATCACTGTACACTATTCTAAGTTATGAAACCAGCTGCCTGGAATTGCAGTGTTTGTGTTCAAGTAACTCATATTTTACTTATCATGGCCCCAAAGCACAAGCATCGTGAGGCTGGCAATTCAGATATACCAAAAGAAGCCACACAGCACTTCCTTGAAGTGAAATGGCAAAAGTTCTCAACTTAGGAAAATTTTTAAAAGCCTCATAAATTGATATTGTTACGAGGTACACTATGTTATTATTGCTAATCACTCACTGTAAATTTATAAATTATACTCTATCAATTTAGAAAAACTTGACAGGTGTGGTGTTCAGCATTCTCAGTGGTTTCAGGCATCTATGGGGGGCTTGTAGGATATACCTCTGCAGATCAGGGGCGTTACTGCTGCCTGCTTACTTCTGGCTTTCCACTTTCACACTGGCACCTGTATTCCTGGAATCCCATCTGCATGTAGGATGAGGTGCTTTCCAGGTGGATGTCCAGTTTCTCCACATTGATTTATTGGAAAAGAACCTTTCATGCTCCCTTTGGCTCTTTTTGTACCAAGTGTGCCTGGTTTGTTTCTGAGCCCTCTATTCTATTGCTTTGTATCCTGTTCTTAAATTCTCCTACATGTTCAGGTCAATCTGTGAATATGGAAGTGTAAATTCTCCAATTTCATTATACTATTTCATGACTATTTTGAATAACTTTGACCCTTTGTATTTCTCTGTAAGTTTTAGAATTAGAGTGTAACTTTCTAAAAACAACAACAACAACAAAACCTTGCTGAATTTTGGATTTGGATTGTAGGAGAAAATTACACATAGATTCTGATTTGTTTTTCTTAAGTATTAGCAAGGACGTGGCAGGCACCATGTGAAGATATAATTCAAGATAGTTCAAATGAAAACAGCCACAAACACATGGAATTTCAGGTTAGGTGCTACAAATCATCAAACCAATGGAGGAGAATATAAGCTTAAGAAGCTAAAAGGAGGAAGATAAAACATAATGAAAGGAAAAATGAGACCTCTGAGAATTGATACAACAGTGAAAAAGTACATACAGATTTCTGACTGAAGTCAAAGCTGATGGAGAAGTATTATGGAGCATGAGTAGAGGGAGGGAGGCTTTCCTAAGCCACTTGGAAGGTTAAGTACATGAATAATTTGGAAAAAAATGTAATAAGGTATTTTTTGTGAAAATAATACTAAATTTCTACCTTTGTCTTTTGCCAAAATTCATGGAATTTTAAAAAGAATTTCATATTATAGATTCAAAGGAAACTTCAATAAATCACTAAATAAACATACGATAGGCCATCTTTACAGGTCACATGCAACAACCTAAATCAAAAACAAATACATAAAATTCTTAGACATAAAGATAAATAACTATCTTCAATAATCTATAGGTTTAAGAATATATAAGTAACGTAATAATAAACTGCTGAGAAAATAATAAAAATATACATTATGATAGTGAATGTAACAAAAATTATAGTTCTAGGAAAATGCATGACCTTAAACACTTATATTAATATACAAGTAACAATTATAATGAGTAGGCTAAGAATATGAAGAACAAAAAAGAAGGGAAATAAGTTACAGTATATAAAATTACAAAGCAATGATAAAGCATGTATGTTCAAAATTGTTCAATGTATGATAAAAATGAAGAAAGATTGATAAAATTATTTTCAATAGGTGGTTAAATGATTTAGTATAAAACGTAAGTGCCTGTAAATGCATTTTAAATGCCTTTAAAACTCTATATAGAGAAATGCAAAAATATCAATTTAAATATTATTTTTCTTAAATGACTTGTTTAGAATTAAAATAAATGCCTCAAATAGAAAACTTAATGCACATTTATACAGATATTAAAATTATTAAACTTCAACTATTCTTCTGGATCACATGATTTTAATGTGATCACATAATTCATATGAAAAATCTCTAAATCATAGGTCAAACATGAAGTACTTCTTGTGGGAATTATTTAAGTTAACTAATTCACTGAAACTTAAGTGTATGGTAGTCTTCCAAATTATTTTAAATGAAACATTTAACTTTTTCCCAACTAATTTGCCAAGCAGGGTGCAGAAGATGATATTCAATATGGGGTGCCTTCTGTTTCTAATTCAAATGCTGTGAGATTTTAAATATTAAACTTATTGGCAGAACTTTGGGACTTCAATAAAACTGGCTGCATAGACTGTGAATCATGTAATTTAAAAGATACCCAATTGCCTTTATTTCCCTAATCTCAAACACTTATTATCACTGCTTGCTTCTGGATCTGACTTTCTGTAATTCAGGAGTTTCTTGGTTTCTTCTTGTCTCAGTTTAGTGAAATCTTCGATCAAATAATCTTTGAGGTTACTTGGAGCCTTAAAAAATACCCTGCACAGTTCCACTTAGTAAATTAAGAGTCATCAATAACATTGATTTGGATCAACACTTCCAAGGACTGTTTCTCTAGCTTTGCTGCTGGGGGAGGATGCTTGTCCTTCACAGCATCAGCTCTACAAGACCTGTTCTCCCTGACTCTCCATTCAGCTTCCTACTCACCTACCATGAACAGGTGAGGCCCCATTCTAGTCTACTTCTTGGAGGGCAGGTACCTCCATGGGGGATCTTGGTTTTCCAGGTTGGCCTCTCTCAACTCAGTGTGCTAATAGATCTGAAAGTCAGGTTTTCTGATATGACATAGGAGCCACTTCTTTTTAATTCTCTGATTTATTACATTCTTTTATATGACAACCTCAACTTTCTTCGGATGAAGCTCTTCCTCAATTCTTCAACAACAAAACATGACATGCTCATTCTCACTCATTCCTCCATAACTAAGAATTAAGGATACTGAGAGGACAGAACTGGACGGTGTGTCCCTTGCATAGTATGACTACGCTTGATAATCTGTACCTTTGAGCACCCATCCAGTAGTGGGGCCTAGAACATGTCTAATGTGGATGACCAGCCAGGAGGCCCAGGACAGGCTAGATAAGCAATGTAACACCATCTATTCTGTGGACTTGAAGTGAGAGCAACCAAGTTGAGGTGCCCTGTGTGCATATCTCAAGCTGAACAGCCTCCATTGTGCCTCTGATATCTGAGTGACTACAAAATTCACCCAGATAGCAACTCTCAAATTTTAACCTTCTGGAAATAGTGAGGATAACCAGCACAGATGGGCAATAGGATTTTCAGAGACTAAGGCAGTAAGGGAAAATTCTATAGTTTTCCCTGGTGATGCCATGCAGGGCTCTAGGAAAAATTCTAATGATGTATGCCTTTCTGGCTGGCCTGCAAGCTCATGTAGTAAGAGTTGTCTTCAACTTCACATCTCTAGACCTTAGCACAGTACACAGTACCTAATTTTAGCTAAAACTTGCCTCTACACTTATTTATGCCTTCAATGTTCTTATCAAGCTAAATATTCCCAGAGGTCAGGGTACATCACAGACAGCCTCCTTGAGACCATCTGATGCACAGCCAGCTTCTAAAATATTTTCTCATTTGAATCGAATCTTCAAATTCCTTTGGCATTATGTGGGTCAGCTGAGCCACTGAGCAAAAATTGGGGTTTCTCTTCTCATCATTTTCTTCTCTTCTTCCTATAACCTAGATCAACAGAATATAGTCAGTTAATTAAAAACTATTAAATAAAATTCATTTGTCTATGATCTATCCATTCAAGAATATCATTGTGAACAGTAAAGGGCTTAACAGGTTTTTTTTGTTTGTTTGTTTGTTTTACTATAAAGAAGACAGGGATGTAAAGTGAGCTGGCTTGCTTCATTGTCTGATCTTTGAAATCATTCAGTTGGATTAGGCATGTTAGGATTTGGATATGGTTTGGGTGTGTCCCACCATGTTTCCCATGTTGGACGCTTGGTGTGGAAATGTGGGAGATGGTGGAACTGTTAAGAGGTGGGGCCCAGTGTGATCATGGTGGAATTGCCCTCAAAAGTATTAAGGCAGCTTTTGGGGAGCCCTGAGCTCTTAGGAAATCAAATTGTCATAGAGATAGCCCATCCTCAAATTGTTCCCTGGATTCTTGTTTGGAGATGTGATCTCAACCTCCCCCTGATATCTTGACACCACCCCATGAGGCCTTCACCAGAGGCCAAACCAAGGAGCCCAGCTGATCTTGGGTTTTGAACCTTCAGAACTGAAAGCTAAATTAACCTCCTTTTAGAAAGTTACCCACCACAGGTATTTCCTTATAGTAACAACAATGGACTAAGACATTATATGATTCACATTTAAAAAATGAGATGCCCAGTGATGTCTGAAAACTTTTCTTTTATTCTTTATTCTATTATACACTTACCATGTGTTTTCCTGTAATTTCTGTGTGACTGGAACTATCTACCCCAGCTTCCCATATACCCTGTTCCACTGTATCAAGAAGCCCTCTTTTCCCTTGATATGTCTTGCCCTTTCTTTAAACCATACCATTCCGCATTCCTTAAAATGGCTTCATAAAGTTCCTAATCTAGCTAGCTATAAGTTTTCCTTCCTGTCTCTATAACTCATTTGCATCTTTCCCCAGGAGAACTTCCTTTCTTTAGGTGAAATACACTCCTCTATACTTACACACACTTGATCTTTGATTCCCTGTTCATGTATATAGAAATAAATTTCCCTGAAACCAAGACAGAATTTATTAATTCTTCATTCTGCACTCAGCACAGTTGAGACAGAAAGATCTCAAAGTGTTTAGGGACTGACTGATGGGCTAACTCTGCTTCTCAGCTGGGAGTGATGTTACCCCCAGGGGACACTTGGCAACATGTGAAAGCTTTCTGGTTGCTAGAAATGAGGGCTGCTCTTGGCGCATAATGTTACAGCTAGGGAGGAGCATTGAAAAATAACCTGCAGTGTCCAGATAGATCCCCAACAAAATGCCAAGAATACAGAGGCTGAGAAAACTTAGAACTTATTTCTCCCCTACCTCCACCTCCTCTCCGACTCTCATTCTTAAGTTTTTGGTGTATTCTTCAAGAAAGAAGACTCAGACTGGTTCTTTAAGTTGGGAATCTTATTAAAAACTGTCAACATTACAAAAGTTTTCATGCAATCTAAAGTAACTTAAAATGTAAAGGAGGGGCTGGGGTTGTGGCTCAATGATAATGGTGTTTGCCTAGTCTGCGTGAGGCACTGGGTTCAGTTCTCGGCACTGCATATAAACAAATGAAAAAAATGAAGGTCCATCAACAACTAAAAAAAAATTTTAAAAATGTAAAGGAGATGGAGTGGAGGCGTTTGCAGGAATCCAAGCTGTCACACCACCTAGGATGTCTGAGCTGGGTGGAGGGGGAGGGAGGTCATTATTTCTCCACTTAAGACCATTGTGTCTTATTTTAATTGATAATGATACCCTACATTCATTTTCTAGAGCCCCAAATATGCTCAATCCCTGCCTTATCAGAGAAGGGGAGATTTCTCCCTGGCCTTACATTTAAATCTTTTGCACTGGCTATTAAGCCTGGAAAACTCTTCTTTCTTGTTCACCTCCATCCTTCCCTTTGGACTTTTTGGCGGTGTTCCCTCACTAAGTGGGTTGTTTTGCATTCTTAGTAACTTGCAGAACTTTTGTTCTTGAATTAACAAAAATCTAATGCCTCCCAAACAAGTTTTCTGATTAAAATCATGAATTCAACACAAAGTATAGCTAATGTAGTTAAAATTAGCTACCAGTTTCAAGTCACGTTATGGAATAAATTAGAGTCCAGTGCTTGCCTGTGTACATGCTGCTTTAACTACCCAGTAGTACTCCCCAAATTGTGTTTTAGAAATCATTGAAATTTTTAAAGCATTCTTGGAACACAGAGAGGTTTCTTTTCAAAGACCATTCAAAATGCAAACCCTCCCCCCCAAGAGTGAAAGGTTTTATTTACAATCATAAGAGGTATCTACCAATTTTGTAACCACGAAGACAAGTAACCATGCATATAGTCTAAGCAGGGCACACATAAATAATGTGTGTGTGTGTGTGTGTGTGTGTGTGTTCAGCTTCTGCAGCCAATAGGTATGCATAGAAAGAAAGAGTGAGATAGAGAGGTAGATGACAGAGTGGGAACAGCAGAGGTGATTATAAACACTCACACACAACATATACACAATCCATAAGCACACACATATAACATAAATGGTCTGTGCTCCTGGAAACTAAGCTGATATGTGTTCATTGTCAAACATTTAAAAAACACACAGATTACAATAGAAAAAAATGTGGCATGTGAAATTAATCTGACCACAGGGCAAAATGTTGTTGTCCATTTTTTTCCTTACAATTTCTTTCAGGCACTTATTTTTGCAGTAGAATGCAGACATGTACATGAACATATAGGTATCTGTATATGTATATAAATTTGCATTACTAGATTAATAGTAGAATTATCACATTGAATTTATTCCAATGCCCTGTGCCACTTAACATATTGTGAACAATTTGAAGAGTTATTATATTTCCTTTTATTTTTTAAATTTTTTTATTTTTTATTTTTGGTACTGGGGATTGAACTCAGGGGTACTCAACCACTGAGCCACATCCCCAGCCCTATTTTGTGTTTTATGTAGAGACAGGGTCTCACTGAGTCGCTTAGCACCTCGCCATTGCTGAGGCTGGCTTTGAACTCGCGATTCTCCTGTCTCAGCCTCCCTAAGTGCTGGGATTACAGGCTTGAGCCACCGTGCCCGGCTTATATTTCCTTTTAACATGACTTTAAGCAGATACGTAATTTCCATTCTATAGCTAAGTTATACTACAATCTTTTAATGGAAAATGGAGATTATTTTTACTTTTCACCATTGCAAATAGCACTGAAATTGCCACCATATAAAGTGACACTATATGAAGTGTCTTCACATGTAAATGTTTTGAAAGTAAGGCCAGACCAAAGTTTTTATCCTGATTTTCATCTCTGAATGCATTATATTATATATGTTACACCAATTCATAAAGTATTATTTAAAAAGTAGCATTTAATGAACGTGTAATATTTATTTAATTATATGACTGATAATATTTACATTAAATTTTTATATACTTGAAAATTTATGCTTTCAGTTTATCAATGATGTAAATCAGGTAAATATGGTTATTGCTATACATGAATATTTGTATACTTCATTGATTATTGTCTTAGTTCATAATTAATATTACAGGCCAAAGGTACAATCATGTGCAAGGCTCTTTGTATAGATTAGGTAATGATCCACTGAGATACTTTTCAATTTTTACTTCTAATAATCAAAATATGATATGTATTACTGCAAACAGTCTATTTTATTCCAAAAATAAACTGACAATTTGATAGGCAAAAAAACATGTTATTGTATTCATGTTCATTTCCTTGATTGCCAGTGAGATTTGACCTGTTTCAACTTTAAAAGCAATTCTTTTGGATTTCCATTGCAATTTGCCTAGCAAATTCTAAACTGCTTTTATCGCAAAGAGCTCATTTTCATTCTTAATTGATTTCCAAAAACCTTGAATTTTATTTGTTTCATTTACTATAAAAAAGACTTTCTCTCTGGTGTGATCAGGGTGATATTTATTCTCCCTATTTTCTTTTCTCCTTCTCCTCCCTCACCAACGGAAAATGAAAAGATTCAGCACTGCTCACAGCCCAGGAGTTGTTGATCCGTGGCTGTATTTACCGTCTAAAGTGCAGGTTTACATAACAATTTCCAAGAACCATTGGGCGGGGCAGTTCCTGCTGCAACCTCCAAGTCATAAATTGGCAGAGGAGCATTGTTACTTACAGAGGGTAAGGGGCAGCATCGCTATCAGGCCCTCTGCCCTTCTTTTCTCATGAGAAATTTCACATACCAGGATGTCCGAGCAGTGGCTGGAAAAGCAACCTCCAACTATGTTATAGAGTTTGTTCTGATCTCTTCAATCATGGCCCTGTGCCTGCTTCAGAGCCACTCTCCGCACCTTCCAGAGGCAAGTCCAGATCCACGTGGCTGCCTCTCGGTGCAGTTTTCCCTAAATTCCACTGACTCTTGAACATCTTTGAAGCAGTATGGACAAGTCCCTGAAATACAAAAATTCAACACTCAAGTTACTGCCAAAGTTCCAATAGTAGAAATAGAAATCATCAGATAATTAAATTGGTCTCTAAAGCAATGTTTCTCAAAAGTTGGTTCACAAGCTCATACTGACCCAGGACATGTTTGCCACCAACATCCAATGACAAAAGTTTAACATTTAGACACTTTTATAATTATTTGATTTTGCAACAGTATTACTATATTTTATAAGGTTATTAATTTTCAGTAAACTGAAAAAATCTGACCCTCGGTAGAACACATATGCATTCACCTGTTTGGAAAACAAACTTGAAAGTCGTGTAAAAGATTCAGGATTTCATAAAGTGAGTAAAAACTGTGTCATAGAACAAATATTGTGGAAAAAATACAGCAAATTAGAATCTGGCATATTAGATCAGTTATTTAAAATGGAAACATTTTTAAATGATTAAGACAATAGACAGTTAAAAGAGAAGTGCTTACACATGAAAAGACTAAGAAAGTAAGTTGAGAAAACTAATAAACAAATGACTATATTAGCAAAATTAAGAGCCCCACTGCTCATGGAATAGAAAACTTTACAATGTGAAGGTGTTGTTTTCCTTCCATTTGTTCTATAGGTTGAATGCAATTCCTAATAAAATCCCAGTAAGATTTTTTTTGTAGACATAGACAGTCTTATTCTAAGATGTATACGTAAAGTTATAGGTTCTAGAATAAAAAAAATCTTGAAAAGAATAAAATTGAAAAAAAAAATCACTGTACCAATGTTACAACATGTATCAGAATGCTTAAAATTATGTATATATGTATGCATATATATATATTCATATCTATTTATATTATATGAATTTATAAATATATTATATATAATATGTATATGTGACAACAAATGTTGGTGAGAAGCACAGACACCAGGTCACTCACTCATAAACTGCTGACAGCAGTGTAGAGTGGCCCAGTCACTCTGGCAAACAATTTAACAGTTGCTCATGAAAACTAAGTAGAAGAGATGGGGGTGCAGACAGGAGGCCAGGTGATTCAATTCTAAGAAAAGGGATCCAGCGTCACTGGACTGCTCTGACTTGAACATGGTGGTGAACACATGCCTCCACCCATGTGTTTAGACTGTATGGAACTGAATACATATGTACATCCAGTGAATACAAGGTCAGCTATGGACATGTGAATAGCACCAGCACATGTCAACAAGGCCAATATCCTGGTTGTGACTATTTAGAATCTTTTTGGAACTAGGGGTAAAGGTTACGCAGGATCTACCTATTATTTCCACAGCTGCATGTCACCTAATAATTATCTTAACATGCAGAAGTTAATTTAAAAAATTATACACTATAAGATCTTCCTGTGAATGTCGAATGAAAAACTAAAGCAATAAATGATTTTTTGTGATGAAAAAATTAAGTGGTGAAATAAAACATTCTACTCTTTAATTATAATAATTGTTATGCAGTATCTTAGTATGTTTTAATCATATTACACAAGATAATGTGCTTATCAAATTTTATTTTTTCATATACTGTGAATTTGTTTTCCATTACCCCTGGATTCATTTAGAAGAATGACTTTCTCATAACAATTACCACAGGGTAATGAAGACCTCCTTCCACAGACTTCAGTAGTCAGTTGGAGAGTTTCCTAGGGGCAAGGGGACGGCCAGAGGCAGCTCTTGAATTCCCAGTGGTTCTCTGGAGGATGGCGTCATCAGACCAGGCTTGATGGAGGCCCAAAGGCCAGTGCCTGGGGTCTTGCTTGCTCTCTACTTTGGCCTTCTGAGTAGATGGCGGACAGAACAGGTGTCAAGCGGCTACCCGCCATCATCCCGGCTTGCAAGTGTGCTCTTTCTCAAAGAACAAAACTCATTTCGGTTCAGCCGATGCTAGTGCTATCATCTCAGCTCCACAAGTTTAAAAAGCCAGTATAAAAAAACCTGCAGGATTCTGGTGGTGCACTAGCTGTCAGTCTGGGCTTGTGTGTTCTCATTTTCTGTGGCTTCTAAGGTTTTCTAAGGGGAAACTGGGAGAATCTGAGTGATAGACTGTTGCTCAGAGACCATCAGAAGTCAGAAAGTTGTTCATTAGCTTCCCAATTTTACAAGATATGTTGGATTAGAAAATATTTAATTTTGGGTACAAGAAATTATACTGATTTTTCCTGGTTAATATTTTATTTTATTTTTTTGCTTTTATGAAAATCAGACTAAAGTAGGTATAGTGTCTGAAACATTGATGACATTCATTTTGCATTTAATATATCCATATATGAAGTATCTATTTTGTCTTTATTTTGGCTAAGAATTAGTATAGAATTTCATTTGAGCCTTTCTTCAAAAATGTGTTTGACTTCTCAGCTATATAGCAAATAAGCATTTATTTTCAACTATTATGTAATGCTAAATTTATGATTAAATTCTTGTGTCTGTTTCTGAGCCTCAGTTTCTGTGACCTGTTAATATTTCCTTATATGACACCTTATAATTTCTCTCTTTATAAAGGTGTTCCCCTGATTTTAGTATCATTGATTCACACAAGTTTCTTGAATGTTCTTGCTCATTCACTCTGATAAACTTATGAATTACTGTTTCAAGGTAAATGAATATTCCACTCTTTTTAATTGGATCACATTAAGCTCACACATTGATTTAGGAAGAATTATCATTTTCGCAACATTTAGTCTTTATATTCAGGAGTATGATATATTTCTCCATTTCTTTAAGTTTTCTTTTATGACCTACAGTAAACTTTTATGATTTCTTCAGAGCAATCTGGCAATTACCAGTTACAGTTATTCCTAGGAATTTTTTAAATATTTTCTTGCTATTTTAAATTGAATCTTCAACTATATTCTCCAAAAAGTTAAATTGATTTAAGTATGTGATGTACAAGAAAGTACATCTATTTTTTTTCCATTTTCACCAGTGGTGGTTAAGAGGGCTAAATTGCAGCAAAAATATTTCAGTTTGGACCCTTTGAAGAAGTTCCTAACTATAGTGTTGATTATGCAGCACCCAAACAATAAAAGCCTTTAGTCAATTCATCCAGCAAAAATAGTTATCCCTTGTATGCATCACATGGAAGATTTCTCATTAGTATATATTGTTATGTAAAATGTATTTCCAGCCAAACACTTCTGACTTCTTTTGTGTTTTTGTGCAGATAGAGTCCAAAAGGGAGTATATTTATACTCTTACTGCTGAATGTATCTGTTATAAAGAAAAAGGATCAAAATTTCCTGGAATCAGGGAAATCCAGGACATAATTGTTTAAGAATGCTACATTGCAGTTTCTGAGTTTACAAAAAGTTTCTCTTATTTTTTCATGTGGAATAGCTGCATCTCTGACTCCAGAGTTTATGATACCAAAAAGGAACCTTTGCAGATCAGGCGTTTGAATCTATTGTCTTTCTGTCTTGTAAATCTCAAAGCAACAGCACTAGGGTGCAGGGAGTTACCTACAAAAATGTTAATTATCGATGACTCTCAAGGATATAAATTATCAATTGTATCTGAGTATCTCAGAATTTCCTCTGAAATGATAATTAGGCAACTTAGGTTTTGGTGTTATCTGACAGGATGCTATAAATCCAGCTAACACTTGTCAAGAGGCTTGAGGCATCTTTAAATCACGGATCTTAATGAAGCCTTTGTCAGGACTCAGCTAAGTAAATTTGTTTTAAGTATCAGAGGGAATTACATTTCCTTTTGTCCCTCTATATTCAGGATA
The DNA here is from genome assembly GCA_028644305.1 of Xerus rutilus. Taxonomy (NCBI): domain Eukaryota; kingdom Metazoa; phylum Chordata; class Mammalia; order Rodentia; family Sciuridae; genus Xerus; species Xerus rutilus. The sequence goes on from CM053401.1 coordinate 173,732,168, forward strand.
AAAACAAAGAGGAAATTAACTTGGAAAGTTAATTACTTGCTACGAGGTGGAAACAAAAATCCTAGCAATATTGTCCTAAATATGTTTTTGGTAAGCATTTAAAGATGTGAGGCTAATTACAAGGTGAGTGCAAAATCAAAATTAAAATTGAAGTTGGAATGAATTACTGCATCAAGGACTTCAATTCTTTATGGTCAAAGCAGATTCTTAAACTAAAGGTAGATTATTTTAATATAAAAATTGAAGCATAAAAAATTGGATCATTCACTATGGGAATGTCAACCAGAACACTCTAGCACATTTTATCATTATACTTCCTCCTCTTCCTGCCAAAGAGTAGGGCATAATCATCTAGAAGAAGGGACGAGGCGTGGCGTGCTCTTCCTGAGCTTCCTCTCTCGTGGAGGCTGCTCTTCTACTACATAGTATCTCAGAGAAAGGAAAGAGAAAATGGCAAGGATTTCCCCAGCACTGTCCTGTGCCGCATTTTCCAATTTAATCCTTCAAGATCTGGTCCTCCTGGTTCTTCACCCTTTCTACATGCTATGGGTTCATTTATGTTCATGGAAAGCGTGCCTTGAAATCACAACCTTCAGAACCTCAGCAAGTGCCCTTACATATAAATAAGATCCATATGGAGACAATGAAGCCAAAATGAAGTCATCAGGATGCACCCTATTTCAATACGACTGGAGTCAGTACAAAAAGGGAAAATTTGGACTTAGTGGGAAGATGATGTGAAGACACAGGAGAAGGTCATGTGAGAAGGTGAAGCCAGAGACAGGAGTGATGCATTGACAAGCCAGGAGACACAGTATTTCCAGAAAAGCATAAGAAATTAGAAGAGGGACATGGCACAAATTCTCTTTCACGGACCTCAGAAAGAAACTCCCTGCCAAGCTCTTGATCTTGGACTCAGGTTTCCTGAACGGTGAGATGATACATTTCTGTTGTTTAAGGCAGTGTGGGAGCTTCAGGACAGGAATTCCAAAGCCAGATTCTCTGTAGGCATTCTGGCTGCTCCTGGAAACACGCATGCACAAACCATAAAACAAAAGAAGCAACCTAAATTTTAAGCTGTTTTTTTTCAAAGACAGAATTCGCAGTGTGAGTCCCACCCAGCTAACTCCCAGCTAAAACAAAACACTGATACTCTTTCAAGAAAAATTAGTGAAGTCTAGGGTCTTCCAATGTGCAGAAACAATTCCAAATTACTAAACATACAGAGAACCAGGAGAATAAAAGTAAAGATATTTAGTTGAGATGACCCAGATGTGTTTAAGGGTAATTAAAACTATTATAACATTGCTTAATAAAAGAAAGTAAAATATGCTTGTAATAATGAGAAGACACAAAATGGAAACAGACACCAAGGCAAGTTAAAAACCACATCAAAATTCTAAAACTGATAGATTTTCTGAAACAGAAAGGATCACAGGGCTAACTCTATCAGAAGAATGGAGAGGAAAAGAAGAGGGCCATTGATTTGAAAGCAAGTTAGAAGTTTCCACAGCCCTGCTAGCTATCATTGTATTTTATTATAATTTTTTTCATTTTAGCCTTTTTAGTAGGTATGGGACCATATTGCATTTTAGCTTTAATTTATGGTTCTTAATGGCTAATGATGTAGGATATATCTTCCTGTGTTCATTTGCCATGTAGTTATTCTCTCTGTTGATGTGTCCTTCAGATCTTAAGTCCATTCTACAACTGGATTGTTTCCTTGCTTTTGAATTAAGAGTTTATATTCTGGGTACAAGTCATTTGTTAGGTATATCTCATTCTCCTCGGGAGGGTTGGTTTGTAAGCAAGTACATAGGAAGTAGAAGTAACAGTGTATATCTTTATTTATATTATAAGAGTGTTTTGCTTGTAGTATCTTGCTGGTGGGTATTTTCTTTTAGCCCTTTAAATATATTATGCCTAATAAAAATTTGATTTGGACATTATCAACTGCAGCAAATCAATATTCCCCATTGAAATCTGACCTCTTCATCTGCTTGTTTTGGGAATTATTCTACTGATGACACCCGTATATATCACTAAGGAGTTCAGAGTTTTTGTATTGAGCTCCAGAATCCAGAATCCAAAAAAGTGACGCCCGTCCTGATCCATTCTTTTCCTCCCAGATACATCATCAACTCTTTCTCTTATTTAGGACCTAAATTTCTCAGGAAAGACTTCCTTAACCCTAAGCTAGGAATTACTTGCTAAACATTCTAACTATAACTCTGAAAGAGGAGGAAGATTAAAAATTTTTAACTATAACATTATACAAGTCTACAGTTCTCCTTAATTTCTACATCTGATATATTTTGCTCTTAAAAATCCACTTGCATTTTGGATTTTTCTTCCTCTCCCCTTTTCCCTTTTGTTCTTCTGTGATTAGACCTCTGAACAAATCCTTAGCCTGGGCATGTTGCTTCAGACCATGTTTTCTACATTAAAACTGGCAATGAGATTGGCAGGTGGGTGATTGGCAAGAACAGTGGTTCACTGCAGTTGACTATGTTTTGACCAAAAGCCTGGGGGACCTGTCATTGGGCTGCCCCTGCACTGAGATGTGTGCCTTCCACAGTGACACGACTCGGGCACTCAGAGGGGCCCAGTGAGTTCCCAGGTGTACTTTGAAGGAGCAGCTGAGAAGAACAGGGCTGGGCTCCTGGGTCTGAAGGTCTTCACAGACCTCGTCCTTGTCCTTGGACCTTGTCATATGCCTCCATGCATATGAACGAGGAGAATGTTCTCCCACCTCACTGGCTGCTGCACGTTATTTACTCCTGATAACTCTGTATTTGTCATTTGTGGAGCACATCCGGTCATTGCTTTTAGTTCTCTCATGCTCTCAAAGGGCATTTTAAAACAAGGAACAATATTTAGGCTGAGTGGTGTAAGATTCAGGAGAGAAGAGCAATGAACTCAAAGACAACTGTTTTTATTAAATGAAAGTTCACTGCAAGGGAATTAAGCTATCTTATGTTATTGTCCTCTGTCCTCTGATTGAGTTTCTCTTAAGAGACAGTGCCTTATTAGTTTATCATATTATTGGAGAACTACTATACATTTAAAATTGTTTTTATATATCTAATCCAACAAATATTGATCAATCACTTTCATATATCTGATACTACTATATATCTAAATGGAGGGGGATACAAATGTAATCTGATATCAAGCTTATTCTCAAATGACTTACAGTGGAAGAATCAGAGGAAGACCTGGCTGATAAACATGGAATAATCAGGCAACATGAGACAGAGCACAGAAAAAAAGTGCAAAAGGAAATATCCACTATGGAAATGCATGTGGCATTCCGTGAGTGCTAGGGAAGGGATCCTGGAGGGCGTCTTAGAGGAGTAAATATATATGACTCATGGTGCACTAGTATCCTAAAAAATGATCTCCTGCGATGGAAAAGATATGGGATGCTTCTTGGAAAAGAAATTATTCTAAATTTATTTTTGGCAAACTGGTAGCACCAGAGAGTCAGTGTAATATACACAGGGGTTAATCAACAGTAAGCTATGTTTGTGACATAATGAACCTAGAGAAAGACATTCAGAGTTGGTGAGATAATGCCACATTAGCGTGTCTGAGGATCCCTTCGTCCTTGCTCAGCTGTGCTTTGCAGATGGCTTTCATGCCCTTCTGTTTCAGTCTCTGACTCCCAGCCTCTAGCTTCAGTTGCCATGGCTGTTGTGAGGCACTGCTGAGCTCCCAGGAGGGGAGCTCTGGAAGGCAGTGGGTCTAACTAACGCTCTTGGTTGTAGCCCCACGGGAATTGCCTTAGCTCAGTCTCGCTTTCTGGAGTGGCCATATCCAGTAACTGCTCCACATGGAGCTCAGTTCATTTGTGCTACCTGGAAAGTTCTGCAGTGTCTTCTGTCTTCAGAGATCCCTGGAGCATAGTCTAATTTTTCTATTAACATCACATTACATTTTTTCTCCCTCCTGTGCCCAGTCTTGATTCCTTCATCTTCTACCTCAGTAGGTCTGATCCTTAGCCTGTGCATGTTACTTCAGACCATCATGTTTCAACATTAAAACTGGCAATGAGATTGGCAAGTGAGTGATTGACAAAAATGCTGGTTCACTGCAGTTGACTAGTTTGCATACTAGTTTTAGTCTCAGGTCTACTGCCTGAATAAGCCAAGCAAAGACACTGTGTTAGTCGGCTTTTCATCACTGTGACCAAAATACCTCTAAGAACAACTTAGAGGAAGAAAAGTTAATTTTGGCTCATGAGTTCAGAGGTCTCAGTCCATGGTTGGCTGACTCCATCACTTTGCACCTGAGGGGAGGCATATCCATGGCAGAGGAAAGGTGCTCGGTTCATGGCAGCCAGGAACCAGAGCAGAGTGTGAGGAGCCAGAGCCAGATACGTAATTCCCAAAGGGGACACCGCCAGTGTCCCACCTGGTTCAGTCCTGCCCCACCTGCCTACAGTTACCACCCGGTTAGTCCATTCAAATTACTAATGCGTCAGTGGATCATCTTTAGATGAGGTTATAGCTCTCATGATCAAACCATTCCAGCTCTGCACATTCTTGCATTAGCCCAAGAGCTTTTTACGAACAACTCACATGCAAACCATGGCAGACACACTTAGAGTTTAAGCTGAACATTATAAGGAAGAAAAGTTCCCATATCAGGAAAGCCATTTTTTTTCTCAAACACCCAGGAGAAGCATGATGTGCTCTAATTGACGGAATTGCATTTCATGGCCACCCTTGGTTGCAAGTAAGACCAATAGTGCACACTTGGGGTGGATGTATGACCTTCACAAACAAAATATGAGACTACTTTACTTTTCCAAAAGATCCCCAGAGTCTTCTGCACTGGGGAGAACTGAATTTACACAGCCACCATAAACAGAAAACAAGGCTGCAAAATATATATATTTTTAATTTGGGCACATGGTCTCCACAAAAATTAGGACTCTATTATGGGGAGAAGGCAAGAACAAAGCTGGATAAATAATCATCTGTATTTGCCATATATAAAAATCATGCCTAATAATTAATGCTTAGGACATTCTTACTAGGTATCAGATATTGTGCTAGGCATATTTATATCTCTAGTAATTTCATGTTCTCAATAGCCCTATTATTAAATCCCCTAAATCTGTGGGACTCAGAAATCTTTGCTTTCACTTGAACATTGATAAACTTCTGGTATTATTTTCTTCTTTTTTCTTTGGCTGTCTTTCTTTTCTTCTTCTTCTTCTTCTTCTTCTTCTTCTTCTTCTTCTTCGTAAGGCTCAAATGACTCACACAGAGTTGTAAATGCCTATTTCATATCATTCTCAATTTGTGAGCTATAGACAGTTATGGTAACTCCACTTAACAGCAAACTGAGCCTTACAAGACCTAAGTTACTTTCTTGAGGTCACACAGCCATGAAGGTGAGAAACTGGGATCCACATGAGCCTTACATATTCTCCTCAGTACATGGTCCTCAGATTGTCTGCTCTGGGTAAGAGATTCAGGCTGTAGGACATCGGGACTTTACTGTGACTCAGCTGCTTGTGCACTTAATGTACTCTAGGCCTATGCAAGATGGCGTCAAATAAGAAACTAGCTTGTTACCCTTAAAGAGTTTATCTGAGTGGTAATAAACAGAAATGTAAATACCAGGGAAGACCCAAGGTGATCATTGCTCTAATAGTAGTATATAAAATGTACAGGGAAGGGAAGCACAACTGAGTCTACCTAAGATTACGGCAACTGAGGGCTTGCAAAGAAGTCATTTTAGGGCATTCTTGGTTGTAAGATAATGTCTTGGGAACCCTCAAATCATGTCATAACTCCTTTTAGGGTTCTGATAAGTGGTAAAGTAAGGTGAAATTAATATGAGTAGAATTTCCATTTTAGTTTTTTGACATAATAAATGAGATTTATTTTTCTCATGAAACTGCAATTTCTGGCAGGGTGTCTGCTCCTTAGCGTAAGTAGGGCTGTTTTATCTGGACTTGGCAGAAGGCATGCTCACTCACACATTCAAGGGTTGACACTGACTCTTGGTTGGAATTCAGTTGACTCTGTTCCAAAGCGGGAGTAGGGGAGACAAAGGCAGACTCTATTGGTCGCTGTCATCCCAAGACCGTATCCCAGTTGAAGAAGAGGAAAATTCGACCCCACCTTTGAATGGGAGAACTACCAACCACAGTGCAGGAAGACCATGTAGCGTGGGATCTAGCCATCAACATGCCCTGTTCCGCCTTCTGGCAGAGCAGCTCCCCTATGCAAAATGTGGTTACCATCTGCCCCAGGACTTCCAAGATCCTTCCCTTATGGCTCAAAATCTAAGATACCACTCTGTAAATGGGGTTTAGTTATAAAGTGTATCAGCTACAACTCCTCACATCTCTTTGAGTGTAGTTTCTCTAGTTCTCTATTCATATGAACTAAGGAGAATTCACCACCCACCTGCCTATAAACCTAATGCAAGGTGGTGGGGTGTGCATGGATAACAGCTTTGGATCTTCCCATCTACAATGACAGGGATGTTGGGAGGTGCACGGAAGCAGTCTATGGGGATTTTGAAATCTAGCTAGGACATATTGCTAGTTCTTTGGTGGACATACCATCCAATAGCCCAGAAATAATTTTCCATGACTCTTGACTCCTCCTTTTAGCTTCTCGATTTCACATGAATGACCCATTTAATAGGCAATATCTGCCCTTATAGATTAATAGTTTCTTTATATTGTTTCCTGCCTACAATAGTTGAGGGGTTCAGACTGTCTATTCATTATGTATTGTCTCTGTCAACTTTTAGTCCTACCTGATAGTGCTTTTGCAAGCACACTCTCTTTAAAGACTTTTCTGCCTATTTGGAGTTGCATTAGGGACATTTCATCAGCAGAACTCCTCCTCAGCAAATACCACCAAGGAAAGTCTTGATGGTTTAATTTGAGGTTCTTCTAAGACCACCGTGGGAACACACCTGTCTGATTCCTAGAAGCCCTACTGTTAATGGAGAGAGTCTGCGCACCATGTTTTCGAAGTCCCTGTCTATTGTAGGCACCATCTTAAATCCTTCTGAGGTCACAGAAAGGGTTCTGTGGTCATGGCTTTAGCTTCATCTTTAGACTTCATCTTGCTGACAATGTCTTGGGTTCAAACTCAACCGTAAGTCCTTTCTTAAGTTAGGCACTCTTTTCTATCTAAGGAGGCTGGGCATGAGAAATAGTGTCATTATTTGTGAGCTCAAAGGTTCCCAGTGTCTTTATATCTTGTAGCCTTTCCTTTAGCTTATCTCTATCCTCTCTCATTTTACTGTTGGTGAGGTGAAGAAGCCAGAGGTTTCAGTCTGCTTCTAAACCTCCTTGGCTGGACCATTGGCTCGTTAGGTCTATTTTCCATTTTCTAAAGTAGCTCAAGGAATGCAGAACTATCTGCCACTAACAAGAATCCCCTCTTCTCTAATGAGGATCCCCTCTTCTCTAGCTTCCAACAACATTCTCTTCATTGTATTTTAAGGTCTCACTTCTTGACACTTCCGTTTCCTCCCATTGCTCTATCTTGGAGCCATGGTCCCATGTTTGTATTGGTTATGGAAACGCCCCACGTGGAGGTTCCAAACCTGTCCCAGGTGCTCTGGATCAGTAATGCAGTACCTGAAAACTTTGTAGCTTATAATGATGGCATTTGTTTTGCTAAAGAATCTGGTTTGGCCTGGGCTCACTGAGCATGACTCCTAGCTCCACTCCACTTGGCACCAGCTACAGTGGCCCAAAGGCTGAGGGGAGGAATCATCTGGGGGTTCACCATCTATGCCTCTGGAAGCCTATGCTACACTCCACTGAACCCCCAACTGTGGCTTCCCCCTGATCCTGGGTCCTGCATGCATTGTGACTTGGTTGTTAAAGGAGAGAGAGAAAGAGAGAGAAAATCTTCATAGTATGCCCTAACCTCAGAGTTACATATATACCTTTCTACCACACTCCATTGACCAGAACAGTAGCATGCTCCTGAGCAACTTTTTTGGGGGAGGGCGGGGGTGGTGGTACTGGGGATTGAACTCAAGGGCACTCAACCACTGAGCCACATTCCCAGCCCTATTTTGTATTTTTATTTAGAGACAGGGTCTCACCGAGTTGCTTAGCACCTCACTTTTGCTGAGGCTGGCTTTGAACTCGAAATACTCCTGCCTCAGCCTCCCAAGCCACTGGGATCACAGGTGTGCGCCACTGCTCCCAGCCCCTGAGCAACTTTAAAGAAAAGGAACACATGCCTGATTTTTGGTTGGAGTCTTGGTTGGAGGATTGTCAATCACATTGTAGGCAGAGCACGAGGGACAAAATGCAGGCACACACATAGACTTATCTTCCAAAGGTACAAGCTGCCATAAAGGAATACTGTGAATGTAGCCAGGATCATGGGTGAGGCTGTACACTTGAAGATTAAGGACAATTATTTTTGGACTCAGACAGGGCCAGGTTTAGTTCCTATCCCTGCAACCTGTGTAACTTAGACCCAGTGGAGCAGAGCCTGTCTTAGTTTCTTCACTTGAGACAGGTCTGTCTTTGGCAGAGTGAACATATGTCTTAGTCTACTTGAGCTGCTGTAACACAGCATATTAGACTGGGAAATTCATAAACAATAGGTGCATTGTTCATAGATATCAAGGCTGGGAAGCCCAAGATGGAAGATCCAGAACGCTTCATGTCCAGGAGGCTTCTGCTCTCCTTCAAAAATGGCACCTTCTCAATGCATCCTGATGTGGCAGAAGAGTGAAAAGCACCCTCAGGTCTTTTTTATAAGGGCACTAGTCCCATTCATGAGAGCATAGCCCTCATTACCTATCACCTCTCCAAGTCCCCACCATTAAGTAGACTAGATTTCACCATATGGATTTGGGGGAGACAGACATTCAAACCAAGCACAGCTTTATTTTCCATTTTCTTCACCTCTTTAGGCCTAGAATAATTCTTTCTTTGCTTTGGAGCAATAACCAGCCCTCACTACTGGAGGTTTTGATGAGGATATTAATTTTTATACTTATCCCAAATTGGGTCTCATCCCAGGCTAAGCCACTGAGGCCCTTACCTCTAAGATCTTCAGCTGTCCACACAGAGACACAGAGAAGAAAAATGGGTTGAAGTGAGTCATGTCAGCCACAGGAAAGATGCAGAAGATACTGTCAATAAATCCTTGGCTAATGAGCTAGCCTTCCAGAGACCCAGTCATCCAACTTTTCCTTCAATTCTCTGTATTAACAAGTAATATTCCAGTTACAGGCTTATATTAACTAACGTCTATTTTAATTGCTAACTTGCAAGCTGACACAAGATAATAAGTCCTATGTCAATGTGCAGTTGTGAATATTCAAAGTATTCATGAATGAAAAGCACCTGACACACACTAAGGATTTAATAAAAGTAGTTCATTGTCAATTATAGTATAATCCACAGAGCTCCTGGAAGATTCACCTTCCACTCTCTCTCCTCATCTCTCAGCAGTCGATCCAGCCATGGAATGAGGCACTTCCAGGCCCGTTACTCTGCAGCCACGGTGGGCTAGACACCCTCCCTCTGTGCAGGCATCATTTGGGATTGCTCTGTCAAAAAGGAGTTGTGTTGGAGGTTTGTGCGGATTTCTATTACCGGCATGTACTGCTTTCATCTCTGGTCTCTGTTATGCACCCTAGCTGCTGTCTCTGTGTGTGATGCTTTCTGCAGGAAGATGTTCTACACTTGAAGGTGACCTTGCTTACAAATTGATGCTCTCTTTCCACAGAGGCGGTAGGTGTGTCAGACCTCCTCTTCAGCTCCCCACAAGTGAAGCAATTTGCTGTCTTCCTCATCCAGATGGAATGATCCTGTTGGGTTTGCATGCCACTGGGCTCCCTCAGCATCCTCTGCATTTTAATCACTCTGGACCAAGAGGAAGTGGCTTCTGACAATCCAGTAACATTTTATCCACTAGGAAATTCTAGGAATCTAGCTTTATAATTCAATGGATAGAATGGCGTGCAGTCCTTGGGTAATAGAATCCTGATGGCCTGCCAGCGTTTTCATTAGGAATAGCTAGAGCTGACATTATCAAAGGGTATTGCCAAGGGATCAGCAATAAGAGACAAAATAAACATTCTTTTAAAGTAGCATAGCTTCAGGTTAATTCCACGTTAAGAAAGATCGAATTTGTGCTACTAAAATGTAGGGTTTTTGTAGTTGAGTTACTGCAGCACTTCCTTGGCATGTATGAGGCTCAAAGTCTGATCCTCAGCACTGAAAAAACAAAAAAACAAAAACAAAAAACAACAAAATAAAGCACCGAACAAACAACAACCACAAAACCAAAGTATTGTTTTTGGTGTAAATGTGTAATATCATACAAGTTATTTAGCCTTTCTCTACACCAAAATTTACACAATCTTCATGTGAAGATGATAATAATGAATGCCTAATGGGGTTTATTGAGATCATGCATATAAAGTGACTAGCTCATTGTTTGAGTCACTTTATTATTGTTTTCCCTCCCTATAAGGGAGGAAAGGAGGCTATTTTGACATGAGTGTTTGGAGCGAGTAAAGAGAAAGACAATGCACTGGATTTGATGTAAGACCTTCTGAACCTTGCCTTCAGGCATCCTCCATGAGAAGATTATTTTACTTACCTAAGCCTTGGTTTCTGGACAGTGAAGCAGGATAATAAAATTTTCATGCTGATCTATTATTCACATCAAACAAAAAATTTTAATTCTCTACCCCAATTGGATTGTATGTTAATATTCAATGAGAAGTTTGTAGCTATTGAGCTATACCTTCCAGGAGCCCAGAACTATTTGTGTGATGTAGCAGGAGGGGCTTGAACTGCATAACCAGTATCATTCTTTCCAAGTCTGATGTTTTAAACCCACATTCAGTCACATGTGGTGATACACACCTGCAATCTCAGCAACTCCAGAGGCTGAGACAGGAGGATCCCAAGCTTGAGGCCAGCCTCAGCAACTAAGCAAGGTTCTAATCAACTTAGCAAGATCCTGTCTCAAAACAAAAAATAAAAAGGGCTGGGGATGTGGCATAGTAGGAACGTGCCCTTGGGTTCAATTCCAGATCCTCCTCCTCCTCCTACTACTACTACTACTAACAATAATAATAATAATGCCATACTTAGAAGCAATATTAAAGTCCTGTGTAGTTTATCAGCAATATCTATAAGAAGACACTGTATATGTCAAACATATTTCTAAACTTTTTAAAAAAAATTACATCCTTTATTTTCAAAGATCTTTCTCAGTCTACATTTGGAGCACACACACACAGATTATTAGAAAATAATCTAGAAGAGAGGTTCTGGAAGGAGGGGATCTTCCCTGGAGATATGAACCTCAATGAATGCAGACAGTTTAGGGGGAAATGTTTGCATGCTGATTGAAGAAGGGGCCAGTGAAATCATCCTAATAGCACCAAAATCAGGAAGGAGAAAAGTGGCATCACTAGGGAGAGCAACCACTCACCTGTCGGTCAGGTGAGGGTGGCAGCTGCAGCTTTGATGAGTAGAGTCATTGTGTGCCTTGCTCTTGGGCTGTGTCTCACCACCAGTGGTTACTGGTTAGCCATGGACATCGTCAGGGTTCTTGAACACTTCGTGTTGTGATGTTTCCCACGGTGTGCTTCCTGCCTTTCAACATGAACTGTACATTCATGTTACCGGGGTGTGCATTCATGACGTAGGCTCTTCCAATCACTTTCAACCACATGAACCTGGCTTTGGACATTGCCTCCATGAGACAAGGCAGGCAGTCTTTACTGTGCTGTGCTGGGAGACTGCAGAGGCACTGGGGATCTTGGGGGACAGGAGAGGCAGTTTTCTGGCCACAGCAGGGGTAGCGTGCTGTGTTTTCTGGAAGGTTTTCTTGGATGTTCAGCTAAGAGCCTATTCCTCATGGTCTTCCAGAAGCTCTATAAGTTACCTAATAACATATTTTCTTCCTGCCTAACCATCTTGAAGGAATTTTGTCATTTGAAATCAACAACCCTGGCAAAAGGGCTTATTTAATCTGGCACTCGTTCTCCTCATACATAAATCAAGAGTTATGGTAGCTATCAAGGAGTAATTTAAAAACTGAACAAAGTAATTCATTAGTTTTGAGGTTACCAAATTCTCTTGTATTGCAACTAGGAATTTTAGAAGGAAGTATAACTGATTTATTTTATTTACAAAAGATTTGATATTTCTCCAAATTCCTTAAACTGAATGTATGATCTCATAGGTATCTTAGCCAGCCAACCTGAGTCAGTGGTGGCTGCTGGCCTCTAACTGCTGTGCGTCCCCATGGAATTGATGCTGACACCGTCTACAGAAGTTTCCTGATCTTTACTTGGCGATGGCACTCTCTGGCTCTCTATGGGTCTGTGGATTTACTTGCTACCCTGCTAGCTGCAGACTCCTGTCTCTCGCCACGTTCTGCGGTCTGACATCTGGTTGTCTTTGCACTTCACCATCTTTACTGAAGTTGTCATGCTGCACCAGGTAATAGTTCCACAGTATGAGAACTGGAGTCACCTTGAGACTTAGTATCATGTTCTACCAAGTTGTGTTACTTTTGAACTAGTGGTACTGAGATGGGCATGGAAAAGTTCGTAAAGTGGCTTCTGTCAGAGTCACTATCAGTGAGAGAGAGGTGTTTTCTTTTCCATCCACATGACTTCCTTTGGCCAAAGAAACGCATGTGTAGGAGCCCCAACATCTTGGGCAGCCGTTTATTCTATCCCACGTCCCCACCTTGAGGTTTAGCACATCCTGGATATGAGTTTGCAAAAACGTTACTTGGCCTTTCCATTATTTTCACTCAAACATTCCTCCTTACAGAGATTCCCTAAGCCCTTCCCAATGACTTTATCACTTATAATTACTCTGTGTTATTCCACTGTATTTACTACTTTTAAATCTATCTCGATGGTTCTTTTCTAGTCTCTCCTGCTCTCTAGAATGGAAGTTCCGTGTCCTCACAGCAAGTCTCTCTTTTGTACCTGCAGACACCATCTCAAGGCTGGTGTCTAGTTCTGAGAATCATCGGTAAATTTATCGATTAGCCTATTTAAGTCAAGGAATTCTTTGCATCTATACTCTGTCAGCAACTTGGGAGAAGAGGAAAAAGTTAAATAAACAGATTAGCTGTCATGAGACCCTTTTCGGAGGCTCAGGTCTTGTGCAGATATGAGGGGATCTTTTCCATTGTCTTTCAAATGCCTTATCCAAATAGGCCTTAGACCAGACCTTCCAGGGGAGCTATTGCCATAGTTTCAGAATTGGTTTTGGAATCACATTCTCCCCACCAGTGTCAGCTTCACTAGTGGTATGGACAGCTGGGAAAGCAGCTGGAAGAAGAAAAAAGGAGAGGACAAGGTTCAGCTCAAAACTCCCCTCATTTGGGTATCAAATGGTTATCTCTGGGTTTACAGGACTCTAAGCAGCAAGTGTGTACTGAAGGCTTCAGGGAAGGCTTTTAGATAGGAAGAAACAGGCTGCCAAAGAGATGGAACAGGTTGTACACTAATTTTGGGAGGGAGGTAAAAGCACCTTATTACTAAGTAAATATTTCACAATCTGTTGAGCAAATAATATCAGGAAAGCAAAACAATACATAAATAAATAAAAGCAAACAAATTCCCAAGCATCACAGTATTTGCAATGGAAAATTTTGTCTAATTTGTACCAGTTGTATAACTACAAGTGTTGCTAAATTTCATATGTCTTCCAAGTTCTCAGATGTTACAGGTGTTGCTGAATTTCACGTCTTCCAAGTGCTCAGATGCTCACAACAGTGACTCAACAGCTTCAGCTAGGGAAGTGTCTTCAACATCAGACTAGAAGGCCCCTGGTCACTGAAGAAGAGCCGTAGTGGAATTTGTATTATTCTGACTTTGGTCTTTCCTTCCTTGTTTCTGACTCTTCTTCTTTTCGTCTTCTCCTCCATCCTTCTTTTCCCTTTTCTTTCCTTCCCTTCTCTCTCCTGTCCTTCCCTTTTCCTTTCTTTTTAGGAAGGTTAGGTTGTTTATCTGTAATGCTGAGCTCTCAGTGTGACCATCTTTTTATTTTATTTATTTTATTTTATTTATTTTAGTTGTAGATGGGCACAATACCTTTGTTTTGTTTATTTATTATTTTTTATGTGGTCCTGAGGATTGAACTCTGTGTCTCACACATGTGAGGCAAGCACTGTACCACTGAGCCACAACCCCAGCCCCACAGAGGGACCATCTTAATGTGACCTGCGCAGTTACCTGGATGTCAGACATTTCACACTGGGGACGATGGAGGAGAGGGCACTGTCACCAAGCCAGCACCCATTACCTTTCCCTTTGGTGAGTACAGCTTGCCACTTACCTGCTGTATTTCATAAGAGCTGAATTTCTGAAGATAACGGAGCAAGGCAGTCCTCAGCCCTTCTGGGAGAGGAAAGAAACCAGGCTTATGCAGATCAGTTTGAGAGTGTGAGTAATGTTCCTCCCTGTCCTCTTCCCTTGCGCTGACCTTGTTAGAGACAGAATTAACAGTGAGATGGGAAGCCACTGGACAGCAAGAATGGAGACCCAGGCTGTCTTTAGTTTCATGACCTTGGACAAATCAGTAAACTACTTGGTAAAATAAGAGAGGTTTGTGATCCCAGTATATAAGAAGGTTCTTCTTTGTCAGATGATTTGTTCCTGATTCTTTAGATCAGTAGTAATTAATAAACTTCATATGCCAACTACAATTCTAAGCATTTAACACCATCGTCTCCCCTAGTGCTCACAACACACCTGGTTGTATGGGCATGCTCTGACCCTTCTCTAGCTCAGAAATGGGAGGAATGGAAAGGTTAAGTTCTCTGCACGGCATCTCATGCTGGCATGGAGCCAGATTTGAACCATAGTAGACTAGAACTAAATACCATGCTCCTATCACTTTGTGAAGACTTGAACTTCTGTAACTTCAGATTCAGTCACCGCTGCTGAGCTGCTCTGCTTAATAGCTGTTTGACCCTAAGTTACTAACCATGCATCAATCTCCTCCTCTGTAAAGAAAGAGCATCACGGTGCTTCTCAAGGCTATTTGGAGGAATTTAATGCTCTGATATTATTATATTAGACAAGACAGCCTGGGCTAGGATTCAGTAACAATTTAGCTTCCAAACCTCAGTGGATTCAGATGAAATGATTTATTTGTCACTCTGCCTCACGCCCAGTGCACTTGGCAGGGCTAGTGCTCCATGGAATTCATGGATCCAGGCTAATGGAGGGTCTAATAGCAGAAAGCGCCCACAGTAGCACAGGGGGCAACTAGAAAGTTTCTTATTTTCACTGTTATATCTGAATGTAACCCACACCCCAGCCATTTGTCAGAACAAGCTACGTGGCTTTGCCTAGCTGTAATTGAGTTAGAAAAAGACAAAGAAAACAAATAAGATTGTGGGAGATTATGATTCTTTTTGCCACAATATGAAGAGGTCTTTCTTTAAATTCTTGCCATGTGCCTCTTACTCAATAAGTAACTACTATTGCCATTATGAGCCCCACTATGATTAAGCTTTAACAAGAACTCATCATCTCCATTGGGCATTGCAAAACTGATTCTAGAATTTGAAGTGCTCAATATCATGATTTCAAACAGGTTTTGAAATGTGTGGAGATGAACAGACATTTCAGATGATAGCTTTTTAAAATCTCAACAAAGTGTGAGTTCTTTTCAAGTCATGGGACAATTGGAGTGATTCCTTATACAGCAAATTCACTCCCGTTGAGCGCTTCTCTCTAGGCTGTTTCTGTCTCTGTTACGCTCACCTATCCATAAACAAGAAAAGCTTGGGTATTGTCAAAGGAACCTCTTGCCCATTCTGTTGGCTGATTGAATATAAATCATCTTCATCCTTTTATGCCTCATCAGCTCATTTATAAGGTATTGCCCTTTATTATGACAGATTTTATGATATTTTGTGATGACCAGCCATGGGGAGAAAAAGGTTTAATGCACTGACATCTAATTTTATTATCTCGGGTACCTATTCATTTTTTAGAAGCATTTCTTGACTTTGTGCCAGTTTAAGCATGGAGCTTTAAAAAGGAGATGATGACAGGGTCGGGAATTAAACCTTTAAATCAGAACATGATTGGAAAGACAAATCGCAAAGAGGTTCTAGTCATTTAGCATCCCCCCTAGCATGTTAATAAGTGGTGCTCACAAAATAAAAAGTACATTACCCACCTGTGCTCTGCCAAATGCCACTGTGCTAGTGTTGCTTGGGGCCTGATGGTGATTTATGGGCACTGGCCAACATAAGGAGAAGATGCAAACATATAGTGAGTGGTTTGTTTGATAATTTTGAAAGTAACAGAGCTTCAGGTTGATTCCAGGTTAAGACTCAATTTGTGTAACTAAAAGGAGGTGTTTTCACAGTTCAGTCATTGAGTATTTTCCTAGCATGTGTTGGGACTTGGATTTCATTCTCAGCACTGAAAACTAAGATAGCATTTGTGTGTCTGATGTCACTGTGAAATATTGAACATTACTCAGCCTTTCTCCTATCTAGGTTTGCACAAGTGCTATATGAAGATAATGATAATCATACCCAAATCACCACACAGGGTGTTACTTACATTAACTCAGGTTATTTAACTTTGTATCTAAAGGATTAGACTGGAAAGGAGCTATAATTTTCCACAAGTTAAAATGGGAAAAAGTATAGTTGCAGCTAGTCATGATAAACAGGGGAACTTCTGTGCAGCATAGTGACTATAGTTAGTAGTAAATAGTTCAAACATTTCAAGTATTGTAGATTTGGAATTTGCTAAGATAATAGATGTGAAATGTTCCTACCATACTCAAATAAGAAAATAAATAGTATGTATCTGTGTGGTGGCTATGTGAATTACATTGATTTAATCATGTCAAAAGATATATATCCATCAAAATGTCACATATACCATACAGATAAAGATAAGTACTTTTTCTCAATTATATTATAATAAAGCTGAGGAAGTTTTTTAAAAGTGAAAAATACAAAACAGAAAAAAAAATGAAGTAAACTGAAACTTGTTTCTCACACTGGTTTTCTTCTAAACAGCCAAATACCTGCACACGTGTGCTCTACAGCTCTCCTTCTACCCCGGGGACTGGTCTTTGCCAGATTCAGCATGGCTGGCTCTGTCACCTCACCTGGCTCAGTGCAAATCTCCCAGCCTTGAGGGCTCCTGCCCATGGTGATTGCCCTAGCCCTCTCTGCCAGACGATCCTCTTACTTACCCTGGGCCTGTTCTGGCAGTTTGAATGCACCATGTGGGAGGAAAGCCCTTTACTCTTTGTGTCCTTATTGTTCTTGTGTGCTTTTTCTGCTGGGGTGCAAGCTCTGAGGGTGAGGGCCTTTTATATCCTATTTACCATCTTCTGTAGTGCATAGAATTTCTGTTAAAGAATAATTGCTCCATCAGCACTTAATCAAGTTCATCAGTGTGTCTTTGAGTTAGAGGTGCTGATGCTTTCTGGAGGGAGGAGTCAGTTGCTCAAGATCACAACACAAGGGAAGGCAGAGCCAGGTCTCCGAGCCGGGCCTTAGCTCTAAAAGGAAACAGAATATGATGATTTTCACCCTTTTCAATGTTTCAAAAGTGTTCACACAGTTAATTTCACACTATGGAATAGTTTTAATTCTCATTGTGCAGATGAGGAAAATAAGACCTGTTCCACCTGCTTTCTCACTTGTCCATCCCCTGTTCCAAACCTACCCATGCCAGGCAGACCCATGACCTCACCCTCACAATTTGCATTCTGGCCATGTTGCTGTACAACTATGCTGCCCTGACACATTGGCACCTTTAATCATTTCAAAGGTGGTCCTGACTTGACCATATTCTTGTTTAACTACCTTAAGCAAATTAATTAGCTTTGTGGGGCCCCTGATGCCATTAATTCATTGTCTATAAAACCTCACACCTAATTGAACTTTTTAATATCGTGTCTTTTACTACCTGATATAAGTGTCTTTTAAATTATAAGAATTGCTACAGTTAATGCCTTATTAAATAGCTACATATTTAATAAGTATGAAAATTTTCCCAAGATTGCAAAGTAATCAAAGACTAGATTAAAAAAAGGATGATTTTATTTCTCTAGTATTAGAGGTTCAAAAAGACCAAGAAGTTTGATCATGTAACAAGTAGTAGAAAGTTCTCATACTTCTAACTTGCCAAGATATCTGAGAGTTTATCAGTAAATATTCATTAAGTGAAATATAAGAACAAAGAAATGTGATCTTGAAACCCACCATGAAATATTACTTCACACCTCCTAGGATGACCACAGTCAAGCAGACAATCACAAGTGTTGGCAAGGATGCTGAGAAATTGGAACCCTCCCCCACAGCTGCTACAAATGTAAAATGGTAGAGTCCCTTTGGAAAATAGACTGTGCTCAGGAATTCCTTTCCTAAGCATATATCCAAGTGAAGTGAACACATATGAAAAAGGTCATAGCATTGCTCTTAACAGCAAAAGCAGAAACCACCTTAATCTCCATTAATGATGGAGATGGCTGAATTAAATGCATGGCTGAATAAAATGTGCTATAGCCATATAATGGAATATTATTTTACAATGAAAAGGAATGAAGTGCTGGTACTTGCTCACCTCAGACAAGCTTTAGAAACATGTTGTGTGAAAGGAGCCAGTCACAGAAGGCTACTGATTGTATTGTATGATTTATATGAAGCCCCTTGTATAAGCAAACCTTTAGAGACATCAAAAGTTAAGATTAAGAACTGCTTAAGGTTGTCAATGATGTCAGAATGCAGAGACACTGATCATTGCCATGAGCTTCTTTTGGGGGGCGGCAGAAATGTTTCAAAAGTAGTTTGTAATGGTGGCTGAAAAAGTCTGTTAATAAACTAAGGTCTGTTGAATTATATACTTATGTGGGTGAACAGTACAGTGTGTGAATTATATTTCAATAGAACAAAATTTTAAAAGAAGCAATGACACAAAAATAGTACTTAAAGATAAAGCACCTAGGAGCCAAATTAGGAGACAATGGGTAGGATAACTTGAATATCAGTATGATTAACAAGTGAAATCAATTGAAATATGCTAAAAGTCCAAGGATTCAAAATAAGAATTTAAAACTCGTTGATTTCCTTTGAAGATATCAGGGAGGCAATTTATTATTCTAAAAATACATAAATACAAGGAAAATCAAGCTCTTCACTGTTTCTATCCCTCAGATCTTCAAAGTAACCTAATCATTGTAATGTTTCTCTCTGTAAACACATTCAGCTAATAAACAAAGAAAGACAAACAGAATTGTAAAGTTAGCATTTAACAAATCCATAAAACTAACAAATGTGGGCAATGGTCACCAACTGCCACTAGCATATTAAAAAGATATTCCATTGTCTAGATATCTCCCGATGGAGTTGTACACTAAATATACAGTTTTTAAAAAAATGTTCTCTCTCTCCCCAAAACAAGTCAAATCTCTGAACAGAGATATATTCAATTAAATTGTGGAAAAGCAAACAGCAAAAGCCTGAATGTTGGTGACTCAGGGTGGCAAGAGAAAGAGTAAATGCAAGAGGGAAGGAAGGGGAAATTCTTCATTTAATGAGAATTAAGGGATACATCAAAATGTAATATGTGTGTCTTGTTTGGATTTAGATTAGACTAAATGCAAATACACAGAAGTGACTATCAGAAAAATGTCAACACTAATTGAGTATTTTATGGTATCAAGGAATTCCTATTAGTCCTTGATGTGATAATTGTATTATGGTTTTGTATTTAGTAAGAGTCCTTCACTTTTGGAGATACATAGAAAAGTATTTATGGGTAAGATTATATGATGCCTAGGATTTGCTTCCCATTAAGGGAGCAGTGCTAAGAATCAGTGGGAATAGAGTAACCACAGGAATGATCCTGATCTCTTCATTGTTGGTCCGTGATGGGCACATAGGGATATTTTATACCATTATCTCTATTTTTGTACATGCTTGAAATTTTCTATAATAAACATTAAAAATAAGTTCATTTAAAATAATCATCATTTGGTAAGAGTGCATGTGAACAAAAGATACACTTTAAACATGAGTAAAATTGTCCATTTGAGAACAGGTACAGAATCGAGAGGTGAATATGAATTCAGGGGCATGAGTGATGTAAGGGAGGGGCCCTGGGGGACTATGAGGGTCAGGCACAGGCAGTGGGGACCTGAGGAGGCCAGTCCACAGTCCACTCTCCTGATGCAGTCAGGGAAAGCCACGTAAGTACATCTCTGTAATCCTCTCAGTTTTATTTACTTTGAAATAAACTTTTTTTTCACTTGAAAAATAAGTTAGGGAGGGATATTGAAGAATTCCACATTCACCTCAAATCACCTGTGTTCAAAACCCAAAAAGAACACAATGGAAACCAAACATGGAAATTACACTCTAACCAACTGAGCCAATCAGTTCCCTATTAAGTAAGCCTAGTTAAAATAACCATGGTTACCCTTGCCAATATATTTTAGACTGGTCAGTAGTATTATGGAGAGATTCTGTCTGGCTGTAAAGTTTGTCTTGATGATAATGAAAAATACCAATTATGAGCTACAGTTTCTCTTAATCTAACTCATTAGGTAAAACCATATTAAAAATGAAGATAGGCAGTCCTGACAATTATCTGTGCCAATTCCAACTTTCTACATGGAAATGTCACTAAATGCTGTTTTCCAGAGCTTGTCCGACAATTACGAATGCATTTCATAGTCATGCAGGGCCATCTCAGCTGAGGTGGTGGGGGTTCATTTCAAACCTATGGTTTGCTCAGAGCCAGGTGGATTAGTGAGCACTCAGAAATGTTCTATACTTTTCTCAAATCACCTTTGTTTATGTTTTATCAACATGGCATTCACCTAGGGGGCACCAGAACTTATAAAGTTAGTTCGATAGAAGAGAATATTGTAGTAACTTTTTTGTGCTATGATAGCTTTTAAAAACACCGTTTGAATTTTCATAGAACGATGCAGCACAGTGAGAATTTCCTTTCTTCTTTATTTGTAATAACCATTATGAGGAAGATCAGACATCCCTTTGAATCATCAAGATACACCCATGGAAAACATCAACTTAAAAGAAACATTTCTACTGAGTCCTGGGCATACAAGTGGAAATTTCATTTGAAAAAAAACTGTGGATAAGAAAATGTGTGGAGTTTGAATTTCAATTTTAGTTCTTGTTCTTTTCAAATTCACTGATTTTTCTATCTGTAAAAAAGGAGCCAAATGTTTGGTCCTAACAGGGACTGGAAAAATAGAGTCCATAAGTCAAGCTCTGCTGCTGATTTTTGGAGTTTGAAGAGCTGTGAACACTTTAAATAACTGACTTGCAGTTGTGAACAGTTGGAAGAAAACAATGATCTCTGTAACACACAAGAATGACACGATTCACAAGTCACTGTCAGAACAGCTGGGTTGGAACACTGCTGCGCTCTTGGTTCATGAGTTATCTTGGCTGCTTCCGGGCTGCAAAGCAGAGTGGGTGGCTATGGCCGACTGTGGGCCTCAGAGCCTAGGAAGTTTACTATCTGGCTTGTTACAGGAACTTCTCCCTCCCCTGAGATACATTCAACCTGGAAGGACCTATGACAAAGGGAAAGAAGATCTCAATGAGAGAGGTCACCTGAAGGCTTCAGAACGAAGGGACAACATTAGAAATGTCTGATGAGAAAGACAAGATATTACAGGGTGTGAATGTGTGTGTGTGTGTGTGTGTGTGTGTGTGTGTGTGCACGCGCGTGTGTGCCCTCATGTGCGTGCACAAGCACATACATATTTGGATTAAACACGCTGAAGAGCTTTAGCCTACAGATCTGAAACCAGCAGCAGCTGCCAACACTTACAGAAAGTCCATCCCAAGTGTTTGAGACTGTCCTGGAGGTGCCCTTCAATGTTCTCACCACAGCTGACCTGTTGCCTTCTCACAAGCCAGAGCCCTTTTGGATTGGGACAATGAATTCATAAAGAATTCTTAGTCATTCCAAAAAGAGTGACTAAGCAGACAGTCACCCTTGGGTGTGGAAGTATTCAAATGCTAAATGCACATTTGGCATTGAGCAAGCAAGGGAAGCCCTTGGTTATCCTACAGCAGCTGACCTAATTAGCATCCAGCTGTAGGAAGCCACACATGCAGTGACCATGCTGTAAGAGTCTGCTCCACCTAAGTGATTTACCTTTGAACTAAAATCCAATCATTACCCAACCCAGACTCAAGAACTAAGCATCACTGCGGCTCTGAAACTGTAATTTCTTACTATTGGTTGGCTACGTCTCTCCTGAAATGAAATATAGCATATAGGAAGAGAGTTTGACTGAGATAGCACATTTGAAATATTGAAAACTTATAAAGACCAAAATAAATGTAAAGGACTATTACCACTGTCATTGTAAGCATTATTATTGCAACCTTTATAGAGAGTGGCAGGCATGCAGTATATGCCCTCTGTTTAACTTCGAGCACTTTGAGTTATGATTAGTGTAGATTCAGCATCGCAGAACCTCCAGCCTGGAACTTATTAACCTTACTAATGTGATTGACCTAAAACAATAAAGCAGTGAAGTTCCTTGCAACAAACAGTGGGTGTCCTGACGTGAGAGATAGGTATTGTTAGATTAGCTCAGGGAATACAAGAAAGAGCAACTATTCTTGTGGTTTCTTTTTGAAAGCAATCATGCTCTCAGCAGGAGATGGAGGAAGGAGCTGGGTGCCACCTTGGCCCATTCCATCTGCAATTTCAAAGTCTAGGAATCCACAACTCACTGAAAGACAGTGATTTTCCAGCAAAAGAGACCAACATAAATTCCAAAGCCTGATTTTATTCTAAATAGTCAGTGGCAAAGATAATAGATTGTGTCTTTTTTGGAGGAGAGAGTGTGGGGCAGATGTAGCCAATCCAAATATCTTTAGTGGAACGGCATCAAATTAAAAATCTTCTGCACAACAAATGAGAGAGTAAAGAGAGAACCTACAGAATGGAGAAAAAGTTACTGGCTTTTTGTCCAGTATTGGACTAATATAGTCTGCGATTAATATCCAGAGTAAAAAAACAACAACAACAACAACAAAAAACTTACCACCTAAAACCAACCAACCAAATGCATAAATGGGCAAATAAACTAAACAGACACTTCTCAAAAGAAGAGATGCAAATGGCTAGCAAAATATATGAAAAACATCTTTAGCAGTTAGGGAAATGCAAATCTAAATTACACGGAAATTTCCACTTCAGATAGAAGAGTAGTCCTGAATATTACAAATAGTAATAAATTTTGAAGAAGATGTGGGCAAAAAGGAACACTTTTATACTGTTGATGGGATTGTAAATTAGTACAACCACTGTGGAAATCATGGAGGTTCCTCCAGGAATGGGGCCACCATATGGCCCAGTGTTTTAGTCAGCTCTTTCACTGTTGTGACCAAAGGACGTGACAAGAATAATTAGAGGAGGAAAAGTTTATTTAGGTGCTCATGGTTTGAGAAGTCCCAGTCCAAAGATGGCTGATGCCATTCCTCCAGGCCTGAGATGAGGCAGAACATCAGGACAGAAATGTGTGGTGGAGGAAAGCAGCTGGAGACAAGGCACCAGGAAGCAGAGAGAGCTCTTCCCAACAAGGACAAAATATATACCCCAAAGGCACACCCCCAGGATCCCACCTACTCTAGGCACAGCTTACCTGCCTACAGTTACTGCCCAGTTAATCCCTATCAGGGGACTAACCCAATCACGTCATCTTCAACCTCATAATCACCTAACCTCTGAACTTTCTTGCATTGTCTCACACATGAGTTTTGGGGGGACACCTCATATCTAAATGGTAACACCTAGCTATACTGCACATTGATATTAATCCAAAAGAATTAACTTCATAGACATATACCCATGTTGATAGCAGCACAATTCACAGTAACCAAACTACGGAACCAGCCTAGGTGTTTGTCAGTGAACTAATGGATGAAGAAAATGTGGCATATACACAAAGGAGGCTTATTCCACCATAAAGAATCATGAAATAATGTCATTTTGGGGAAAATGGATAGAACTTGAGAGCATTATATTAAATAAAGTAAAACAAACTCAGAAGGTTAAGGGTCATATTTTCTATCATATGTGAAAGTTAGAAAAAAGTTAAAAAAAAAAAAAACAGTGGAGGGAGGATCTCCTCAAAATGAAGGAGAGGCAAGTAGAACAGAGGAAAACCAGGAGGAGGGATAGAGGAAGGCGGGGAGAGGCAGTGGGGAACAAAGTCAATCAAATTATGTTATATTGTGTGCATGTACAAATATTTATCAACAAACTCCCTGTTATGTATAATTATAATGCACCAATAAAAGTAGATACATAAATAAAGTTTAAAATGTAGCAAAAGACACCATTACCAGGAAGGAAAAAAAAATTTCCACTAGCCAGCCATGATCCATTAATCATGTGCCATAAAGAAGAGATAGAGAAGGGAAGACTCTTTATTGGGTGAAATAAAAATTATCATGATTATAATCGGAATTAATGGAAACCTAGATGGGAAGGACTTTTAAAATTAGCTTAAAAATGAAAACATCTGTCATTCCAGGGGCAGGTCAGGCATCCTCTCATCTCTCATTCAAAAGAGAGGAGAACCTATCCATCCTGTGAGTTTCTTTTGGTCTTCTCCATTTTCATTTTATCTTTCCACTGGATAATCTCTCCTTTTCCATGGCTTCTTTCCCACTGAATTATTAATATAGTCAAGCCTCTCTTGCAAAAACAATAAAAATTAAAAAATAATCTTTTCTGAATTACATATATCTCTCCAGATAAAGACATCTCTTCTCCTTTAGAGATAAATTTCCTCCCTCCCCAACTGACAATCTTCTGGGAAGAAGTAATTTATAGTGACTTTCTCCACTTCCCAAATTTTAGTATCTCTATTTCAACTGAACTACTTTTTATACTTGGTTTTGTGAGTATTTTGTTGATGAAAGCTGTTGGATTTTGTCAATTACTTTTTCTGCAGTATAGAAATGATCATGTGACATCTGTTGCTTATTCTCTTAACATGGTGTATTATAATAATTGATCGTTGGATGTTAAACCAATCTTGCATTGATGGAAGCAATCACACTTGGTTACTGCATGTGAATTTTTTTTACTAAATTTTGCTGGATTCAGTTGGCTAGTATTTTGTTGAGGATTTTTGCATCTATATTCTTAAGAAATATCAGTCCATAGATGTCTTTTCTTTTTATGCCTTTGCTTTTGGTATTGTCTTGGGGGTTCCCAAGACCACCCTCAAATTTGATGATTTGCTAAAAGGACTTTAACAACCCAGAGAAGCTATGATTGTCATGGTTATGTTTGGTTGTACAAAAAGATAGATTAAAATCAACAAAGGAAAAAGAATATAGGACTGAGTCTCAGAGAAACTGAAGACAAACTTTCAGCCATCTCTTCCTGTGGAATCACACAGACAGTACTTAATTCTCCTAGTAATGATGTGTGACAATATTGAAAGGAGCACCCATGCACCTGACTTTCACTATTCAGTCTCCTGTCCCTTATCTCTTTCCACCAGAGGTCAAACTGATAAGCATGGTCCAAACACCCCAAATTAGGAGTTTCCCTTAAATTATATTGTTAAATAGACTATTTGGTGTGGCCCAACTTCACAAATATAGCTCTCTCTCTCTCTTTGGGGAAACACTATCCTTTCTTAGCTGCTGGGATACCGCATGACCCTTGACCTCTTTAAGAATTTCTCAACACTGTCTATCATCTTTTATATCACATCCCTGAAATACTGGAATTTTTCTGGGTTTTGTACTTGGCTCTCTTCTCATGGTTCTGTAAAATCTCAGAATTGCACCACATAATTTTCTTCTCTTTTCAGGTGTCATCTACATGCTGACAGCTTGCCCACTTCTATTTTTGATCACATAGATTCAACTACCATCAGCACGGTGACCAGCATGTTCAATCCTCACCTCCTCAAGTAGGTAAAACCCAACATGTCTTGAACTGAACTCACTGGGATACCACTAAGACATGTTCCTTGGCTCCTGCCCTGTATGTCAGTGAAGGGTATCTATGATTGCTGAGTTCTTTGAACCAAGAATCTTGATGTTAACAAGATTGATTCTATCCTTTACTATATATCTAATGTCTTACACATTGTAGCTCATGGATTTATGTTCAATCCTCTCTCCCAACTCCTAGTTAAAGACACCACAAACCTTTGAAAAGATTGCCAGCAACTAGTAATCCTTACCCTGGTCAAGGTCTAAGGAAACCTAACCTCCAAAATACTTCCAGAGAAATCTTTCCAAAAAGCAAGACTAACAAGTCTCCTCCACCTGCAACCCTGACCATAGCTTAACCACCTTTCAGAGGTTTCCCATTTCCTCTAACTTTCCTGCTCAACATGACACAATGTGTCAAAGTCAGGATCTGGATTCCCTCTTCCACCTGACCTCCCCCACTTCCTGCAAACATTATCTATGCTCTCAGCAATGGAAGGTACACATTTCCTTGTTTTATGGAGCTTTTTCCAATGCCAATCCCTTTTCCTTAGGAACTGTACCCCATCCAGTATTCATTCCAGTAACTGACTAACTCTACTGCTTTTCCAGGTGTTGGTGATGAGCTCTTGAAGGAAGCTTTTCGTGATGCTCCCACACAAGCCCAGATGAGGCGACTATCCTGGGATTTACCTAACACCAGCTACTTCTCCCTCCAAAGTACTGATTAGATGACACTATATTTTATGCTGATTTATCTGCATCCTTCACTTGATGAGGAATTGAACAGTCTTTTCCACTGTTATATCCTGTGTCCAGAACTACTCCTGGAACATATTGGTGCTCCATAAATATTTGCTGTGCAATTGTTTTCTTCTGTTTTGCTTTGCTTTGTTTTTACTTCAAAAAAGTTGTATATAATCTTTGTAGTAAGTAAATAGATTTTCAGACATGTGCTAGGCTTGGTAAAAGTCAGAAAGACAGGCTATAAAATATAGAATTTTAAATAACATTTCCCCACTTCAGTGTGAATGTTTCAAGAAAGTATTTGTGGTAATGCCTGCTGTGCCCCAGTATGACCTTGTATGCCCTCTCTCCTGCCAGAAAATCTCACTCCTGTGTCCTGTGCATGAAAGAGATTCTATAAATGCTGATTTAATTGAATTTAATTGTTTGAATTTTATATCTACCCAATTATGTGCTTTGATATGCCCTTTGCAAATTTAGCCTGAATCACTGACAACAAAGGTGACTTTAGCCTCTGGAGGCAGACTTCAGTATTCATGGAGGGAATGCTAAGACTTAGGAACATAATTCAGATAGGGTGCATATTAGGTCAGAACAAGGTGAAATTGTGTTAGAGACCCTTGCTTATAAAAGCAAGTTGGGAGCCTTAGATAGGGCCAGGACTAGGGTGAGGTAAGTGAGATGCTCATTCTGAGCTCGCAATTTAAAGAACACCAAACACTTAGAAATCCAAACAAATAATATACAGTGCAAACATCTTTAATAATCAAAATTAAAATTCATGAACTATATATATTTTAAGTAAAAGACTAGGTGCTGGTTCAGGATCCTGAATTACTATATAATCAGAATAGTCCTTTCCAATGAGCCTACAGTGGGTTAGGGGCCTGCATGACTAGGGCTTCCCCCACAGGTTGGGCTGTTGAGAATTGACAGCAGTAGGAGAACAAACTGGATAACCCAGGGCTTTATGTGTAATTGTGCTTTTATATTGGAATGCTTTCATTGATGTTTTCACTTTCTTTGAAATACAGGAGTATTTTGATAAGTGGGTGTAAATTTGTTCACTTTTTCCTTTGACTTAGGCTTCAGCATAATTCTGCAGGCCACTGTCCTTGGAAATATCCATTAGACATAATGTAATAAAAAGCAAAAGACAGGCACCTGAATCTCATGGACAAGGTATAAAGCAAGGACAGGATCCAGGCTGAGAGTGAGATGCACGAGGAATCCTCCTGCCTGGTCAATATGCACCAAAGAAGCTATAGAGTCAAACAAAGTCAATTGTCTAAAGCAGCCAATTTTTCTGAGAGCACAGAAAATGGCAGTGGATTTTTCCTTTGCATGTTTCCCTTCCCAACCTCACTGCACAGCAGACATCAATGACTGCACACTCTCAGGGTGGCACGGACGAGGAGAGTGGTGTTTACATTTTGAAAGTTCTAGTTATCTATAGTTTTAGAAGTTAGTTATCCATGGAGCATTCAATTAATCATAACAGTGTAAATAACAACATCAATTCACCTGCATGACTTATAAAATAAATTATTCCTCATAATTTAAGGCTGTGTGTTCACCAATCACTCCCCTCTCGCTTTTGACATATGGGAGATGCCCAGGCTCTTGAATTTAATTCACAGTGAGACTTCTGCTAATGACGAGTTGGCTTCCTTAGAAGTATATAAAATAGCTTTGCCTCATTGAAATCTGTATACCTGGCACCATCTGTACATATTCTTCTGCAACTTGCATTTTTTGTTTGTTTGACATATGAAGTAGGCTGCTGTATGTGTAATTCTGGCTCATTCACTTTTAACTTCTGTATGCTATTCTACTGCACAGCTATTCCCAACTTAGTTATGCATTCTCCCACTAATGGATTTTTAATATCTCCCTGTTTTTCCTCTTATGCAAATGTTGCTATGGGCATTTTGAACATGTCTCCTTATCCAGGATGAACGAACGGCTCAGAAGACTGGCTGTTGGTGAACACTGGCTTTACTGGGTATTACTGAGCTGATCTCCAAAGTAGTCATGATGATTTAAAGGCCAACTAGAAGAGTACAAAAACTCTCCTGTGGGACATCCTTGCCTATGAATGCTAGTCAGACTTTTAAAGATTTTTGTCCACGTGTAAGACATTATTTTATGTGCATTTCTCCAATAGCAGTGAGCTGACTCCATCTTTTGTATGTCCATTATTTATTTACATTTCCAGCTCTAAATTTCGTATAAATACTTAGTTTTTGCCCATTTTTTGGATTGTTTTAATTTTTTTTATGTTGCATTTTAGAACTCTTTAAAAAAATAAGTCTGGATACTAGTTCTCTAATCCTTCAGTAGCATAAGCAAATATCTTCTTCAGTGTATAGCCTATCTTTAAACTTTTAAAATAATTTTTTGATGAAGTAAATATTTTAATTCTAGTATAAAGTTAATAAAAATATTATTTTATTACATTTTCTTTAAAAAACCTTCTCTGTCCCCAAATCATAAATATAGTTTCATGTATTTTTCCCCTAAGATATTTAAACATAATTTTCCTGTTTATTCCATTTTGGTTAATTTTCTAAGTGACAACTAATGATCTAAGGACAATTTACTACCGTTACAGCTCATTTGCAGAGATTGAACTACAAAACATGCATAGATCTTTTTGTGAGCTCTTCTCCATCCCGTTGATCTTCTATTTTTCCATGGCCTTTGGCACTGGAGTCCCTTAATTCCCATAGCCGAGTTCAGGAAAGGTCATTTTGCCTTCCTGTTCTTCTGGATTGGTAATTTGAACTACAATACAAGTATTGTCATCAGCTTTTCAAGTTATAACAAGTGCTCTGCCAGGATCCTTACTGAAATTTTATTCAGTTTTGATTAGCATGGAGACACCTGGCATCCTGACGCTCATGATTCTTCCTTTCCATAAACATGGTATATCTCTCTTTTTACTTAGGCTTTCTATCTCATTGTCAATAACAATTTATAATTTCACCTGAAAATTTCACCCTTTTGTTATATTTTCCTTAGATATTTAGAATTTTTTTGCTATTTTGAATGGTATTTTTTCAAATTTTATATTTTGTTGCTGCTATGTAGGATTTTTTTTTAAACTGAGGTCTCACATGCAGTGACTTTGTCAAATACCTGTATGTTTATATATTACAAATACATGTATGATCCCTGACCTTTCTCTTGACCCTGTTTTCTGTGTCAGAATGGTTGAAAAGTAGCTTTGCAAAAAGAGTAAGGCAGTAGGAGGCAGGGAATGGAAGCAGGAATCTTCATTCTGATATGTTTGCAATGTGTTCACAGGAAACTGTAATCTCTCTGAATTTTAACTTTATTGTATCTGTACCTCAGAAATGAAGTGCCTATCATGTGTTGTGCAAGCAGGAAGTAGGCTAATGGGTGTGATATACTTGATACTTAATAACTGTCTACAAATTTTAACTACTGTTTTTATTAAATTATGAGTTCTTATTTCCACCTGATATCCTGGTCAATTTTAGAGTGCGAATCTCTGCGAGCTTTCTTGAAATTTGAAGAAATTAGGTGCTGGCTTAATTTACATGAGGATTTCTCAGTCTTGATACTATAAAGTTGCAGTCTGGATGATTTCTTACAGTGCACAGTGGGTATTCTGTGTGTTGTGGGATGTTAGTACCACACTGACCTCTACCCACTAAATTCCAGTAGCATTTTCCCCTCTCCCTTATCACAACAATGTCAACCAAAAGTATCTCCATAAACTTTGGGGGACCAAAATCCTCCTTAGTGTGGAACCATTGATTTTTGAATCACCTGTGTCTCTCATATAAGCCCCAAACAATCTGCAAACTTCACATGATAAATATCCTTATAATTCTTATATTTCCATCCAGTCTTGACTCTGTATGTCCTTCCCCCTATCTTGAAGGTCGGTGGGCCAATAGTGATTTTGCATAAGCCAGGAACTGCAGAGGTCTGGCCTGAGGCATTGCCTACTGTATGCTTAATCATCTTTGCCTGCAGTCCCTGTGGGCAAGGGAGCCTCTAGCTTCTTCCAGAGCTGACTGGTGGTCTGTTCACCTTGACTACAACCCCATGCAACTCCCTCCAGTGCTTCCATCCACAGCCTGCTGGGCCTTATAAATGCAGCAGCCCCTGGTAGAGGACATTGTCTTTCAAGTTGTGGAGCCTAGACACCAAAAAACCTTTGAAATAGCAAATTGCTGTGTGCTTTGAGATGAATATTGAGGAGTCCAAAGAAAAAGATATTTTCATGGAGCAATTAAAAATAAGAAGTATTGAGAAGAAAGCATTTTTCTCCAAGAAGAAACACAAGGGTCAGTAGAACGCTTCAGTCACTTTAATCAACACAAAGCACTCAAGAGCTTCGCCTTGCTGAAATGCATGTGCAGGAGAGAGGAGTGGAGAAGAATGTCACTCTTCTCTGACTTGGGTTATGACTGTTCACTTAGCACACTATGGTTGGTGAGTCGTAATTGGTGAGTGCTCTCCTCTTAAAGACTCTTCCCAGCCTCTTTCCCACCTTGGTCTATTCTCCCAGGTTCACCTGGTGCTCACCTGCTCCTCTTGCTGGGTGAGCTTCCCAGAGTTTCTCATGGACTTCCTGATTCCCTTGGGAAGGTAAACAGTGACTGGCAAGGTGTCATTAACAAGGGCACATTGCCTCTTTCCTAGGCCACTTCTCCTCTTTGTGCCATACCTTCCAGATTTTCAAGATTTGTCCCTTTTCGCTCTCCTGTACTTCCTGTTTCTATCTTGATAATGTTTTTGGCAGATTCTGAGACAGTAAAGATCTAGCTCTTCCTGGGATTTCCTTGGAGGTAAGCAGCTCTAGCCCTACTACTTTGGTGACGTTCTGGAATAATCTCAATAATTCATTCACATTTCTTCTTGCAACTCCCCATCCCTTCCCTGACACATATTCCAACAAGACCTTCCTTGGCGCAGACCATAAAATATTAAGACATTTGCATCCACTGAAATGAACGTTTCAGAGAAAAATCACACTGGATGTGTTAAATAGGCAATGATAGCTTTATTCCTGACTGTTGCTATGGAGAGAGATTGACCTCAACTTTACTCACACAAAAGGCAGGAACCTCCAGTCACTAAGGTGAGCCAGAGGAAGAGGACTCCTGAAGGGAAGTTGGCCAGAGGACTGGGCCATCTGTGTTGGCCAGCTGTCACTTGTCTAAGTCAGGCTCCCATCTTCCCAAGGGGACCCAAAGGGAAAGGTCTCTGTCTTTCCTGATGATCACATTTCTAGGATGCCTCCAGGACCTCTGCATTCCTGGGCTGTAAAACTAATAAGAAGCAGGAAGATGATTAACATATCAAACAATCAGAGAAAGAGTCTATGCTGGGAAGTTGTCTAAAGTCAGTGCTCTAAGTCAAGGACCCTGGGGCATATAAAGTCGGTTCTGCATTAATTGTTGGATAAAGGGGTGAGGCAGTGAGTTGAGACCTCCTCAGGGTTCACAGGGTCTTAGGTTTTACTCTTGGCTCTGCCAGATGACTGAAGTTTAACTTTTAAGACTCAGTTTTCTCTTTACGAAATGGAAATGATAGGGGTTCCTTCTGCACAGTGCCCAGGGCATAAATAAAGATGTTGCAGGGAAGGCCATCCTAGTAATTCACTGACTATTTTTCCCACGAAGTTTTTAAAAATGAGTTAAAATATTGATCACATCATATTGTTATACTGTGTACATGTACAAATACATAAGAACAAATTCCATCAAGATGTGCAACTATGATGCACCAATAAAAATATGAAAAAAAAACATACAGAATAAAGTCAACTATGTAGAGGCTTCAGAAAAATGAGTTAGAGGTTTAAATAGACAACTGTTTGTTTATCCTAGAAAAATACACCTGAGACTTCTGTTGGAAGCGTTGAGGAAAGAAAGAGAGACCAATTTAGCATCTGCTTTATAGAAATATATGAACTCAGGGCTCCAAAGAAGAAAAATGTAACACCAACTCTTACAAAATATACAAATACTTAAAGATTTCTGTTCACTTTTCTGTCATGAAATAAACAGCCCACAAATAAGTTGCAGAGAGAATGGTGGGAAACTGGAAACATACCTAATGTTTATTTTTAGGAATTCATCCCTCCCAAATAATCATGGCTCTATGTAATAGTATGACTACATGTATGTTAATTATAGCATTATTTCTTTATAAAAGGTTTTGAAGGAGCACACACAGAAAAGTGCACAAACCATATGTGCAGTTACATGAAATTTGACAAACTGAACAGATCTGTGTTTACCCAGGTCAAGATTGAATTACTCAGTCTCCCAGTCCTGGAGTCCCAGCCCATCATTCTTCAAATGAAAGTAGCCACTTCTCTGGCTTTAATCACCACTAATTGAGTTTTCCTGGTTTCTAAATAATATGAACGAGATAAAAATCACAAGTGGTAAACTCTAAGATATATTAACTTCCACTTACTAAGCTTTACAGGACTTATGCATAGTGTTTAATGTAAAAACAAATTTTTCTGGATCATTTCTGTATAGCATTACATTGCATGAACATAGCAGTTTGTTTATTTATTTTTCTGCTGTATGCATATACCCAGGAGTTGATTTGCCCTGTCATTGTATACATATAATGTTTGATTTAAATAGATGATGCCAAAGTGGTTTTACCACCGTGGGCTTACCAATCAACACTCCTGAATCTTTTCTAACGTTGTATATATTCAGTTTTAAAAATATATGAATCCTGTTAGGTGTTAATTTCTTGTTCACCTAAAGACAATGGTTTTAGCATTTTCATATGTTAGTATGTGTTCTGTATATTGTGGAATGCCTTGTGAATCTCTTGTGGGATATCTCTTGCTTTTTAATTGATATCTTGTTGATCTTTATATATTTGGAGCACAAGTTCTTTTTAAGAAATAAGTAATAATAATTTCTTCTCTTACTTTGAAGCTTACAATTTTCTCTATAAATAATGCTTTTGATGAATAATCTTTTGCTTTATGGTCAGTGTTTTTCATGCTGGGTTTAAAATATCTCTGCCTGCTTTAACATCAGGAGGATGTCTCCTATATTTAAATTATTATTTATAGTAAGAAGTTATGAAAACATACTAAAAAGCTAACCATAAAGAATTGAATTTAAAAGCATGCATATCCTTGGCATGTAGTAATGCACAGCTATTAAAATGTCTATAGAATAATATACGATGAAATGAGAACTGTTTATCATCTATATTCAGTTAAGAAAAGCAGGTTATAAAAGACATAAAATGTGATGCAACTTGTGAAAATTGCATGTGGAATTGAAGGTTATAGAAGATACACACCAATTTTTAAAAAATAATTATCTTTGAGTGGCAATATTACAGATTATTATTATTTTCTTTTTGCTGGTTTCTATTTTGCAATATTTATATGAGTATATGTTCTTGCTGTAATAAAGAAAGAGAAAATATGTTAAGAGAGACAGTAACACTAAATTTGAAAATAAATATTTTATCCCATTTTATAGATTGATGATGAAATGTGACGTAAATATCAGTTTCTTATTTAACTAGTAGACTGTCCTATAACTGAAGGGATTCATAGGCATGGGGCAGAGCATGGGATGCTGAGAGTGATTTGCTGGTTTACTTATCAAGGCAAAAGTTAAAATGTTTATGGGTTCTCATCGGTGTTAATTATCTGCTGCCTGCTGATGCCTGCATTTCCACCAACTGGCTGCAGTCCAACTTGCAATTGCATATTTAATTAGCATATGAATTTACTCTCATTGGTGAGCATGTGAGATAGTAAATAATTCAGAGTTTTCCTACCAACAAGCACAGTCTCAGTAACTTTGCATTGAAAGTTGGGACCGAAAGACTCAGTGAGTGTGTGGTTTTCTGGAGTATTTCTTTCTGTTGGAAAACTTTTCTGGGAAAGTTAATGGGAATGTTGTAATTGACCGGGTAATTCTCATTCTGATGACACTTGGGTAATTCTTCATGCCATTCAAAAATGATAGAAATTCAAAATGGTCCATGTAGTAACTCAGTTGACCAAGAACCATATAACTTCTAAAATCACTCAATTTTAATTTGATTTGAATATCTGAAGAGATTATAATTTTTAGGATGGACATTAGATTTTAATTTCATGAATCGTAAATTTCTTCTAGATATCAATTCAAAAAGAGCTAAAGCATTTGACCCTGAGCCTTCCTCAAACAGGGAGATTGAGAGGACGCTACAGCAATTAACAGAGAGAGTTGCTCATTTCATTTGTTCGAATGAACACAACCAATCCCCATGTCTGAAGGGCTCATGAGCACAGAGTGCTGGTGGATGTACAATGTGTCAAAACTTAAGGGGACAAAGCAAGTTCCGGGGAAGTATCTAAGATGTCTATGATGGTTCAACAGGAACAGGGATGGCCATTGGATGCTACGGCTTCCATTTGAACCAGATTTCCCTTTGATCTCAGAGGGAAGACTGTGGTCATCTATGAACCATGACTGACCATGGAACCTTTTCACAGCCTCTCTTCCTCATGTGGCTTTCCTGAACCAGACAACTGCTTATGTGGGAAAAGATGCCACAGAAGAAAGAGAAACACAGGTCTTTTAGTCAGCGTTTTGCTGCTGTGACTCAAAGACCCAACAAGAACAACATAGAGGAGAAAAAGTTTGAGGGCTCACAGTTTCAGAGGTCTCAGTCTGTAGACAGCTGGCTCCATTCCTTGGGGCCTAAGGTGAGGCTGAACATCATAGCAGAAGAGTGTGGCAGAGGGAAGGAGCTCACAGGATGATCAGTAAGCAGAGAAAGACTCTACTTGCCAGATACAAACTATATCCAACCCAAAGGCATGGCCCCAGTGCCCACCTCCTCTAGCCACAACCTACCCACTTTCAGTTACCAGTTAATCTGATTAGGAGATTAATTCACTGATTGGGTTAATGCTCTCATAACCCAATCATTTCTCACATGTGAGCTACTGGGAGACACATCACATTCAAACCATAACCATAGGGAAAGCCCGATTTCCCTTTCCCTTTGGCAGGGTATGTTTTCCCTCACCAGTAAGCAGAGGTGGTGGAGGCTGGTGAGCGTGTGCATGAAAGCAGTGAGTCAGCATCCTGCAGCGTTCCCGCTGCTCTGACAAGAACAAAACACACACGTGTGCAAACTGCAAAATACAAATTATGTAATTTTTGAAATCCTGCATGAGTCCAACGCTGACATATTTGCTTCTACAATTGGCCTTGCATAATATACAAAGAGTGACAGATTTTCATTGGTCATTTCTGCCTAACAAACTCTTAATAAAACCCTTAAAAATGGGGTTCAGAAAGCTTCCCAGATGGTGGGCACATCAGAGTGTTGAGGTGGTGGTGTGCCCCGACAGAGCATGTGAACTCGGCACTCTTCCTCCACTCTAAAATCTGCCCTGGGCACGTCTTTGATTCCTGGGTTGCAATCCTTTATCATCAACCAGTTGTGTAGATGAAGACTTTTCCTGGATTTTGTAAGCTGTCCCAGTGAATTACCAAACTGGAGGAAGAAAGAAATGGATTGTGGGGACCCAGGAATTTGTAGTGGGTCAGGAAGAAAGGTAGTTTTGCTGATAGTTTGTCATCTGAATCAGGCCAGTCTTGTAGGGCTGAGCCCTGGACCTATGCTAACCCTGAACAGTTAGTGTCAAAATGGAGTTGAACTTTGGGACACCTGGTTAGAGAATTTCTGGTTGTTGGAAAAACCACACCTTTGTTGTCAGATGTAGTGTAAGTAGGGGTGTCAGAGAAAAACCTGATAGCCATCCCTCTACCAATGGTGGCAACTATTTCTGAACTTTCTACTAAGCTACTAATATTCACTCCTTTTCTAATTCCCATGTCAGATCATATGGGTGAGGTATTAATAAAATCATCTGGGAACCACAACTGGGGAGGCTTTAATCCTATTTTCACCCAGAAACAACTAATGAATGACACATAAGCAAGATCCAAACCGTATTAGTTCCCTACTGCCATTGTAACAGATTATCACACAAGCCATGGTTTGTAACAACACAAATTAGTATCTTACAGGGTGGGAGATTGGAAGAACAAATAGGTCTGATAAGATTAAAATCCAGGCATCGGCAAGTATGTTCTTTCTAGAGGCTCACCTTTTCCAGCTTCTAGAGGCTGCCTACATCGCTCAGCCATGGTTCCATCTTTTAAAGTCAACAGCATAGCACTTTCCTCCCTCTTCCCCTGCCTGTCTCCCTCTCTCCCTCCCTCTCCTTCTCTCTCTCTCTTTCTCTCTCTCTCTCTCTCTCTCTCTGAAATTCCTGTCTCTTATGAGGACCCTTGTAATTACATTGGGTCCATTCATATAATTTAGGAGCATCTTCCCTTTTCAGGATCTGTAACTTATATCTGCAATGCCCCTTTTGCCATGTAAGGTGACATATTTGCAGATTTAGTTGAAAATGTGGACATTTTTGGAGATCCAACATTCTGCCTGACACAACACCTAACTCGTTCTCCCGAAGCTTTCTGGCAGGAATCGAAATTTACCAACATCCAGAGTTTCAGAGCTCAGTGCATTTTTTTATTTAGTTTTATAGAAATTGACCTTTGTTTATTGTTCTAAAGCCTGTTTAACTTTTGATGCCACATAACATGTTAGTACAGAAATTCCCAGTATGTTGGATCAGTACTCATCTAAGCATACTGTACCATCACAGCCTGACTCTGTGTGCGACTCAGAAAAACAGCTCCCCCTCCAAAGCCCATGCACAGAGATCAGGGGAATTTTAAACCCACAACACTTTAAAATTTTAAATTAGTTGCTGACATTTAAAAGGAAGCAGCTTTCAATGAAAACCTGCCTCTCTAACTACTCTTAAAGATGTTAAGCAATGATGGCTGCAAAGTAAGAATAAGCCATGTTGCCTGTCCTCGTGGCCCACCAGGCGCTCCAATCTCCAGTTCTCAGGTGGGTTCCCAATATGGCAGCTGTGTGTGGGCTTCTTCATTGTATCCATATCACTGGGGGAACTTGGGCTTGGCCTCCTAATCTTCCCTCTGCACTTCTGCCTTAGTCATACCAACCTGGTAGAGTTTTACAAGAACAGGAAAATTTGGCACATTTGTCCAAAACGAAGCCTCAGGTTTTTTGTTTTTGTTTTTGTTTTTAAATTCAGATGTTACCAAAATATTTAAGCCTTACCCTTTCCTGTTGGGAATGAGCAGGAAAATATGAAGACAGGAAACAAACCTGTACCAAGTGACTGCCAGGGCAGGCTGTGATTTCCTTTGAAAGGCTCAGTGTCCAGAGGAGTGAAATGGAGCTCATTAAAGGAGGCACTTTTCAAGTTATTGAATGCCTGCCAAATACACATCCTTGTTCTGAAAACACTAAGAAACCTCCTTAGGGTTTTAGAAAAGGAAGAATACAGGCTCCTACTGAAGTCTCAGAAATTCTGCTTTCAGTCAGTATATGAAGAAAAAAATGTAGATTTGTACCTGGCAGTTGCTATGCAATAATGCATTTGGCCATTGCTATTACAGATTTAATAACATTTAACTCAGGCACTTTCTTGGACATGCAACTAATTTACAGCAAGTAGCCCTCACGTTGATTCCACCTCTTCATCAGAAATGCCGGTGCTATGTTAAATTATGTGGTCCATGACATACCAGAGGCATGGCAACTCAGGTTAATATACTGCTGAATTACTACAATGTGGACCTTAGAGTGATTATTAATGAAAATCTGTGCTTGGTGTCAAATTAATGTGCCATGGAGTTATGT
This sequence comes from Xerus rutilus, assembly GCA_028644305.1. Classification (NCBI taxonomy): domain Eukaryota; kingdom Metazoa; phylum Chordata; class Mammalia; order Rodentia; family Sciuridae; genus Xerus; species Xerus rutilus. Next base: position 173,770,699 of record CM053401.1, read on the forward strand.
ATTGGCTCAAAAGCAAAGCCAGATAACTAATCTCTGCCTCCAGTTTATTAGCAGAATGCTGAGCTCATTATTGCCCTTGTAAGCTGGCAGTACTCTGAAGTGCCAGCCTACTGAGCCTTGATTAGGAGGAGGGGTCATCTTCTTTCACTGACAGTTATTTTTTCTTTTATCCACTTAAATACAGCTTTGAGGTATGTGTGTGTGGGGGGGTGGCCACCTCAAATTAAGTTATATATCAAGATCATTTATTAGGGTTGCTGGTATCCTTGTCAAAGCACGTGCTTTGTACCTACTACTAGTTGAGCCTCATCATATTCATCTCTCATAGAACCTTCACAATAGCCCACAACATGTGGGACAGATGACACTATGGCTTCAACTCATGGCACATAGTAGGTTCTTAATAAATGTTCAGCAGATGATCAGCCTGGTGTTACTGACCAGCCTTATGTTAGCCATTGTGAGACTATTTCTATTTGTTACTTTTTATCTTGCAAATCTTCCTTCCTTTATCTTGGGAGCTCCCCTATGTGGTAGGTGGTGACCAGATGGACCAGGACAGTGACACAGCATGTCAGGATGCATATGAAGGGAACCTGTCTCGTCCTCCAGATTCTGGGTGGATTTAAGGCGCAAGAATTTTCTCCCCTGCTTCATTCTCTCAGATTTTAGTGCAGCCCAACTTTATCCACGACCTGGCGCAGGCCAGCTTTGTACTTGTGCTTTTTATCTCTATGGGAGATTAGAAGAAAAGTTCCCTGGGTCACAAACTTGGCCACATATGCTGGGAAGTTGTAGAAACACTCCATAGACCAACCTCTGCTGGAAATGAACTTGTAAAGAAAACCAAGCTTTGGTAAATGTGAGCCCCCTCAACATCTCCACCACATGTGCAGTGCAGTTTCAAAATGTCAGACCAGAAACAGCTCGAGAACAAATCCTGCTTCTACACAAACAGAAGAACTGTGCACACAGGGCAGCCACTTGCCCAAACCTACCCATAAATTCCCCTGAATTCTATAGGGAATTATATAATTTTATAGATAATTTTATTCCTATAGAATATATCACATCTATTGTGAATATATTTTAGAATTATTTACATATGCAATAAACACATAGATAATTAACTTTTATGGGTAATTATAATATTTAGACAATTCAGTCAAATATATTTAATTACTCAGATAAGAATCTTGGTATCATTATTCTTATTTGCATATAGACATAGCCATTTGGAGGGATTTTTACATAAATTTTATGTTTTCAATTTTTTTCTTCCTTCTAGATAAAGTGTTGGGAGCAGTCTTAAGCAGCACAGAATTATCTTATTTCAATATTTATCAATTGAATACTTTCCTATGGATAAAGTGTTAACCGAAGCTCTAGCTGGATATATTGTGGGATTTGGAAATTTTATCCTAAAGCAAACTTCATCTCAAAAGATGAGCCCCTGAATGATTTGATAATATGCTCTCTCTATCACTGCAGAAGAATTCAAAGGCAAATGTAAACAGAGATAAAAATGAAGAGGTATTTAAGGAAGATAAATGCCAAATGACCAGCTTTTGTGTTCTGTGTTGGGAGGATCGAGCTTCCGAGTGTTCACATCAAAGTCTGTTTTTCACAATCCAGTGTAGACTGATTCCTTCAAATGTCTTCTAATCGAGAGATTAGAGCTTTGTACTCTATTCCAGTGTGCACAAATTCGAACAGGATTTTTAACCTCGGCACTACTGATACTTTAGGCTGGATGATACTTGGGTCCATGAGAGTTGGAGGCTGTTCTGTGTATGTGGAGTGTTCAGCAGCATCTCTGTTCTCTACCAAATAGACACCAGTGTCAGCTACCATCACTCTCATCATGACAACCAAGTAGTTGCCAGCCACGGGCGAGTGTCCCTGGGTGTCAAGTCACATGCATGTTGGTGGACAACGCTGAATGAGATTTGGGCAGCCAGGTTCCAAGATCTTAAGAAATTGCCTTTGGTCCTCTAGGTATGTTCACACAACAGTTCCCCCATTCAGAGAACCTGAGGGATCCCTGAAGGTTCTTTACCAACTCCACAGTGTCATCTTCCCCATTGTGGACCAGGGAAGGTCAGAAAGTGAGGCTTAGTGAACGAGGTGTCTGCGAGACGCTGCATCTTTTTTTTTTTTTTTATTATACTTTATTTTTTTTTCTCAAAAGTTGCATTTTAATACATGCTATCAAACATAACAGAAAAAAACAAATTTTCAGAAGCTGTACACACCATTCACTGAAAACATTTGTTGAGGCAAATAGAAAAAAAAATTGTTACAATCATAATTTTTCTAACTTTGCACAAAATTATAAGCAGATTACATTCTTCATATTAAACATCTTTATATGCACTTTCAATGAACAGTATATATATATATATATATATTTATATATATTTTTTATCAACCATCTTTACTATACCCATT
>CM053401.1:173773249-173859058 GCA_028644305.1 Xerus rutilus
AGTTCCATCCATTAGCCATGAACAGAACATCCAAGAGCTTTGAGACGCTGCATCTTGACTGGCGTGTACAACAAATGAAGAGAGGGTACCCGGTCGGTCACCCTGGAGGAGGAGCCCTGAGTGGCTCCTGCCATTGAAGTCTGGTTCTTCCACGTCAGCTCCGAGGGCTTTCCCTTCAGATTCATGGTCCTCGCTTTATTTTATTTTTTAAATAAATGCAACTAAAAAAACTTTTACTGAAACAGAACCTCACCCTTCAGTTTCTCATTATATCTTATAAAAACAATTAAAAGCTACTGCTTAAATATCAATTAAATCAGTAGAAAAATAAACAATTGAAACTTCATCTAACAATGTAAACAATCAAATAAGCCACTGTTTGAGGCAAACAATTAAAAACTGAGCAACTTTAATTAAGCATCACTAGGTGCCAGTGTTCCACGGTGTGTGCTCATGATACAGACTCTTTCTTTCATAAATAAATTCCCTTATTGTATTAGGTAACCAAAATCTGATTTAATTATTTAAAATAAAAAGTTACTATATTACTATGTTACTATAATACCAGTAAACATTTATTTCAGGATTTTAGCAAAATCTTTTATTAAAATTTAAAATATAAAAATGAACATAAGTAGTATTATATTGGTCTTCCTTTCGTGTTCACATATATTTATATACTCCTAAGTCAGGCAATGAGAACCCTAAGCCTTTTGGAGGACCATAAATATTTTTAAATTCAAAAATTTCCATGATATTTAGAGACTTCAATTTCCTCCAACATCTAAATTAGTCCTTTCTTAAAATTCTCCATCTTTTTACTCCCCAAATTAATTTCTTCCTGTAGATGATTTATCACATGTGCCAGTTGTCAAATTATCATGTCAGCCCCAAATCCATCCTTCAGTAACTGTTCTGCATTAGTGGAATCGGACTCTAAGCTTCTCTCCTTTCTCACCTGACACGAAGTTGAGCTTTGTCAATACAGGCTCCTGGAGGGACACTGGAGGAGAATGCAGCTCCTCCACCTGGTTCTGGTGTGGTCTGCGACCTGCAGGCTCCTGCAGCGTGCATGACATGACATTTGCCATGTCCACCTCCTACAGTGCACATGGCTTTGGTAGCATGAATCTTGCAGCACATGCAGGAGGCAGCCAGACACCTGCGGCACCTCTCTGAGAAGGTCCATAACTAGCTTTGCAGAGAGGACTGAGGCATGGCACCACCCCATGGACAGCTTAGCTCCACAACCCAGAGCTGCCTAGAGGTCCTGCTGGTGAAGCCTTTCAACACACTTCTCCACCGTTCAGTGTTCCATGACCCCAGCCTCACCAGCAAAGCCTGGATCACAGCCCTGGAGTGTAGACAACCTCTTCTTTGGTTACTCATCCTCAGCCCCACGGTGGTGACTCTGCTATATCTGCTATTGCTGTGTTATTTTGAATTTGCTTTACTCCTTACCAACCCATTCCTTGTTACTGAAATCCCTGAGTTTAGGAACTCTTTCATATTGTACTTTTCAGAGTTGAACAACTGGGAGGTTTCTATTCGCTAGCTGAATCCTGATGCATGATATTTGAAATCTAAGTCCTTGTCTACTACTTTCAGTATGTGGTTCATCTATGTGTATTTTTCTATTGATTTCATTTTCTTCGGACTCTGAATCACAGTGTTCTGCTTCTTCAGATGTCTATAATTTTATCATATGGTGGGTTTTATGAATAATATGTTGTAGAGGATCTTAAGTTCTCTTTTTCTGAAGAATAATGAGTTTATGAGTTTTGCCCTAGCAGGTTCTTAAATTACTAGCAGATTTCCTTGATGTTATGGGAGCGTGGTTTCAAGTGTTGTAGTTGTGGGACTGTTTTCCTTCTACACTGAATTACAAGTGCCCTTGATCCTAGGGTATGTCCTTATTCTTAGTGTATGACCTTTTTGAATAGAGATCCAAAGTACTTGTTAAGTTCCTCTAATTTGGAAAGATTGAACTCAAAACTCTATGTCCTCAACACACAGCAGGAGAGAAAGTCTGCTAAGTTCTTTAGCTTCAAAGTCCCACCCACTGGAAGCCTTATGATTTCACATCACCTATGGAAGTCAACAAGTGATTTAAAGGTGATTTTATGCACTGGGGACTTCTCCCTGTGCGTCAGTTCTTTCTAGGATCTCTCTCTACCATGTGCTGCCACACGGCCATCCCCAAACTCAACTCTGACTCCTCAGCCATTTTCTGATTGTTTTATCCCCAATTTGTAGCATAGAAAAAGAATGCCCTCAGGGAAAAAGCCATACACATAGTAAAACCTCTTACTTCAGAGGGGTTTCTACTTAGCTTTTGCTGCTGTCCTATGTGACATTAGTCATGCATTGTTATGTGAAAACATGCTGTAGAACTCCATGGACTCTAACGATAACTGTCTTTTCAGCTGTCCCTCCTGTGTGCCGGCTGGCAAGTTTCTATCTCAGTTGATATGACTGAATTTGCTGGGCTACTCCTGGACCTGGGACCAGCTGAAGAGTTCGCTGCTGCCTGGAGAACTAAAACACACCTCACTTACAAATCTGGCTGGGGGCAGGTTGTTAGCAAGTGGACCACACATCCCTCACCCAACAGGCTAGCTCGGTGTACTTTATATGGTAGGCACAGGTCTTCAAATAGTGAAAGTATAAATCGCGATGAGCAAATGTTTTCCAAGCTCTGCGTGTGTGATGTTTTTAATGTCCATCAGGTAACTTAAGTCATCTAACTAATCCAGGTTCAGAGAGTTGAGAAACAGATTCTACCTCTTGGTGGATGCAGTTAAACCATGCAGGGGCATGAGTGCCCTGATAGCCTCTTATACATCTACCACCCAATTCCTCGTGACGCTTTTAAAAATTATCAAAGTTTGAATTTGTTTCTGGAGGTTTGGTTGGTGAAATATATGCTATTCCATGATTGTTGAACAAGTATTTGCTAGATTTTTAAATGAATCTAGCCAGCACATATCATTTACCTTCTTATACGACTTTCTATTATCTAGTTATGAATTTACATACAAAATATCCATGAATTGGGGCAAGTTTGAATATTAAAAATCCAGTGCAGTGCTTTAAAAATCCTGATTATGACTAGTATGTGGAAAGTTCTTACTTACCAGATAATTTTTTTTTTAACTAAGCCTCATTCAAAATTCCCACAATTCAGAAAAAGCTTGGCTTTGGGGTGATTCTTTTGAAAAAGGTAGCTTGGAGAGATTAGAATTATTTCTAATTTTGTAAGAAGTCAGAGTTTTTGTACAACTTCAAAGCTCAGATACTACTAAAATACAATCATGGTATATACTCACAGAGATAACAAAAGAAGCTGTATTCCCAGAGTCACATAAAATAAATTAACCTGACTATGTGAGTTAGCATATTTTGCAGTTTTAGTGTGCTATCCCTTTGTTTATAATGCTAGATGGGGATGGATATTATTTTAAGATAATTTAATTATACTTTAATGAAATTCAAATAAAACATTTGCACGTTTCTTCAACTATCTCTGCTAAAAGGAACACAGTTTCTAACTCTTGCTTTCATATGTGGCTCCTGCTATAAGAGAATAAATGTCTTGAAAGCAGGAAGCCTGTTTTATTACTGTTTCCGAAACTCTTGTCAGGCAATGACTCGCAATGTTTTCCTTAACTCAGGCTTAATCAAGTAATAAAGTATGAACAACTTGGCCAGTGGTGGATAAGTTATGATCCTGAATGGAGATTTCTTATATAGTGAGTTCTGTGTTGGCACCAAAAGTAGCATCATTTATTAATTGGCTTAGTGAATATAATTGAGTCCATATTATGCATCCAGGTACTGTGAGAAGTCTAGCTTATACAAAGAAGAACACTGAAAGATTTTTGTGAGCACACAACTCAATATAGAAGTAGAAATAGATATAATAATTAAAATCATCATTAACTCCCATGTTGTTGGGAATAAAATAGGTGAAACCACTTTGGAAAACCATCTGGTAGTTTCATAAAATGTTAAGTGTTTTAAGACAAGAGTTAACCCAAGAGAAATGAAAACATTATGTCCACATGGATATATGTTTGAGAACCTATATGAGAATGTCAGTTAGCAGCACCATTCATAATAACCAAAAGGTGGAAACAGCTTAACCATGTATCAACTTGTGAATGGATAAACAAAATTTGCATGTCCATACACTGAGACAGTAGTCAGCAAGGGGAAAGAACAGTGTCCCGATGCATGCTACATAGTGGATGAGCACCCAGAACATCATGCTAAGTGAAAGACAGAAAAAACATGTTGTTTGATGTCATTTATATGAAATGTTTAAAAAGGACAATTCTTTAGAGATGAAAAATGAATTAACAGTTGATTGGGCCTGGGAATGGAGGTGGAGAGTATCTGATAATGAATTTCCTTTGGGAATACCAGAAATATTCTAAAACTAGATTGTAGGGATGATTGCACAACCCTATAGATTCACTAATAACCACTGAATTGTTCGCTAAAACTGAATACATTTTATGGTTTGTGATTAGACCTTACAATGCTGTTTTTAAAAAAATCATCATTAAAAAGAGATACTATGTTTTGGAATCACAAAAGTCACCCTGGAATAGGTGACCTGATATACATCTACAGGATGATAAAGTTGCCATAAGACATTCTGGGGTGAAAGGCACATGAGAGACAGTTACAGTGGAAGTAGTGGAATTCACACTGCATGTACTCGCTGTTCCTGTTCAGGATCTAGAATAATTTGAGCTACAGCAAGGTCAACAGTAGTGAGAAGTGAGGACCCAGAGGCAGGCAGTGGCTGGAAGGTGGAGTCCTGTGTGTCCTATCTCAAATTTGTATTCTTTACCAGGTAAGGATGTTTTAAAAGTTTTAATTCATATTGTTGTCTAATCAGCTTTGCTTTTCAAATTAACTGTGTGGCTGTGTGGAGAGCAGATTGTGCCCTGAGTTACTCCATAATGTGTAGAATGGCAATTTTCAGGCTGTGCCTGACCCTGAGTTCTTCCACCTTGTAAAGCCATAGTTTGCCATAAGCAACTTCATTTTAAGAACAAGTGCCAAGGTAGAATGACTGCACACCTTGTTTGTACAAGTAAACAGCCACCATCTGCCCAGCACTACCATAAGGCACAAGCTGATAAATAGCTTGCATGTGCCAACTTATCAAATCAAAGCAGGAGTACCTGAACATATGGGAATCCCAAATCATCTCAGGAACAAAGGAATCAAGAGCTTATCAACCTCACCAGATGCAGCCCCCGCACCTAAGACTTGTAAAAAGAGGATCCCTCCAAGACTGGACATGGGCACCTTGTGCTCTCCTTCAGTCACTCATCATGAGCCTTGCCCAGGAAATTATATACAGTGACTGTTCTAGTCAGCTTTGCATTACTGTGACCAAAAGACACAACAAGAACAATTTAGAGGAGGAAAATTTCATTTTGATTCAGTTTCAGAGGTTCAGTTCATAGTCAGCCAACTGCATAGCTCTAGGCCTGAGTTGAGGCAGAACATCATGGCAGAAAGGCGTGCTAGAGGAAAACTGTTCAGTTCATGACAGCTAGAGAGGAGAGAGAGAGAGAGAGAGAGAGAGAGAGAGAGAGAGAGAGAGAGAAAGAAATGTACTAGGGATGAAATATAACCTCCAAAGTCACGCTTCTAGTAACCTAGTAACCTGTTTCCTCTAGCCACAGTCTACCTGCCTACAGTTACCACTCAGTTAATCCATTCAAGTAGATTAATTCACTGATTATGTTACAATTCTCATAATTGAATCATTTCACTTGTGAAAATTCTTGCATTTTCTCAGACGTGAGTCTCTGTGAGACACCTCATGTCCAAACCATCACAGTGGCAAACCTCCGATTCCCTGTCCTTCAGGTTACATTACAGCATGGTGATTCCTACCCGTGATGATGATGCAAATCACTCCCAAAGAACATGTCAAGCTGACACTCTGAAACCGAAACTGCCTACAGCCCAGGCCCTTTGTCTTGACCACCTGTAGTGATTCTGACTCTATATTCATATCTCTCTCTGCCTATGCTCTTGGCTCAGCATCCTGTAACCCTATGACTACCTCAACCCTTTCTTTGTCTTTCTACACATATATAAATATATCATTGCTTGAAGTATGACGTGTAACTTGAGTGTTATAGATATTAGAATTAAAGAATGAAACAAAAGAACTTGTAGTTTCCTAGCTTATGACTATCAGCTGACCCATTATTACTTGTGAATTGCCATTTCTAAAAGTGGTGTAGCTTTAACAAATAAAATAATTTGTTAATTGCAAGCATAAATTGAAAGGAATTGCTGTCTTTTCTATTTCAAAGAATTTATCCATATTCACTAATTTTATTTTTACAGTTGATTTACAGTTGTTCAATACATTCTGGCATTGTGGAAAGATACAAACATGTTAATGTCATGGCTCACTCATGTCAGGTGGCTTATTGTTTGTGGTCAGAGAAGAGTAGTTTGTATTAGGAGATACACTTCCTGGGGTAGGAGGACTAGTTATAAAGTTAATGAAGCATTTAACATGAGAGATGAGGATGATTGCAACTAGGGAGGTTGTCATGGGAATGGAGAGCAGATGCCTCTATAAAAGTAGCAGGGGTGGTGATTGATTAGCTATGAAGAATAAAAGTGAATGAGAAATCATGGATTAATTCCAAGGGTTTGGCCTCTGTGAGTGGGTATATGTCAATTCCAACAACTGAGATGGAAAATCCAGAAGACTCACTCTGAGGAAAAAGGTAACATGAACGTTGGGGCCATTGTAGGGCAGTGTCTTAGCAGGCTATTGGAACTGTCCAGAGACTAGAAATGAGCCTGCTTTTGAGTCGTTATTGTGGCAGTTAAAACCATAGGAGTAGATGACTTGGCCAGAGTGAATGTGTAGCTTGGAAAGCACCGCGGGTCAAGGGTCGAGGATGAAGTACCAAGAGACCACCAGGAATAGATCAGAAAACCATTTTTTCTGGGGCTTTTCAAGTTGTATCTCTGAATGGACTCATGAGCAAGACTCTCATCTTCTTGGCAAAGATTTCTCCTGGAACCTGTGTAGCATTTTTTCTCTTGTATTCCTAGGTAAGCTTGACAAGGACTTAAAGATGACCTGTAAGAAAGGAAGAGAAATGCCGCAAGATATCTTCTATACTCTTAATCTATTTGATTTGTCTGACAGTAAGATCAAGTGAGATTAACAATGGATAGGCTAATTATAATGTTTTTAAATACTTTTGATTGATAAAATAATTTGTTAATTGCAAGCATAAATTGAAAGGAATTGCTGTCTTTTCTATTTCAAAGAATTTATCCATATTCACTAATTTTATTTTTTAAATATTTTTTAGTTGTAAATGGACACATACCTTTATTTTTTTTATTTATGTTTATGTGGTGCTGAGGATCGAACCCAGTGCCTCACATATGTAACGCAAGTGCTCTACCAGCCCCCACATTGACTAATTCAGCCATAATAGAGTACCAAAATATTCTTTTAATAGGAATTTTAAATTGTTTAGCAATGGACAAGAATTCCAAAGACCTTCAATTAGAGTCAATAGCAGGCTTATTTATTTGTTTGTTTCCATTTTCCTTTGGTGGTTTGTGTTTATTGCTAATTCACTGGAATTTCTTTTTTTTTTAATTGACTTGAAAGTTCTTTGGGCTGTAAGATAATTAAGACGTCATCCAGTTCAGTTTTTTGAATTTAATCAACAGAATGTTGAAGCACTTCTGCTTTGTGATGGAGAAATTCCTACACCTAACATTGGCTCTGTAGCTTTTATAGAATATTGGAGGTAGGAAGAAACTGGGAGATCAGCTTTATCAACTCCAAAGTTCTGCACTTTAGACCATGGACCAAATATGCCATTAACCTGATTTTGTTTGACTTGCTTGTCCAACATTTCCTTATGAGCTTAGCTAGTTGTTAATTCTTTAAGAAGTAAACAGTTCATAAAAACCTGGGCATTTTAGCCGGGCACGGTGGCGCATGCCTGTAATCCTAGCACTTTGGGAGGCTGAGACAGCAGAATCGTGAGTTCAAAGCCAGCCTCAGCAACAGTGAGATCCTGTCTCTACGTAAAATACAAAATAGGGCTGGGAATGAGGCTCAGTGGTGAAGTACCCCTGAGTTCAATCCCTAGTACCCCTGTCCCCCCTGAAAAAAAACCTGGGTATTTTGACTATTCATATATATATATATTTTTATAGAAGAGTAGGCAATACTAGGACCACATCTCCTATGTTAGCAATCAACTGGGACTGAACAGTGACTCCCATCTTTTAATGAGGTTACGATACCTTGCTGCCAAAACTGGCTCTATCCTGATAGTTCCAAGTACTTCCCAACCTTTGCTCCATGGGACCTTGAGTGTGAGGTATGTACCTAAAACAGACCAATACAGTCACTCACATCATGATATCACTCCCGTATATATCAGGTGCTAAAATATAAGCCCCTTGAGGGCAAATTCATTCTCCACTCTATCTCTAGCACCTGGAACAAGACCAGGCATGCAGCAGGCAGAGAGATCACGTATTTTAATTAAAGAATGCCAGGTACTGAAGATATGAAGTTCTTATTGTCGGGCAGCTCAAATGGGCAGGTAAAACCACCAACCGTAATAAATCAAGGTGTTGACAGAATGAAATCAGAATGCTGTCCATGAGAAAATAGAGAAAAGAAAAATAGAAAATTGTATCATCCTCATTCAGTGCTTAGTGTCAAAACTTCTGCTCACGTAATAGTCTTCCAACTCATTTCAGATAAGAAAATAAAGTAAAATATTCCAAGAAATGTGAAAATAAGGGAATCTCAAGTGAATGTGGACTCGTTGATTAAACTACATTCTCATAAAGACAAAAAATAAAATTCAATGTTATTCAACCATAATTTCTTGCCATGATTTATCTTTTGTAGTTACTACTGGATCCATCTGCAGATACACATAAAGACTATTTTTAAATTTGATTTTAAACTATTTCCCTCATGCATGATATCTGAGCATACTTTCGCCCAAGGAGTTTCATGCCAGAGGAAACTAATTAGTGTTGTCACTTGTATGATAATTATTGCATTTACAAGACAATTGGAAACTCAATCTGGTATTGCTTTATTTTTAGCTGGAAGAAATAGCATAATTTACTATTCATTATATATAGTTTGTATAGTAAGTGTGTGAACATCTTGGGATGAAAAGTTTCCAAATACTGCAACTCCACATCTCTATTAAGGAGATTCAGACTTGGAAAGCTCACAGCATCAACATCTGTCTGATCCAGCAAGCAAGTCCTGTGATGGTGGTATGAACTTGAATTTGAGTATTGTCCTGCGGGGTTCTGGGCACCTTCTTACTTAAGTTATGGCTCTCAGTGATATAGAACTTGACCATGACAAAGCACCTTTGGGACTGAGACTGAAAAAATGATGTTATGGCCTCTTATTCCTTTAGATTTTAGAGGTCTACTGTTTGCCTGGCTCACTAAAGTTGTGGTTGGTAAACAGATTTAAGTCACAAATCTGTTCAGTAATTCATACAGGAAAAAAACTCAGAGATTTTGGTTGTAGGCAGGGACAGCTGGATGTAGAAATGTCAGCAGCTGCTCAAAATGCTCAACTTCCCACAGCAGAACTCAGAACAGAGATGAGCTGTTCAGGTGAAACTAAACAGTTGCCATAAAACAGGTAATCTAGTCACAGACGGACCTTCTCCAGAATGAGTGACAGCTTGTCTTTACTCTTTGGAGGCATCTTCTCTTTCTATTCTCTTCAGAGAAATGATCTTTCTTTTAGGACAACAGAGGTAATCATATCCTCAGTAACTGGAATCCTGAAGCAGAGATCCTCCTGATACCTGTTTTATTGATCCATGGTAAAATCTCAGCAGGTCTGAAACCTAGTATTCATAAAGGTAATCTAGAGTCTACAGAATTTACTGAAGGACAACCCTTCAAGGAAACCCCGTTATTCTTCCTTTGAGCATGGCCGGGATTGCTAGACAACTGGACACTCTGCTGCTGAGTCTAGATAACACACTAACCCGTTCTTCGGGAGCCACATGCTGTAGCTCAGAAGAAGGAGCTTAGAACGAGATCTAGTAACAGTTTGCTTCTCCAAAAATATCACACTGAAATGCAGATCAGGGCTGCTGTCGAGTCAGTGCTATGTGTGTCTTTAGCATTGGACAAGAATGGCCCAAGATGCTGCTCAGGACAAGGCCTCCAGACCACAAGGAAGAAAACATTTGGCAGTAACTCAGTTTCTTTGAACGATGGTAATTGCCACTTTCAGTAAAAGAACTAATTTTACTCAAGTAGAGTAAAATTAGTTACTTTTTCAATCCCAATTTTCGTGGGATTAAAACTATCCTATTGACTTAAAATATCTGCAAAAGTATCTGTTTCCTATTCAAGTTGGGCTATATGAACATAGCTGTATCTCACTTATTCTGTCAACAGAGTGGCTTTGTGTGTTCTGGAGTCTGAGCACAGGTTGCTCCTCCTGTGATCCCACTACCTGAGGGGGGCACTTGCTGTGCTGGAGAGGCCAGCATCGCTGTGTGGTATTTATAGACAGGCTTACATTTTGTTCCTTCTGTCATTCACCAGTGAATTCGTAACTCCCTGAGCTGTATGCCCTTGTCATCCTACCCATTTGTTCTTTTGTGATTTTTAACACAACCCATTGATATTCAGGTTTCTATTTGAATATGACCAACTAATTCTGGGTTCCGTCAAGTTCTCTTTTGTGTGTCTGCTGTAGCCACTAGGAGTCTTTTGTTGCCTTTGTAACTTTTGAGATATCCATCAGCAGCACAAGACATCTTGTCTAATATGACCTGATCGTGTTCAAAGGCTTTCTTCACATTTCTTCATCTTTGAGGAAGCTCAGTAGAGAAAATGGCCAAGGGCATACATGAGCTATGTTGTTAAAATCTTAGTGGAGGGCCAGGAATGTAAACTTAGGCTTCCATTAGAGCTCAGAGAAATTGTATTTTAAACATTTTTTTGCAAAATTCCTCCCCATCAATATGCTATGATTTATAAATGAGGAAACACTGCTTCATATTACACTGATTCAACATAATTGAATTTTATTCAGTGTAAAATATTATATCCCTTAAAGAATTGTAAAATAAAATGGAAATATTATAGACAGAGAGGCTAGTGTGCATTGCCTAAAATGTGATAATGAATACTGATGCTTGCTATCCGGGCCGTCATCCCTTTGTTTTTCTTGTGGACTGAAGCTAATTTGGAGATCTAAGTTTGCAATGCTACCATCTGATGAAAGCCTTTACTTTTCCTCTTTTGCTGATAAATCCCAAATTAGGACCTGGTAAATTTATTTCTAACTGCTTTCTTTTATCAAACTACCAAAATTTAGAGAACATTGCCTTTTGTTTTTTTGGTACTGGATATTGAACTCCGGGGCACTCGACCACTGAGCCCCATCCCAGCCCTATTTTGTTTTATGTAGAGACAGGGTCTCACTAAGTTGCTTAGCGCCTCGCCATTGCTGAGGCTGGCTTTGAACTCACGATCCTCCTGTCTTAGCCTCCCTAAGTGCTGGGATTACAGGCTTGCGCCACCGCGCCGGGCCAAACATTGTCTTTTAATAAACACGGCTGTACACGTCCCAGAAAAAAATATCAAAGTAAATGGCATGAAAAAAATTATTTTCTAATGGATTTTCTTCAGAGGAGGAAAAATAAGAAAATATAAAATTCAAGGGAAGGTGCAGGTTGCTGAGCAGAGACGGTAGTAAGGACAGGACAGTGGGGATTCAAAGACTCAGCACTGTCGTTGACCCATCCCTCTTGAACTTGGTTACACATTAATATCATCTGAAGAGATGTGAAAAAATTCCCATTCCAGGACTGTACCCCTTATCAAAGAAATGAGAGTATTTGAGGATTGAATCCAGGCAAGGCATTTTTAGAACTTCTCCAGTGATCCTAAAGTGTGTGTGTGTGTGTGTGTGTGTGTGTGTGTGTGTGTATTTTTTTGCTAAGGATTGTTATGGTAGTAAGCTTCATTATGTCCTCAACAGACCCTCAGAGTTTGCTAATCAAACACCTAGATATTCTGATTGTCTGTGTAGCTGAGGGGCTAGAGGGTCAGTTTGAACTGGCTGTGGTCCTGTGTGCTGAATGTGATGTGGAGTATGGACAGAAAAAAGTGACTGAGACAGCTGTGGGCCTCTGGCATCAACTCCAAGTAAAAAGTCACAGTGGCACTGGCAGAAACACCTGCAATGGAGATGGGGAGGTATTTCTGAGAGTTATTTAGAGGTTTGGCTTGACAGAAATTGATGGCTGATTGCAAATGGAGTTGGAACAGGAGGTATTAAGAATCATTCAGATTTCTGATGAGTAATTCAAAATGAAAGTATTGTTTTTTGAGATCCAAAAATTTGAAAATGCAGTGGATTTTAGGTGGAAGATGACCATTTCAAGTCTGGCTATGCAAATTCTGGGGTGCCTATAAGATAGTGGGATTATCATATAAGCAGTTAACTTCCTGTTGTGGAGAGATTCAGTCTGGAGATGTAGATGTAGGAAGGATCAGACATGGGGGTAACTGGGATAAGCAACGAAGCCTAGCTCTGAAGGGAGAAATGGTGTTCAGGGTCAGGATAGAGCTCCTGAAGATAGGCAGAGGGAAGGAGCCTGCAGGTCAGTGGTCACTCCCTGAAAAACCAAAGGATGTGATACCATAGGAGAAAGATGAAAGAGTAATTCAAGGGGTGTAGAAAGTGATCAATGAATCAGGCAAAATGAGGAATGAAATAGAGTCATGAATTTAGTGGTTTAAAGATTCTACAAGATCAGATGAACAGAAGGGCATTGCACAGATTGTTGATACATCGACGGATGCATTTGTGAAGATAAAATACTAGGTGAACATTACCTATTTCTTCCCTTTAAATCATAAAGTCACTGAGGCTGGAGTCACATTTCTTTATTTTGTATCAAGATTAATAAACATTTACTGGCTCAGTGAATGAATGCACCATGATGCATTATATCTGTTGAAAAGATTTTGGAGGGTGTTCTGGCATTAAATATGTATTTTTATGCTTCTGATTCTGAGATCCCTGAGTTTATTCCACCCCTTTGAAGCTCCAATTGAAGAATATCTCATGGTGTTCCTTGAGATTTTCCTGCTTTCACAATCATAGTCCCTAGAATTTAGCAATGTATCAGTCTATTTTTTTCCCACTCATTTATATAAAAGAGCATTTTAATTCTTGTCCCTAGAAACTATAAAGACTATACATGATTCAGAAATGAAACTGTACCAAACAATGGTCAAAGGAGAATCATCCATTTTATGCCTTTTCTTTTGTCTGGTCACTCAGAAATATAATGTTATCAGCTATGATTGTTGTTGCTTGTTGCCTCACATTATTTTTATCAGTCTATTTTGATGCTGATTTAAAAATACCAGTTCAAAACCGGGCGCAGTGGCTCAAGCCTGTAATCCCAGCACTTAGGGAGGCTGAGACAGGAGAATCACGAGTTCAAAGCCAGCCTCAGCAACGGCGAGGCGCTAAGCAACTCAGTGAGACCCTGTCTCTACATAAAACACAAAATAGGGCTGGGGATGTGGCTCAGTGGTCGAGTGCCCCTGAGTTCAATCTCCAGTACCAAAAAAAGAAAAAAAAGAAAAAAAATAAAAAAATAAATAAAAATACCAGTTCCTATTCCAAAGACCCCCACTGGAAATGATGACTTTGATTTGCTTCTGACCAGTTTACAAGCTGATTTGTCAATTCAGAGTGTGCTGGTTCTGATGGAGGCAGATCCTTGTTATTAATCCTATCTGTCCACATTTTGTTCTTGTGATGGACCTGTTCTCATCAGAATAGAGAATATAAAACCAAAATCCACTGTATAAAACTACATACTCAGAACTTTACTATGTCTGGGAACTTTATGATGTTACTAGTTTGCAGATGGCAGAAATTATCACAAAAAAATTAAATATAATATATTTTATGATAAAATTTATTTTTTACATATTTCATAGAAACTATGAAACAGCACACACACACACAAAGAATCAATTGAGACTTGTTTCTTTGTACTTTGGTACATATGCTTTTTCATTTTTTGAAACAGCTATGCAATAACAATTCCAGTATAATATAACCTGCTTTCTAAATTAATGTAACACATTTTTATTGGTCACTGTATCCAGGCCATTTTCCAAGCCATGTGGTCTGCTGTGACTTTTACATAGATACACTCATGTGCAGGGTGACTTATTTTTTATCAATAACAGATAACTTGTAGGACTGTGGTTCTTTCTATACAATTCCAATAGAGCTGACACTTGCTCATCACCCAGCGACTTCGTAATCACTATTCAATCAAATACAACGCGTTTTTCACCTGTTCAGGTGATGCTGCTGGCATCTCACCTGCTGTGCTCCCAGTCATGCAAGCATACAGCACAGGGAATGACGTGCACTGCATGTGTTTGGTATCGAGTGGGCATGCTTCAAGTGCATGTGTTCCTGTCGCACTTGTTACTTTGGAGTGTGTTCCCATGAAAAAGCATTTACTATAAAACAGCACATTGTGCTGTATGGGCAGCAGCTTTACAGATCTCATATTTAATGTGTTTCTCCATTGCAACATTTTCTCTTGGGTTTGATTTAATCATGTGTTGTTTGTTCATAATGGCTCTAGGAGCAGCAGGATACTTTGTGTGTGTGTGTGTGTGCGTGCGCGTGCATGCACGTGTCTGCACGCATGCACATGTCTGTGTGAGTGTAATATGGCCTCAAAGCATACAGGTTCTGCCATCTAAATTGTATTAAGCATACCTGGATGTTCATACAACTTGTCCAAAGATGCGTTTCTTAGAATATAACCCTGTTGTTGAATGATGCATAACTTGTACGTGCGATTCCATTGCAAGGTTGAATCAAAATTCTTTTAAAGAGCCTCCTATAGTTAGACATTAGGTCGTTTCCAATGCTTCAATATTATAAACAACACTTCAGGGCATGTCTTTGAAGCTAAATCAGGGTACATAGCTTTGATTTCTACTTCAGAATACATTTGTGGAATTAAAATTGCTGGAATGATATGTAGAGATATGGAAGTTATTGGTAAGTTAAGTAAAATTACTAACCATTGGACAATTTTCACAAGTAATGCATACTGAATATAGGAAAAATAAGCAATCTCATAGACCTGGACACATTTACTGGATTGTCTTGGAGAACATGTTTATTAAATAGGCTCCAGTTCTCTTCTTATTTCCAATCCCTTTGGCAAATAATGCATAATCTCTGATGTATGGTATAATGTAACACAAAACATAGAGCACATGATATATAATATGTAATGTAGATATATAACACGTAATAGGCTATTACATATATAGGATATATATATGTAATATAATATATAACATGTAATGAGGGCCAATTTCTTTATGGAGATCTTATGCATTTATATTTTTCTCATGTTTTATTTTAAAATGAGATTACATGCTTTTTTAAAAAAAATCATTATTTGGTTTATTTGTTTTTATGCGGTGCTGAAGATCGAACCCAGTGTCTCACATGTGCGAGGCAAGCACTCTGTCACTGAGCCACAACCGCAGCCCACATGCTTTCTTTTGTATTAGGGTAGGAACACCATTCCCTTTTACCTAAAAGGATATAATTTTAGATAATTATTACTACTATATAGGTAAGCTATTGATTTCATAGATTTAATATGTAACAAATAATAGGTTTTGAGACAATTTTTTTCTAGAAAATATAGCTTTCCTCTTGTGAAAAGCAAGGTAATTGAGTATCATCATCTCTGAGGTTCATTCTTTGCCTTTCTGGCCACCTTCCCTCCTGGCATCCTCCCTCCACGCCCCTGCCTTTTTCTTCCCTTTCTCTCTTCCCTCCTTCCTTCCTTTGTAGTTTGCTTTGGCTAAAGTCTGATGAACAGTGTTAGATAATAGAGCTGATTATGAGCATGCCTTTTTATCCATTAGCTTTAAAAGATAATATCTGTAACATTTTCATTAAGTGCTGAGATTGATTATGGTATTGTAGGAGTGTCACTTTTAATAACTTAGTCACAGTATTCTTGGTATATCTGGCACTAACATACTAATATTTAACTCAAAATTGCCCTCTAATTTGGTCCTAAGTGATAAGGGGTTATGACTGTGCGTGTGTGTGTAGTATTTTGGATTTTGGCAATATGGAGATATTAACTTTGTAAAAAATTCTAGGATTTGAAAAAATTGAATATTAGAAAAATTATAATATTGGAGGGATTTCACAAAAGTTGAATAACCAGGAAATTGCCTTTCTTTGCAAGTCTGAATGCACAGCTACCACGGCAACTCTTGCCCAAGCACCATTGCCCTCCTCTGCCTGGACCTGACAGAGGTCTCAGCTTCATCCCAGGTCTGCTCTGGAATATTCTGCATCAAGCAGCCCAGGAATGCTGGCAACAGGTGTCAGCCCACACATGGCACCCTGTGAGAACCTCCACAACTTTCCCTCTCACCCTGAAACCCTGGCTGCCCTCCTCCTTCACCTTCTCCTGCTTCTTTGGGCTCCTCCTGTTGCTGCCCTCATGTGCCAAGCTCACCTTGGCAGCTTCATGGAAAATCCCCTCTCTGCTGGTACATACCCTGGATCACCACCTGGTGTCTGTTGGTCTATGACATCTCACCCAAAAAGCTCTCCTGGGACCCTGCCTAAGAGAGAACTTTCCCTTGTTTCCTGAAGGTAGCATATTTAGGCATTATTCTGTGCCAGGTTCTGTTCAGAGGGCTTCCCTGTTAACTCAATCTTCTCAGCAGCACTGTGAGCTTAGACTGTGGATGAAAAAGAAAAGGCCCAGATGTCTGTAATAACTCGCCTAAGTCCACAGAGCTACTTGGTGGAGTAGTGAGCTCCGAATAGGCCCTGGCTGAGGCACCAGGGCCTCTCCTCCTGTCCTCCACTTGATATGGCTCATAGAGAGCTCTCCAGCACCCACCTAACATTCAGAGCCCTTGGGGTTTTGTCTTTGCTCTTCCAGTGGGGATTTCCCAGGGCTGGATTCCTACTGCATTCAGGTATCCCAGAACTTCACATGGAATTCACAGCTTCTCAGTAATGTTTTTTAAAAACTAAGTGAGTATTGAATAAAAGAACCAAGAAAATGAGCTGAGTTGAGATTTGCTTCAGGAAGGATTCTTTGATAACTTTGAAAAACTTCCATCATTGACATTATTCTGTTGGATTGTCTACATATTGAGTCACTTCTGGTTATTTCTGTTTTCTTAGAAATCAGATTGGAGACAAGGACAGCTACCATTTCAAGCATTCTCTATTCATCTGGAAGATGATTGCACATACCCATCTTAATTTTGTTCATTTGTGATTTATTGCTTCTTTTTCTCCATCAGGCTAGTATGCATGCTATCAACATTAAATTAGTAAGCATGAAGAATCAGTTCCTGATTCCAGTGCTCTTTCTGATTTCTAGTTTTGTCTAAGATTCTTATTTTTAATTGATTTATTTTTATTTTACTAGTTTCCATTGCTATTGTTTTCACCTGGCTGTTCTTCTTGATGCTTTAATAAAATTACTTGGTGTTGAATTTGCCCCATGTTGCAGCTCCATAATTGTGCTTTTTAGTGTTTTATTGTTATTATTTTCTGAATTACCTGTGATTTCTGTTTTAATTGCCTCTTTTACCTAATAGTATATTATCAATATCCCAGAGGCTGACTGAATTTAGGTATTTAAATTTTTTCTATTAACTGCTGTTTGTTGTATGATAACCAGATTTATATGGCTGACACAATTCAGCTTTGAAAAAAACTTCTGAGGTCTTTACTTAGGTCTATAAAATGTGATAATGCTTTATACTTTTTTCAAGAAAATGTGAAAATAAATCATAGCATACATGCATGTCATTATTTTCTTGGGGCGTTTGCATCCATATATATTTTTAATTTAATGATTCATTGCATGATTTGTTTCTTATACTATCATAAATGCATTATTGTTAATAATATGATTATATAAAAGTATCATTACTAAAATGACGATAATGACAACTTTGGAATATTGAACAGTTTGTAAAAACATTAGCTAGGGTTTGGAGACCTAATCATTTCCCAAACATCCCACCTCTGAAGCTTGCTGCCTTGCAGACCATGCTTTCAAAATGTGAGTTTTTGAGGGAACTATTTCAGATCCAAACCATAGCACCATTAAAAATTATACATATCAAATACATCCAATTTTATTCTTTGGTCAAAAATGTGTTTTTAAAATGTTTCTTTCTTTCTTTTTTTTTAATTATTATTTTTGTATTCCACAGAACAGTTTTCTTGATCTACAAATAGATCCAGCATATAGGGGGTTAGTACTATGCCAAAATATCTTAAATGTGTCTCTTCTTCCATGTTATAGGCATGTGCAGATACTGTGGCAATTTTGTATTTTGTTTTAAGTTCTGTAAAATTATTGAAACTCCGTTTTTCATATGATTCTTCAGTTGGCTCACCGTTGTGTTTGTGCTTTCATTGGACTGTCTTGTAAGGACCTGCAACAGGTCATCAGCAAATAATGAGAATCAGTTTCATTCTTAGCAGTAATTTCACCTATTATGGTTTTTTGGTGGTGATCTGCAATTCTGCTGGTTAGGGCTTCAGAACATTATTACATTACATTGGCGATAACAGAAATTGGATGGTGGTACTTTAATTGGGATGCCTCTGCTTAACTTCTCTTTGTGCAATGTTAGCTCTTGGTTTTAGATGGATTTTTCTTTATCACAAAGAAATAATTTTTAAATTCCTGAGTTGCTAATAAAACTTATTAAAGATGGAAAAAATCTGTCTTTTTTTTTTTTTACTTATAGACTGTATAGATATTCAACTGTGATAGAAGATATTTATGGATTTCACAATCGTAAACTGTTCTTGTTGTGAGAAAACCTTACTTGGTAATGATAGGGAGATAATGTTAATATGTAAGATTTTATTCTGTATTGCTGGTTCTGTGAACTGATGCTTACTTAGAACTCTGTTGTCTGTATGTATAAGTGATAGTTATTACTTGGTACATTTATGTGAGTGTGTGTGTGTGTGTGTGTGGTGTGGGAATGTTTCCAGGCAATTCTCTAAAGGATGAGCTAGTATTTGAAATGTGAAAAAGAGATCATTCTCTGCATATGTGTTACATATTTTTTTTTTGCTTTTATTGAGGTAATGTAAAATGGATTATCTGTTCCCTCACTTTAATTTTATCTGGTATGTAGAACTGTGCTTGACAAATTAAAATAAAACTGTGATAGAATGTCACAGAAGACCATAAGAGAACCACACATGTGAGGCTTTTCCTACTCAAACCTCTGTTGCAGGTCCTTACAAGATTCAGGGGCTGCTCAGTAGACTATGCTTGGTCGAGTCTATATAGAAACACATGTAATTAAATCTCAAGATCACACTAGACACAAAAATAAATTTCAGATGGATGTATGTTTTGTATACCAAAGATAATACTTTAATTTCAAGGAAAGTATAGAAGAATTTCTTATAACATTGGAATAGAGATGTTTAGATGACAAATATGACATAAAGAAAGCATAAAATATTAATTTATTGGATTATATTAAGATAACTTTCCACTAGAAAATATAAACTGAAAGAACATAAGGGAAGAAGATATTTTCAAAATCTATAACCAAGGAGGATTGACATCCATAAAATATAAATAGTAGCTTCAAATCAATAATAAAAATGAAATAACCCATTATGCTAGGAGAACTAGAAAAGGAAAAAGGAATGGTAAGTAAACATGGTATTCTCAAAGTCACTGGTAGAAATGCATGTAGGAAAAAATAGCTGGTTGCCTTCAGAGATCCCAAGTTCCTTGAGCAGGAAGCCCTAAGGGGGCCAGAAGCCTACAGTTCAGTGAGTGAGAAGAATGGGAGCTGAGGCAGGAGGGGTGGGACTGACCAGTGAACAGGAGGGTAGAGGAGGCAGGAAGGGGGACACATCAAAGGACTGAAGAAAACTGAAAGGGGGTCATGGAGGAAAGAGGACTGGGAGCAAGGGGAAGGGAGAGGCCTTATTTTGGTGAGATCTCTTGTTTCCAAAAGAGGCCACTGAAATTCCAAATTATCACGGTGCAGGTTGTGGAACCCAGTTAGATATTAATGGAGACCAGATACAGAGGATAGGGTGGAGGGAGGTTTTTGCTAAATTAACTTAGCAAGTTTCTTGATTAAACTAGATTTTACAAGAAAGTGCACAAACCTATAAACTTAGGTGAAGGTTCAGGAGCCTGATATTTGGTCAAGCAACTAATCTTTGCTCAAGTATTCTCCTGACTTAAGATAATGATTTTCTTAGTTCTTACTTTTTCAAATATATCTTTTATGACCCTCTTAATTTATTGACTCCCTCCTTCAACTCCCACAATGATTGCTGTACAATGCATTTCTGCTGTATCTTTTCCCTTGGTGCAGTTTTGAAGATTGCAAAATCATGATAGAGTCTAAGATTTTTCTCTATCGTACATATGTTTGTATCTAGCTAGCTAGCTGGTTAGCTATCAATCACTTAATTATTTGGCAGGAATACTTTAAGAGGCAGTGTACATTCTTCATTAATAGGCAAATAACATTTTATATCCACTGAGGTACTGTTCTTGAATTAGACTGTCAACAGCCAATGTTGATGGGGATGGTGGCCATCCTGCCCTTTCAATCATCGCTGGTGGGAAAGTGAACTGGCAAGACCTCCCTGAAAAACACTCTGGCAGCAGCTAATAAAATTTAACATAGTTTACCTTGGGAACCACTCTTAGGAATTCACCTAGGACTGAAAAGAAAACACGTGGTCACAAGGGAACTTGTAGGAGATTATTCACAGAAGAGTTCAATCCCCAGTACCAAAAAAAAAGGGACTCATTTGTAATAGCACAAACCCAGAGCCATACCAGCTGAACATCAGCAGCAGAAAAGTTAAACAAACTTGTCCTGTTCATACAAGTGAACATACTCAGCAATAAAGCCTCAGCTAGTGGCCCCCATGGTGGCCTGGGGGAACCAGAAAGCAGCCTTATCAGTGATGAAGTCCTGCGTAAGTTTAAACATGATTCCATAAACTTCTTTTAACTTTTCAATACTTTTCTTCATCTTTTCTGTTTCTGTTTTTAAATGCTGCCTGTGTGGTTTCCAAGGTTCTTTTCCTTTTTACCTAAGGCTTTAAAACTTTGACCTATTTTTCTTTGAATAATCTTTCCCTGTTCAGTGAAAGAACATAAAATCAAGATTAAAACTTTAACTTATTCTAAAAGATAAAATCTTTAAGCTATTTATTTATCCTTCACCATCACTACAATATTGTAGTTTTCTTTGAATATATTTTCTTTTAATTATTGTTATGGTTTGGATGTGAGGTGTTCCCAAAAGCTCATGTGTCAGACTACGTAAAAGGCTTAGAGGAGAAATGATTGGGTTATGAGAGCCTTGACCCAATCATTGAATTCATCCCCTGATTGGGATTAACTAAGTGGTAATTGAAGGTGAGCAGGGTGTGGCTGGAGGCAGTGGGTCACTGGGGGCATGCCTTTGGGGCATATATTTTGCATCCAGTGAGTGGAGTCTCTATATATATTTCTTTTTTTTTCATATTTTATTTATTTGTTCTATTTAGGCTTACATGATAACAGAGTACAATTTGATTCATTGTACATAGATAGAGGATAACATATCAATTCTCTAGTTGTAAGTTGTATAGAATCACAACATATATGCAGTCATACATAAAGTTAGGGCTATGATGACCATCATATTCCACCACCTTTACTGTCCCCATACCCCCTCCCCGCTTACACCACTGTGAACAGAGATCCACCATTGTTCCCATGTTCTTCCCCACATTATGGATCAGCATCCAGTTATCAATGAGTACATTCAGCATTTGGTTTTCTGAGATTGGCTTACTTCACTTAGCATGATATTCTCCAGTTCCATGCATTTACCTATAAATGCTATAATTTTATTCTCTCTTATTGCTGAGTAATATTCCATTGTGTATATATACCACAGTTTCTTTATCCAGTCATCTATCTAAGGGCATCTTGGTTGGTTCCACAGTTTAGCCATTGTGAATTGAGCTGCTATAAACATTGAAGTGGCTGTGTCACTGTAGTACGTTGTTTTTAAGTCTTCTGGGTATAGACCGAGGAGAGGGATAGCAGGCTCAAATGGTGGTTCCATTCCAAGTTTTCTAAGGAATCTCCATATTGCTTTCCAGATTGGTTGTACCAATTTGCAGTTCCACCAGCAATGTATGAGCATGCCTTTTTCCCCACAACCTCGCCAACACTTATTGTTGTTTGTATGCTTGATAATTGCCATTGTCTCTCTACTTCTGATCATCGTATGAGCTCCTTCCTTCTGCCACACTCTTCCGCCATGATGTTCTGCCTCACCTCGAGCCCCGAGGAATGGAGCCTGCTGTCTATGAACCGAGAACTCAGAAACTGTGAGGTCCCAAATAAACTTTTCTTCCTCTACAATTGTTCTGGTTGGGTCTTTCAGTCACAGCAAAAAAACTTACAAAAACAATTATTTTTACATTTCAGTGAGTTTTACAACCATGTTAACAATAACTGATGGGAAATGTTTTCATGATTTACTTTTTTGTTACATATTTTATAATCCCATTTAATTTTTTTTACCTCAGAATTTGATGATGATTTTATAATACATTTACAACTGAAAACATCAACACTATCCCATAAATATATACAATTTTTTATTAAACATTTAAAAAGTACAACTCAATTTCATTTGCAAATTGAAATAACAGGCTTAAAATTCATGTGTCTAAATAAGGAAATATCCTTGGATATTGTTTTTAACATGTAAGAATGCAGGACATGGAAATTCTCTCTCTCTCCCTTTTTTATTCTTCTTTCTTTGATTGTCAAGGGTTCTTTCTTTAACAAGATGATTGTCAGTTTTTCCCTTATATTTTGGAATTTCAGAAATGTCCAATAGAAGCCAGGCATGGTGGTAATCTATGATCCCAATGCCTTGCAAGTTCAAGGCCTGCCTCAGCAATTTAGTGAGACCTTCAGTAACTTAGTGAGATGCTGTCTCAAAAAAAAAGTTAAAAGGGATGGGAATGTATCTCAGTGGTATAGCACCCCCCAGGCTCAATTTCCACTACCAATAAATAAATAAGTAAATATTTAAAAAAGAAATGTCTAGTAGATGTCTGGACATTTGTGACTTTTAAATACTTTTGCCTCTTTCTTGCAGATCATTGGAATAAGTCAGAAAATCAGAGAAGAGATAGGGAATAAAACCAGATCATTCAGCCATTGAATTACAGATGATGTTCAATTCACGATGCTTAATAAGATCACACAGAGAAGAAAGGAAGGAGAAGAGGCTTAGAAGGAAAAGTGATGAATCTCAAAATCTGTGGAGAAGGAAGAAAAGGAAAAAGGACTATGGAGATTGAAGAGTGAGGAGGAGGGAAGTGGAGAGATGCTGGATCATCACAGAAGCTGGAAGAGGGGTTTCTAAAGAAGGAATCCGTGACTTCACAGGTCAGTGTGGCACTATAGTTATGCCAAGCATGTGGTAGTGATAGAGTAATTGGTTAAATAAATGAAAAAAGAGGGGATCCATCTTTGTGTTCATTTTGGCAGTATGTTTTATTATTTAATAGTCAATATATGCAGCATATACAGAACTATAAAATGAGCGCCTTTTTCTCCACACCTGTGTAATCAATGTGAAATTTGGTTGTTGCCCCTGCATTATTTATTATGTAAATAATCCAAAGACAATAATCTTCCCCAAAGATATGTTGATCCTCTTTATTATACCTATAATGTATCAATTTATTTTTATAATTATTATATTTTTCTGTGTTCTGGACACATGCAATTCTCAATTTCTTACAAGTTTTTGGCAAATTTAAAGTTTTTTTTAATAATTATGTGCTGATGTGGTTTATCTTAAATAATTTCTTTTACCTGAAAGTCTACTTCTTTTAATATATTTTCACAGTTTTTGTTGTTCTTGTTAATATTTCCTTTTATATACCTTCTGAATCTTTTTCTTTCAAACTTACTATTTTAATCTGTCTCATGTTAGCTATATTTTTATAGACATTTAATTATTCTTTCAAATAGTTTTATAATCATTGTCTTTAATTAGATGATTTAATAATTTTGCATATATTATGATTACTGACATCTTTGGGTTGTTTTTTTCTTGCCTATTCTAAATGTTTCTCTTCTGCCGGTTTAGAAGTTAACTAATTGTTTTCTATTGTCTTTGGTTTTGTCCTTGAAATTTTCATGTACACATATAGTTAAATCTAAACTCAGCCTCCTCTCTGAACCGCTGAAAGAACCTGGAATTCAGCGCTCTGGGGCTTCCTTTTTGGAGCAGGTGCTGTTGGAAGTACTTTGGTTGTGTTTTGTCTCCAGGTCACATGTGGTTACTCGTGATCATGCACACTTTTTACTCCAGGATGGATTTCCTCACAAGCTACCAGTGTCTGTTTCACTCCTTCACTTGGACCTCAGACTTTTCTTCTTGCTCTTTCTTTATAAAGTTGATCTGTTAGGAGCGACAGTCTCATCTAAGTAAATTCTTTACCCTGATTCTTGAAGGATGATTTCATTGAGCATAAATTCCAAATGGATCTTGATTATTCTGTCACCATTTAAAGATGTGTTTACCCGTCCTCCTGCTCCCACGGTAGCTGTGAGGAAGTGGTTGTCAGCCTTCTCAGTGCTGCTTTGCAGGTCATTTTTCCGTTTGTTCTGGATATTCTCATCTTCTTTTTGTGTTTTGTGTTCTGAAGATTGACTACAATGGTTCTAATAACTTAAGTTCATCATGCCTTCTGCAAAATTCTCACCCTTCATGTATCCCCTTTCTAACTCTCTCTATTTTTGTTTTTTCTGCTGAGCCTATGGTTAAGCAGGTAAAATTTCTTCCTTATCCCACTTTCCTATTGCTTTGACTTTCAGGTCATCACTATTAGATTTAGACATACATTATTTTCTCCTAGTTTTCTCTTTATATGTTGGAATTGTTATGAACCCATACATTTATTTTCTTAAAATTTCAATTAAAAGCCAGGTGCGGTGGCGCAAGCCTGTAATCCCAGCACTTTGGGAGGCTGAGACAGGAGAATTGCGAGTTCAAAACCAGCCTCAGCAACAGCGAGGCGCTAAGCAACTCAGTGAGACCCTGTCTCTACATAAAACACAAAATAGGGCTGGGGATGTGGCTCAGTGGTCGAGTGCCCCTGAGTTCAATCTCCAGTACCAAAAAAAAAAAAAAAAAAAATTCAATTAAAAACAAATGTATTTCTCATTTTAGAACTATTGTTTTCCTTTTCTATGTGTGCACTTTTTTATTATTCCTAGTTAATATTTTCAAGTTGTCTTTTATTTCTTTAAGCATGAAACATTGATTTCACAGTCTACTTTAGATACTTTTAATCTCTAAAATACTGTGGATTTGATATTGCTTTTTGTTAGTTGTGCCGATTATCCCTCCATTAAAGCCTGTTTCCCACACCTTGTGGTGTTTGTTGTGACTAGGCATTTGCTGAGCTTTGGGGATTGTATAAACTAACTGAGAAATAGGATCCAATGAGGATTTGATTTCTTACCGTGTACATCAAGAGATTCGAATGTACCCGAACCACTTTAAAATGATTTCTGGGATCAAAAGGAATTTTTTAGATCACGCAGAAAAAGCAAATTCAAGTTCCAAATCCATCTGCAGGCCAGCTGGTGACTTTGCATCTCAGGGGGAACAGTTCTTCCCTAGCAGGTGAAGCCACAGCTTACACGGGTGTTTGCAGGACTCCTTTTGTGAAATGGGCTGGTGTCCTTGATCATAGGTCACTCTAGGAACAGCTGGGGATTCTGGATCACATGGGGACTTGTGCACCAATGCACTGCTTCCAGGAGAAGAGGCTCTTGCAAGTAGATGCTTCCAGTGACTTAGGGACAGGCCAGGGTCTTTCGGGTACTGCCTGCTGCAGGCTCCTCTGGCTACATGCCCCACTTCCTGTCACTCTGTGTGCTTAATGGGTAGTTTCATATGTGTTTCATCCAGGGTTTGAGGTATTTGGTAGCTGGAGGGTTTTTAGGATATCTGTACCTCTGTACTTTTTTAGAATGAATTTCAAGTCACTCATATATTTGAACCTAATAAATATCAAGTTTTGAAACTATTTATTGTTATCTCAACTTGGAAGTGACCTTGTACTGCAAATAAAAATCAGAAGCCAGAGAAGAATCACTTACCATCCTCTCAAGAGTTGGATTTCTGCTTCTTTAAGGTTCGTTTGTTTTTCTGTGAGATCCTAAGATGATGGTACATTCTTGTGGGAATTGAGTTTGCTACAGACAAGTTTTGATGTAATGCTGGGGAGAAACAAAGCTCAATTAATGAGGCTCTTCAGCTGGAGGAGAGAAACACAGTGGGAGAAAAGCACAGGGGCTTTGGAAAACTAACAATGTCAAAAAGAACTAGTACTTTTCAAGAAAATAACATGCAAGCATGTGAGGAGACCATGAAAAGGAAATGCTGAAAAATGATGGCAGTTGCATATTTCTAATTTTTCTAGGTGGTTGACAATTCCAATAGCTGCATTAAGAATTTAAGATAATGTTCCTTTTAAATAATGTTTAAATTTACTTGTGTGACTTGGAGGATCATTTAAAATTAGAAAAATTCTGTAATTTTATTATTTGAACTACAAAAATTGATTTGAATTTTTTTTCATTAGTGGTAGGAATATTTATTTATTTATTTATTTATTTATTTGGGGGGGGTGAAAACACACAGGATACTACTTTGGAATTATGCTGGCCCTCCTTTTGACCTAAATACTGGATGCCTCAAAAAATAGAAATGTAAGGCTGTCACAATGATAAAACAGTCAATAAAAAAGAGTATAAGAACAATTATCAAATATGTTTTAGCCAAACATGTGGGCCCCAAATGCTTGTAATCTAAATTTCCTTTCCTATTCCCATTTCACGGTGTGCATCCCCCAGGTGGAGTTGGTTGGTTTTTCCTATGTGCAGGATTCAGACCTCAGATTTCCACCAGAGCCGTTCCTCCCCCAGCTCCTGCACACTGCAAGTCTTCCCTGTTGAGTCCCATAGCAACTGCCACTCAACCTCACCTGCAAAAGGTTAGTCCAACATCTTTTATTTTTATTTTTTTGCTTACAATTTTTGTCAACTCTGGAAATAAGCAAGCCAGCTGGTGGCATTCTAACGAGAGCTGCTCCGATCTGTTTTCCAAGCGCAGCCCTATTGTCTTTCCAACTGTGGCAACTGAAGATGTCATAGGGAGAGCACGTCCACGGGAGGCAGGGAACAGGAAATGCAGCTCATCTCTGCCAGTCACCAGCCACGTGACTGTAACTGTGTCCCTTCCCTTCCCCGCCACAGTGCCTTCATTTGTGCATTGGCATGTTGAATGAGGTGATGGTGTCAGTGGCTTCTGGATCTGACCTTCTGGCTACCACGTGAAGGAATGCTGGACAGGATGCTCTTTGGGACACTGTATATGCTGCTACCAGGCTGCCTCGTGGTACAGGTCCCAGTATCTATCCGCCCACACTGCTCTCTGTGGAAACGCTGCCTTATGGAGGATATTTCAATGAAGCCATTTGCATGAGTTAAAATGTGCAGCCAGGTACAGTGGCGCACGCCTGTAATCCCAGCACTCTGGGAGGCTGAGACAGGAGAATCGTGAGTTCAAAGCCAGCCTCAGCTATGGTGAGGCGCTAAGCAACTCAGTGAGACCCTGTCTCTACATAAAACACAAAATAGGGCTGGGGATGTGGCTCAGTGGTTGAGTGCCCCTGGGTTCAATCCCCGGTTCCAAAAAAAAGAAAAAAGAAAAAAGGAAAATGTGCAACTCATTCTCCATGTACACCCCAATCTAATACTAAAGGAACCGAAGGTAATGTTTTGGAATCCAAATTTTCCACATGGGGGAAAGTTTAGAGAGGTCAAGGCCACTGCTCAGGGTCACATGGGTAGTGAGGAGCAGGCTTGGAATTTGAACATTAGATGGGCAGACTCCCAGGGCCTCTTTCACCAAGCTTAAGTTTACTTTTCATTTCACTCTTAAACTTAAATACTGTATTTTTCAGGACTTAATTGCAAATGGAGAAAAAAGAATGTTCAGTCTAGCTTAAGTAGCAGTACGAATTCATTAAAAATAATTATGTTTTAAGCAAACAAAAGGTATATACATACAACTTATATCAGGCTTCAGCTCAAGTCTTTTCTATGTCTGAACTCTGCTCTCCACTGATTGGCTTTGTTCTAAGGCAAGTACACTCCATGTGGTAATGCAGCGGCATTAAATCCCAAGCCTTTTTGATCTGCACTAAATGTCTGTGTCCCTTCAAAACTCATGTATTGAAATCCTAACCCCCAAGGTAATATTAGGACAAGGGCTTTTGGGAGTTGACCCCTCATGAATGAGATTAGTGCCCTTACCAATGAGGCCTAAGAGAGACCTCTCACTCTTTTGCCATGTGAGAACACAGAAGACAGCCCTCTATGGACAAGGAAGTGGAGCCTCCCCTGACGCTGAATCTGCTGAGTGTTTGATTGTAAGGATCTGTGTTTGGGATTGGGGTCTCTGATACCTAGCTCCTGGGAAGGTTCTTGTAAAAAGCGCAGGATGCCCAGTGACTGGGAATATTTCTATGCAAAGCGTAGAAAGCTTAGCTGCTATAGCATTGCCCTTCATGAGGTGGCTCTGTGTTAGAGCCTCATCAGCCTCAACCTTAATCACAGGCACATAGCTCCTGGGAATGAAGAAACTTGCTTGCTAGATAACCACAATGTTTTACGAAGCCCAGCTGCTCCTGGACCTACCTATCTAACAGTAACTTCAAACAATGGACTTTCTTGAGAGCTACACAAAGCTCCTCACATTGCATATCATAATGATAAGATGTAACTGAGAAATAAGCTACATAATGTTGCTGATTCTGTAACCTGCCTAATAATACAATGAACAATAATATAGTAATGATCCCAATGACCTAAGGTAACCTACTGATATAAATAAAACTGGCTGCTCAAATGAGCAGTTTTTTCTCTTTGCCACTGACCCTCGTCTCTGTATCCCCTCTTTTGATTTCTTTGCATTCGATCTTGGATTCCTCAGAATCCATAACTGTGACACGTATTTGTTATTTAAGCCATCCACTCTATGGTACTTTGTTATAGCAGCTTAAACAGACTTAGAAAGACAAATTCTTTTCCCCCAGGAATTTCATCTGTTGAAGTTCTGTTACCAGGTTGAACCATCTTGCCAGGGTCCTGGTGACCAGTGAGAACTGAATACTTCGTCCTTGGCCTGGGACACCTGTTTGATCCTGGTGTGTATGAGGAAGTGTTCGACTCAGGGAACCACAGGGATGCAAATGATGCCAGGTGGAGGCTGGAGAAGAAAATCATGGTGCAACAGGGGGGATGGCAGATGCCAGACGAGTAAAACCTAGCATTTCTCCATCACTCATGTTTCTGCTTTCCAAAATTGAGACTCAACAGCTGTCACTGCCACACTCAGAAATGAATGCAACAAGAGAAGAGAGTTTGTGTTCTGAAGCCCTATTCTCAATGTTGTATTTTTCAGCTCTGCTGACTGACATCACATTGAGGGAGTTGTCCGCTGCCAGGCTGTAGCTCTGATGGACGTAAGAAAAAAGATGATTTTATCTAAATCTCTTCTTTTGTCCTTCATGGTATAGCTTGGATATTGCCTCAGAAACAGAGTTGAACAAAAGGAGACAATATTATCGGTAGGTAGTGATTTGGAAGGAAACCCACTAGTTTGTACCATATTGTTTCCTTTAAAATACCTTTGCTCTATATTTACTGTCTCCGTCAATGATCCTGGGAAATTTGTATTCTGCCTTGACAAGGAGGGCTGCTTCACCTCAGATGTGGGCAGAATGTCACCATTCAGCATTCTTCTATTATTTGCAGAGATTATTAACATGTCATCTTGCTCTAGAAATAAATTCTTCAGAAATATCCAGTATTCTTTGAGATAGGTTCTCAGGACACTCTCTTAAATAGCTCCACAAGGAAAAAAAAAAGTGATCAGTTGACTGGTTGAAAGATAGTTCTATTTAACAAACAAGGCTTACTGAAGACATGCGAACTCTGCAGGGCTTTTTTTTTTTTTTTAATGGGAATTATATATTCTCAACAAATCTGTTTTGTATTTCTTTTGTGGCTCCATTGGAAAACAGTAGGTGCAAACTTTGTGTTCATTGGAAGAATTAACTTTTGAAAAATTATGCTTCAATATTAGCAATTATATTCAATGTAAAAGCTTCAAAGCTGATAGTGGATTTATGGTATAATGTTGATTTTGAAAGGAGCAAGAGTGTACTTCTCACAAGCATGGAAACTACAATCATTTCATTGGGACAGTCTTTTTCTATACAGTGTCTGATCCTATTTTTCCTCCTTCCAAGACCTCTCAAGTTCTTATGGGCCAATCACAGTGACCTAACACGACAGTGAGTTTTGTTTCCTTATCTCCTCATCTCAGCACCTATCAAAGTGCAGAGCACATGTTACTTGCTCAACACATATTTGTTGGATAATTTGAGTACAAATGCCATCTTTATTTTTAATTCAGACTTGATAAGTTTCAGGGACTTGAGAAACCACTTGTGGCATAGCAAAAACCTATTTTCTGTGAGAACAAATTACGTAGACGAGTTTGAACAAGATATGAATCTCTTGAAAGAAAGATTTAGAAAAGTGGGATTATTTTAGTTCATTGCACATAAAATTTGTACATATTTATGGGGTACCATGTGATGTTTCAGTATATTAAATACTGAGTAATATTACCATCAAGACAGCATTTGAAGAATATTGACTTAATTGATGTCATGACTTGGATTTGGAATGTCCTCCAAGACTCATGTGTTGAAAGCTTGGTCTCCCATGCAGCAATGTTCAGAGGTGGACTTTTGAAAGGTGATCAGATCATGAGGGATGTGGCCATATCAGTGATTCACCCATTGATAGCATTTACTGGAAAGTGGTGGACACCTTAGGAGGTAAGGCTTTATCAGAGGAAGTGGGCCATTGAGTGTATCCTTAAAGACTATACCATGTCCCCAGTCCCTTCCTCCTGGTCTCCATGAGGCAAGTAGTGGTGCTCCACCCACATTCTCTCTGCTATGATATTCAATCTTACCTCCGGCCCAAAGTGAAGCCAAGCGACCATGGACTGACACCTCTGAAACCACAATTCAAAATGAATTGTAAGTTGTTTATCTCAGGTATTTAGTCTATTTGTTACAGTGATGGAAATCTCAACAGCACAGTTGATTTTTAAATAAAAGAAATAAAGTAAAAGATGTCTTAGTTCCCCAATTATTAAAGCAGTTTTTCTATTTAGTAGTAGATAACATTTAACTTGTAAGTCATAGTGGATATTGTGGCTTCAGAAGTGAATTGAATTTGAATCCCAGTACAAATTCATAATATGAATAAAATGTAGTGAGAAAAAGTAAAACCAATCTTAACATAGTGAGTATATGATGTTAAAATTTTGAAGTATTGGAAACTTCAGCTAATAAATTATCTTCCATAATTATGACACATTTTTGTTGCAAACACAAGCTTGATGTATACAAAATAAATCTGAGAATGATGCCAGTGGATCAAGAGCTTAAATGCCTTAACACTGATGATTAAGATAGTAACTAGTTGGTTGTTTGTCTTTAAAAAAAATGGTCCTTAGTAGTATGGTCAGTTGGCCTTTCAACTATGAATGGATATCCTTTCCTTGTTATAGAGGAAGAACAAACAATTGGTTCTTTTAAATTGTTTTTCTTTGGCATTTAGAATAGGTAATGTCAATCTAAGTATATTTTCAGATTTAAATTGCCCCCTCCATGTATTTTTAGAGTGAGTGGTAAATAGAGATGGTGACTAAATTAACTTCTCTCAGTATAGATAAACAATCTAATTTTAAATCCCCAGAAAGTGCCTTCCCAACAGAAAAATCTATTTAAAAGTTATGGTATTTCCTCCATGCTATGCCATAAAAGGAGAAAGTCTTAGCTTCCTTTGAAGGTTTCAGTTCCAACTCTGCTTCATCATGGGACAAATAGAGATCACGCCCTAGTTCTTTATCCATTAAGTGAGGGGAATCAAAGTGCTCTGATTCCATGTCTCCAGAGTGAACTTATCACCAGGTGCTTACATGAGCAGAAGCTAAATAGTCCCAGTTGATTTGATCTGTCTTTCAGACTGGCCATCTATCCTGTTACACAGTTCCAAGTTCTCCTCTCATTGACCCTTTAAAATGTATCATGGTCTTGAACCCAGTGTGGTCACTGACTCCCCTGATTTAATCCATGCACTGTGTCTTTGTTCAACTTTCTCCCCGAGTCCTTGCTTCAATAACTCCTTGGGTCAATAAGAGCACTTATCTACCAATGACAAAACTACTTTGAATTGTTCTTATCAAAAAAAGGGAATATTGGTTAATAGAGTTTTAAATTTCAAATAGTGTTTGCTGCAGCAGGACTACCCAGCTCCAGCAGCTCAAACGATGTCATTAAGTCTCCTGTTTGCTTCTCTTGCCTCTTTTTCATCTCATCTTATATTAACTATATAACTTTAGTGCTCCCTAAGTAGTGGAGGAGATGGTCACTGTCAGCTCTAGGTGACAGCTCAAATAACTAGCTTGCTAGCTTCTCAGAGTTCCAACAAAGTTCTAGGCAGGAGGAACATTGGTTTTGATTGGCTTAGTTAAATCACATGGCACCTTACTCAAAGCACATAAATCGATATTGTGGCATTTCAGAAAGAAAATTAAGTTGTTCTAACCATAAAAGGCAAATTGGATTCTAGATAATCAGAAACATCTACCATCCATCTTGTGCTTTGTAGCAGATGGTGTTCAACAGCCCACATCATTTTCCTCCTATCCTCATAGCTGGACTAATTTTCTCTGCCTTTTTTGCATTTAGATGTGACCATGCAACTCAGATGCACCCAGTGGAATGTGGGCAGAAACTACTTTACAACTTGCAAGCCTGTCAGAGGAGCCCTCTCTCCCTTCTCTGTGCACCAACCAGAGGAGAAACACCAGATTCATCCTGGAAGTTGCAGATGGAAGATGACACAGCCTGTGTCAGTCTGAATTCCTGAGTGAACCCAACTTCTCATCCCCTACCTTTTCCTACACACACCCAGTTGGATATTAATGAGAAATAAAAATGAAAATAAAAGTAGTTGTACTAAGCCAATAAAGTGTCAGGGTTGTTCGACTTTATATCTTTTCATTTATTTTTTAATATAACCGAACTATGGCTTCATGTTAGATAATTGTCTATTTAGAGCAAAGAACTCTGAAAGTCAAGCAGAAGTACCTGATCTCCTAATGTCAGATTTGGTGAAATCCCACTAATCACTTTTAAAAATTCAGTATGTTCTAAAAATCTTTGCTTACCTCAGAGCTGCAGTAATTTTTTCTTGTAGATTTCTAGTTTCAGGTTTTACATTTTTAAAGGGTTTTGTGGATGATATAAGGAAAAGACCAATGTTCATTGTTTTTCCCATGGAAAATCTAGTGACTCATATCATAAGTTTAAAAACAATTTCCTTCCTCAGACAAATTGACTTGGCATCTCTGTCAAAAATCAATAATCACATGTATGTGAATTGACATCTAGTCTCTTTCCTGCTTATTGATGTATCTATATGCCTATCTTTTCACAAGTATCAGACTACTTTAATTACTGTAGCTTTATAGTAATTCATTGAATTACGTAGGATGAGCCTCCAATTTTTCTCTTTTAAAAAATTATTCTGATTATCTTAAATAATTTTCACGCTTATAACATTTTAGAATCTTTCTGGCACTGTAAAATTCATCAGATTTATCTGGTTTATTTTTTGTCCTATTCTTACAAAGATTTCTTCAAGTAATTCTGTTTCCTTTTCTTGGATAATGTTATTAGAAACCAAAATATGGACACTAGGTGTGCTCAGAATTCCCGGATGTCGGTACTTTCAGCTTGCAGAGCAAGGTAACCAGCGTATACTAATGTACGTAAAGACACAGATCTATAAACTTTTTTGTGTAACTATCTCTATCTAAATTAAGCTAACCATGAGTTCATATTATTGTCTTCTACTCTAATTAATTAATTCATGGAACATTCTGGTGACTTCCTTTTGCTTATCTCAAACTTCGCACTCTGGCAGTGAAAAATGTGACCCCTGCCATCCACCATCATTTGCTTAATTGTTTAACTCTGGCTTATACGTATGATAACATCACAGTTATTAACACATGCCCCATACTAGACTGCAGCACTCATATAGAGTTTCTTCTTTTCTTTGGTCTCATAGACTTTACTCCTTTCCATACTTACGTAGGATAGCACATTTCCCTCACTTCAATGAGTTTTTTTTATATATTTATGTCACAATTAGTTTGTTAATTTGTAATTTCATCCTGGGATCTTTTTCCCTCCCAAGTGATTCTTGTTTTTTTTTTTTTTTGGTACTGGGAATTGAACCCAGGGCCACTTAACCACTGAGCCACATCCCCAGCCCTTCCTTTTTTGGTATTTTATTAGAGACATTTGCTCAGGGTCTTGCTAAATTGCTGAGGCTGGCTTCAAATCTGTTATCCTCCTGCCTCAGCCTCCTGAGCCGCTGGGATTACAGTTGGTGCCCCACAGCGCACAGCCCTCCCAAGTTATTTTTGAATTTGTGTACATTAAGGTTTGATCTTTTCTCTCTTTCTTCTTCTATTTTTTTCTTTCTTTCTTTTTTTTTTTTTTTTTGGTACTGGGATAGAAGCCAGGGGAAATTTAAAACTGAGCCACATCCCCAGTCCTTTTTATTTTTTTATTTTGAGGTGGGATCTCACTCAGTTGCTGAGGATCTCTCTAAATTAGCAAAGCTGGCTTCGAACTTTTGATCTTCCTGCCTGTAAATCGCATGGTGTCGGGTGTGTGCAGTTGCAGTATCATACCATACAGACTACATTCATTGCCATGAAACACTCCCTGCACTCAGCCTATCCATCCATCCTCAGAATGCTTGGCAACCAACAGTCTTTATTATCTTCACAATAGCTTTGTTTTCTGAGAGGTTTCAAATTGTCCTTTCTGGGTAGCCTTCTTTCACTTAGCAATATACATTTAAGATTGATCCATGTAATTATTTATGTTTTTCTTTGTCACTTTAAAGATTTTCTACTTTTCTATTTATCTCAAACTAGCTTTTAACATCTTGAGTATGTGTCTGGGTGATGTTTTGGGAGTGTTTCCTGCTCAGATTTTATTTGACTTCCTGAGCAAGTAGGGTAATATTTTGTGACTAATTTGGGATTTTTTCTCACCATTATCTTTTTCAATAATTGTATGTACTTTTCTGTATCTTTTTAAACTCCAATCATGTGTATGTGGGGGTGTTTAATATTATTCTATGTGCCTCTGAGGCTCTCTTCATTCTTATCCAATATGTTCTGTTATTTGAACCGTAATTTTCTCTTATTCTTCATTCAATTTCCTACTTTTTCTTCTGTGTTAAATATGCTCTTGAGTCCATCTAATGCATTTTCAATTTAATTACTGCATTTTTATATCTAAATTTTTCATTGTTTCTTTCTTGTAGTTTTCATTTCTCTCTCACAATTTTCTATGAATTTATTAATTTTTGGCATATTTCTCTTAGATTATTTTAACATGTTCCTCTTTAATTCTCTGAACATATCTGTATTGTCAAATATGTGGTCCCACTTAGAATCATTTTCTATTGCCTTCTTGTTTCCAGAGCAGCATTTCTAAATGTCTCAATAATTTTTTGTTTTGAACTACACATTACAGAGAGCACATTGTTATAACTTTGCATTTTGTCTTATTCTTCCCAGTACTTTTCATATCTATGCAAAATGTTCATTTATTTCCTTACTTATTAGCTCCCTAATTTTTCTGTATAATTAGTAGTCAATCAATGATTTGAAATTAAGACTTTTACACTTTTGTTGCCTAAGTTTTGTGTGGGTTGAGGAATACATTTAGATGTGCAGGTGATTCATGTTTCCTAGTGCATTCAATTTTGCCAGATTCTTTTCCCCATGCATACATGTAATTTAGAAGTCAGATAGAAATGTGTGAAGAATATACGGCCATAGCTCTACTACAGATCTCCCCTTTCTTTGCCTCTGATTTAAATTTCTAACTGCTCTGCTACCCGACCCAGACTGAGTCCACCACATCTTGCTAGCAATTATTTTGAGTTTTTATTGTTCAAGCTGAGAGAGAAAGGAATTCCTCCAGACAAGAAGGTTATAAATCTGCTATTCTGATTTAGAACAATAATGACACAATGAGGAGTAAAGACATAAACCACTTACTGGTTTATGTCTTTACTTCACAAATGTCAGTAGATTACTTATCCTTCTAAAGACATTTTATGTATATACAGGCACACTTTGCTTAACAACATGGATATGTTCTGAAAAGTGTGTTGTTAGTGATTTTGTCAACACATGGACATGATACTGTATACTTTCCAAAACCTAAATGGTGTGGCCTATGATATGCCTAGGCTGAATGGCATGGCCTACTGTTCTTAGGGCCATGAAGAGCAAAACAACATGAGATTATATAAAGCACAAGAGAAAATGATCCTACCAAGAGATGCAGTACACACGACATGTACAAGACACTACCAGCATAGCATGCAGAATGTCTTACAGTACACGTCTGTAAAATGTTTCAATTTTTACACATAATAGTGGAATATGATTTGCTCCACTTCAGTCCCCAGTGCTTCCCCCACTCGCCTTTCTCTACGCTACTAGTCTTCCTATTTATTTATTGCTTCTTTAATTAAAAATATGAAATGCTTCACAAATTTGAATGTCATCCTTGTGCAGGGCCCGTGTTAATCTTCTCTGTATCATTCCAATTTTAGTATAAGTGCTGCCAAAGCGAGGACGATAGTCAACATTTTAATGTAAGCAGAACAAGACTCTATAAAACTAGGACAGCATGTGTACTAAACACATAAGCCAGTGGCATAGTCACTTGTCGTCATTATCAAGTGCTGTTTACTATACATGATCATATGGACTGTGCTCTTATATGACTGGCAGCATGGTAAGCCTGTTAACTCCAGCACCACCACAGCACGAGCAATGTTTTGTGCTATGACATGTGATGGCTACACAGTCACTAGGTGACAGAAATTGTACAGTTCCATTATAATCTTATGGCCCTACCATCCCTGTATGGTCCACGATTGATCTACTATAACGTGGCACATGACTATAATAGCAATGTGGACATGTTAATTTTTATGTGCAAATTTTTCTGCATCTTTCTTTTCCTATAAGAACTATTTCACATCCACAAAGACAATTCACAATTTTTGTGTGTTTATTTTATTGAATGTATATATAGATTAAATTTATATATTCAATACTCACAGACTTTAAATTTTTTAAAGTCTTTTGTTATGATGAACAATGCTACAACTAACAAAACAACAGATCACTATTATAGTTACATATTCCTACATAACAACTCACCCCCAATTTTAGTAGCAGTTTTTGAATCATAAGTTCATTAGTAGTTTGGTTGTAGTTCTAAGAAACTCTAGAACTAGGTAGTTATCCATCCATCCCAAATCAAGCCTTTGGTTTTAGTGTCTGGCTTCTTTTACTTGTAATTATGTTTTTGAGTTTCTTGGGTGTTCTCATAGAGCAAGTATTATCACTTCTCTTCTTAGGGCTGAGTGACATCACATTACATGGATGTACCAATTGTGTTTATTGCTTCATCAATTGATCAGTGTTGGTTCATAAATCATGTTGCTGTTAACACTGTATGTGTGTGTGTGTGTGCTTTCAACTCTCGGATATATACCTAGGGTGGAATTGCTAGGTTATGATGTGACTGTTGCTTATCTTATAAGCAATGCCATTGATTTCTGAACCTTGATGTACTGACATACCAGATAATATTTTCACATCCATGAAAGCTATTAGCAATGTTATGAGAATTTTTGTTGAACAAGCACATTGCTTTTCTTTTGCCCACAATTTATTTTCGTTTATCCAATAAATGTTCAAGACACAGAACTGGAAAGAAAAAAATTAAAAACCAGTTAAGAAAGTGTATCATTATAGACTTTGATAAATACAGGAGAAGAAATACTGCACCTTCACCTTCAAACCCACTTCTGGGAACAGAATGTTCAACGACTCGTTTTCCACCCATTATAGGTAATAGATGGCTTCTCTGGGATGTTCTATGGGTGTGTCAGCTCAAATGAGTTCTGTTGTTTTTGAGAATGGTGGCCATGTTCTCTTGTTTTAAACGGCAACCAAACATCTCTTGGAATAAGAAAACCAAAGAACTCTGCATTTGATATTATTTTCCTTGATTTCTTCCATTTTTCTCACTGAGTATAAACTAAAGAAAAATATTGTTCTTCTATCCGAAGAACTTTGCTACTTTGCATCAAAGACAATCAGAACTTCATTAAACAATTCAGAATTGTGTACAAAACAACAATGATTTTCTACTTTGGTTCTGGCAGCAGTTTTGTGTTGAAATATTTTATCTTTATTTTGATTCAGAGCGTTTGTGCTTTTTGGTTTTGTTCCTTCAAATATGCAGTTTAGGTACAAATGTTTGCAGATGTTCCAAACTTGATTTATTAAAATGGTTTCAATGCAAATCCCCTATGCAATTAAATGCCTATTCATGTGTTCTTTTCACAATGAAATGTTGTTAACAAATAGCTCTAATATAATAGCGTAACAGTTAAGGGAAAACTTGGGAGCAAGTGGCTAATAGGTGAGCGCTGGTTTGACTGAAAAAAAAGTAGCATAGTTTTGTTTACTCTGATTAAAAAGTAGTTTGTGCACACGGGAGAATTTGGAAGGGACATAATAATGCAAAGACCACACATGGCTTTTAATCCCAAACCCAGAAATGAGCGTTCTTGTTTGCTATTTGTGTTGCCAGCCTTCTCCTTATTCTTATTAATATTGAAATTCAGGAATTCAGGCATTTTACTTGGATTTATCTCAGTGAGCATCTCTTTTTATGAAGTTTGCCAGAATAGAATATATGTCACACTACTGTGTGATAAATTGTCTTCCTTGAAGAGCTTCCTATCCCACTAGGAGAAGAGTCCCACGTGCTTGCTGCAGCTGAGCCAGTATTCCTAGCATGCAACATTCTCCCGCTTTGATTCATGCTGCCTCTCCAACCTCATCCCCATAAAGTTCTCATCAATCTGTGTTTTAGATGTGAGGACTCAGGAATTGCTGCTCTTGTTTTAATTTATTTTTTAAAAAAAGTGTTATTCTACTTTTTCTTTGGTTATTTCTTGTTTACTTTTTCTTTCTCTCCTCCTGAAATTTGTGATGTGTATTCTACTCTATTTCCATGTAGGCAACCTGACTTCGATTCCATGTATAGTAAGTTGGAGCGAGCAGTATGCTTCTTGCTTTGTGCCGTTTATTTCACTCAGCATGAAATCCTCCACGTTGTCATAAATGGCAACTTCTTGTTCAAGGTTGGTGATGTGCCATTGTGTATGGATACCAGCCTTTCTTTATCCAATCATCTGTCGATGGACACTTGGGTTGTTTCCTTTGTTGGCCTGTTGGGGCCAATGCTTCAGTGAACATGGAGGTGCAGATTATTCCTGTGAGGCACTAA
This sequence comes from Xerus rutilus, assembly GCA_028644305.1. Lineage (NCBI taxonomy): Eukaryota > Metazoa > Chordata > Mammalia > Rodentia > Sciuridae > Xerus > Xerus rutilus. The sequence continues at coordinate 173,813,088 of CM053401.1, forward strand.
TTTTTTTTTTTTTTGGTACTGGGGATTGAACTCAGGGGCACTCGACCACTGAGCCACATCCTCAGCCCTATTTTGTGTTTTATGTAGAGACAGGGTCTCACTAAGTTGCTTAGCACCTGGCTGTGGCTGAGGCTGGCTTTGTACTTGAGATTCTCCTGTCTCAACCTCCCAAAGTGCTGGGATTACAGGCGTGTGCCACCGTGCCTGGCTGAGGCACTAACCTTATATATTTAGAGTACACATGCAGAAGACAGACTGCTGGGTCAAATGGTAGTTTTAGTTTTCTTTTCTTTCTTTCTTTTATTTTTCGAGGAACCTGTGCATCATTTTCCATAATAGTGCACACTTCCACCAACAGGGTTCCATGGCTTTCTTTTCTTGTACCTTCGCCAACACTTGGTATCTTTTGTCTTTGGCAGTAGCTATCCCAAGAGTTGTGAGCTAATATTCTTTAAGGTTTTGACTTGCATTTCCCTAAAATGCAAAGTACTAGCCTTGTTGAATTATTTTTTATACATCTTTTGGCCATTTGTATATCTTTATGGAAAAACTACTTTCTCAGGTACTTTGTCGATTTTTTAAATTAGGGGTTATTTTATTTATTTATTTCTTCATTTACTAATTTGCTGTTGAGTTGCGTGAGTTTGCTATGTGTTTGGGATGTTAACCTTTTATCAGGTGTATGATGTGGAACTATTTTCTTCTAATTGATATGTTATCTTTTCATTTTCTTGATTATCTCCTCTGTTGTGCAGAAACATTTAAGTCTCATGCTATCCAGCTTGCCTATTTTAGCTTTCATTGATTGAACTTTTGGTGTCATATCCAACAACTTTTTGCAGAGACCAATTCCATGAAAGTGTCTCACTATGTTTTCTTCTAGGAGCTTTATTGTTTAAGTTTTACTTGCTAGTTTTAATCCAGTTGCAGTTGACTTTTTATGTATGATGTAAGATAAGTGTCCAATTTCATTCTTTTGTGTGTGAATATTCAATTTTCTCAGAATCAGTCATCAAAGACTCTGACCTTTTCCTATTGTGTATTCTTGGTGTCTTTACCAAAACTTAGTTGGCCATGCATGCGTGGATTCATTTCTGAACTCTGGACTCTGTCTCATTAGCCTGTATGTCTGAACCATGACACTTCAATTACTATGGCTTTGTAATTAATTTGAAATCAGGAAATGTTTTGATTCATGTCTTTTTTGGGAATTTTGATGAGGATTGTGTTAAATTTGTATGTTACTTTGGGTATTATAGATATTTTAACAGTATTAAGCCTTCCCATTCATGAACAAGAGTATATTTTCATTACTGTGTCTCTCATATAGTTTCTTTCATAAATATTTCATAGTTTTCAGTGTATAGATAGAGCTTTCACTTCAATTATTCATAGTTTTCCGTGTTTAATCATAGGTAGCTTATTATTTTGTTTATTCCTAAGTATTGTATCATTTTCAATGCTCTCATAAATGGGATTGTTTTCTTGATTTCCCTGTAGGATAAATCATTGTTAGTGTATAGAAACAAATGATTTTTATGTTGGCATTTTTATCCTGCAACTATATCAAATTTGTTAATTAGCTCTATTTTTTTGTAAAATCTTAAAAGTTTGTATGTGTAGGATTGTGTCATCTGTAAATAAATAATTTTCCTTCTCAATTTGCATGTTTTCCATTTCTTTTTCTTATCTGATTCCTCTTTCTAGTACTTCTGTTACTATATTGAAGAGAAGTGTTGGGCACCTTTGCCTTGTACCAAGTCTTAGAAAAAAACTTCCAATTTTTCCCCATGGACTATGATGTCAGCTGTGAACTTTTTATAAATGTCCTTTATGGGGTTGAGAAAATTTCTGTTCATACTCATATTTAGAGTTTTTATCATAAATGGATGCTTAGCTTTGCAAAACGCTTTTTTTGCACCTATTGAGATGATCAGGGCGTTTTGATCTAACATTCTGTTAATGTGGTATGTCACATTGTTTGATTTGCATATGTTAAACTAACCTTGCATAATAGAGATAAATCTCACTGATCCTGCTGCATAACCTTTTAGATGAGTTGCTACATTTGGTCTGTCAGCATTTATTCTGCAAGTGTGTTCATTCAGGGACTGGTCTTTAGTTTTCTTTTCTCATGTTTTCCCACTGGCTTTGGTACTGGGGCAATGCTGGTCTCTTAAAATGAGTTTGGAAGTATTCCCCATGGAGAGATCTTTCTATTATTCCAAAATTTGCAGCATGACATTTCTTTAGCTTGCTTATTCCTTTTCTCTCTCTTGCCAATGCTTTTTCTGGTCTGAGCTGGAATGATTGCCCTGCAAGTGAATAGTTATACACTTAGCGTTTAAATGAACACAAACAATTAGCTATGCTAATGACAATTATGCTGAAAGTGCACTTCCATTATGTTCTCATCTGTTTAATGGCAATTTTCAAAATCTAAATATGTTTAAGGGGCATTTACATAGCACGTTTGATTAATTTTAATAGCAATTATCATAAGTAAAACAAATTTGTGAATCTGTGCTGGATGCCCTTCCAGGAGCTTTGCATTACACACAAGATTAAACAGGTTTTATGCTAGTTGAGAGTTAGTCTTTTATTATTTTGATGTAGTGTCCATATAGGTTAGTTCCAGAGTACTGGTTATTTCTGTGTTCTACCCAAACTCCTCCATTTTTTACTGATTTGACCTTTAAATTTGCAACTAGAGCCTGTGTTCATTAATCAGCCAATGAACTGATACCTTCCATCATAGTTTTGCATGGTAATAATTCCAGTGCATAATCTTGTTGATTAATCTAGTTGATAAGTGTGGCAAGCCTGTCGCATGTGCCAGGCACAGTAGCAGGTCTCAGGGATAGAATGACCCCTCGCCTTCCCAGATCTTCATGTCTGTTGACAGACATGAACATCGTACAAAAAGGCAGCCTCATCTGGTCCCAGTGAAAGCATGGGACATGAGTGCACCCTTAGAACCACTTAGACCAGAACTGAGGAGTCAACACTGGCTTTAAAGAAGACTTGATGTATAAACTGATATGTCACTGGTTTGTGGAAGTGCATTGGCAGTGGAGTCTTAAGGAGGTGGCAGTGAGGAAGAACAAGAGTTTGGAATGACAAACCAGCAGATTGCAAAAGACACAAGCTAGTGAGACTTTTTGTGATTGAGAAAGAAACAGAGGATGGTGGCTAATCTCAGTTCCTTTGGTGGGGTGAGAAATGCTTGGGATCCAGCTATTCAGATATCAGAATAGATACAATTTTGCAATTGATTTATGGGCAAGGTGGGGAAAAGCATTTTTCTGAACTGTTCAATCATAAAGATCATGTGAAAAAGTATTTAATTCACTGATTAAATTCTCAGCCCAAACTCAGATTTGCTAAATAAAAAGATAAGGAAAATTTGTGTTTAGTCCAAACTACTAGTAATGCTGAACAACGAAAAAGCTTGGGAAAACTGGGATGGAGGATGATGTTCATGTTGTTCACTTGAATGCGTCGATCCAAGACACTCACTGACTCTGATAAGGACACCAGAGGGGAGGACAGGTGCGGAGAAAATGATGAAACTGATTTTTGAAATGTTGGCGGTCAGCATCTGGATTGGGACAGGTGATCTGCAAGCAGCTGGACAGGGAGGATTGATGTTCATGGCTCCATCTGGTTACAGGTGCAGCTTTAAGAAGCAAGTGGGTGGTGGACCGTGGCTCTAAGTTGGCTGATGCTGATGAAGTCTGAGCAGCAGAGCACAAGAGGCCTGCAGCCATGCAGGTGAACATGGAAAGAAGAAATTCTTGCAAAGAAGTCTGAGAAAGAGCAGATAGACTACTCCTGAAAAAATGAGTTTGTTGTACCCAGTGACCAGTATGCTCTCCATGATGACAACTTTCCTGTACAGACAGAAAATTGAATGAGACATTGATTAAATCTTTGCATTTAGCAGAAAGATTTTTATTGGTGGTGAGTCAGATATGGTAGCACTTGCCTGTAACTCTAGCTACTTGGGAGGCTGAGGCAGTAGGATCCATTGCAAATTCAAGGCCTACCTCACAACTAGGGGAGGCTGTGTCTTCAAATAAAATAAAAATGGATGGGGAGGTGGCTCAGTGGCAGAATACCCCAGGTTTGATCCCTAGTAGCACAGAAAAATAATTCAGAAGTTTATACGTGGCAATAATTCAATTGGTAATAATAATTTTGGGTAGTAGAGTCAATTTTAAATGGCTTAAGAGTCTTTATTTTTTATACAGTGTATCATAAAACAGCTGTCCAATCAAGAAAAAAATAACTCAAAAGCAAATCTGCATTACATCTATTTCAATGGGATCTATATCTCACTAGAACTTGTATTGAGGTTTTTATGACTTGTGCCAGTAATATTAGGAATTCCTGGGTTATTTTTGTTTGATTTAACTAGTTGAATTTAGTTAATTCAATTAATTAACTAATTCTTAATAGAATTTTACCTAGCACCTAAGTTCCATTTCCAATGGATGTTCTGGTGTCCGAGGGTGGTTACTCTCTTCCCTACCAGGCTGCCTCCCAGCCATTAATCATTGCTGATCTTTGGAGAATGAGGTTTACAATCTTTTGTCTTGCCAAGAATCCCTCGAAATTAAAATCAGCCACAGAAAGCCAATAAGGCTAGTGAATCCCTAAATAAACTGCTTCACTCTCAGTGTCTCTGAGAAGTTAAAATGGTTGGACAAACTTCTATCAGGAACTTCCTCACTATTTTAGTGTCTGGGCAAGCAAATTCAAATGATTCAGGGTTTATCTGCAGTTCCAACATTATTATGTGGGGAGAAAAAAGAAAAAAAACAACAACAGAAGTTGGTTCTACAGTGCACTATGTTTGTCTGCATTCATAGATTAATTTTGCCCTACAGTCAAACAAAATCTATATAAAAATAAAACCACTGAAACACAACTTTCTTATCTGACTTTTCAACAGCTTAAATGTTTTACCTGATTTGTGGAGTAATTATTAATCCAATGAGTACTATAAATATTTTTTAAAATGCCAAACAATATGTACAGTAAAATATTAAATTGTCTTTGTTTGTTTGTTTGATTTTGAGTCTAGTTTCTCAAATCCTTGGTCCTGTTTTTGTGGGCAAACATTATTATTGCCCTGTTTTCTGCATATCATATATAAAGTTAAGTATGTATGTATCATGAGTCTTTACACAAATAGGAGCAAATTTATAATTGAAGCAGTTTCATATCTGAGGAAATTAGAAATCATTTAATATTTCTCATTTCTTTACCTCATTATTCTTAGTGTTTTAAAGACAATCCATGAACATTCCATAATTTATTATTTTTCTTCTTTTGGAGAATATTTAAACTATTTCCAGGATTTTGTAATTGTAAACCATAACTCAATAAACATGCCTGCACAGAATTTTTTTTAAACACAGGTGAGTGAATCCATATCTCTAGGAGATATTTTTGGAGCAAAAGTTATTTTTAATACTTGAAAAAGCCAACAAAAGTGTTTCTTTCTTTATTTTATGTAACCATTGCAGATATTACTGAAACAAAATCACTGTGGTTAATGTGAAACAGGAAATACGGGAGTGCTTGGAACAATACTGATTTTTATGTTTTCCTCTTTCTAACTCTATCAGCGAGCACAACCACTGGCTTCAGGAAGTCTGACATAGGCCAAGCCCTCTGTTAAGCATCTGTCAAGTCTAAGGCTGACATGGAATGGTCTTACATTAATTAGTCTAACCCTCACAGTATCCCAGGATGTAAGCATTATTATTATATCCACTTTACAGATGAGAAAACAGAGTCTTTAGAGAATAAAATTCCGAAGTTTTGCAGCTTTGTGACTTAGATTTTTAAAATTAATGATGGCCTAGCATGCTAGGAAATATGAGCTTTGAAGCTAGATGAGAATCACATCAACTGTTTTATATACCCATTGAAAGCTAAAAATCACATTTTTTAAATCAACTTATCTAAAACAAGGCGAGGATTCACCTTTGAATGTCATTAATTAGCAGTGATTTTGGAAATATGCACATGCCATGTATGTATAAAGATGTTATTTCTATAAAACATATACCCTCCTGTGAACTAGTAATAACACTTCTAGATTTCTTCAATACTCTTGATGTCCTTAAAGTCAGAATTTTATCTTCAAGGAATTTCTGTGGTCATCAGTATGAGATTTTAGAATTTTATCTTGACATATACTTATGGCAAGTCTTTCCCCCTCATTTCGTAACCATCAACACAGTCTCCATAGATGTGGATCTAATTTTGTGAAGCATTTTAGATTGCAGCTCACAAATTCACAGTCACTGATTTCTGTGATCGTTCCAAACGTCTCCTCGTTTTCTGTCCACTTGGCTTTTATGTTTCCTGCAAACCATGCGTGTGTCTTCTCATTTCTCTCAATGTTACAAGATGTGATAATGGGATCAAGACAGCTCCTCTCTACTGAGCCCCCACCTCCTTCTCGTTAGGTTTTCTGTATTAGTTATTCTTCCCTGCAGAACATGACCTTCCCGGGGAGGTCAGTGGTAATGCTTCACCTTTCCTACAGCCAGCACTGGGGTGGAGCCCTGAGCCCTCCAGGTCACCTCTTCATTTGTCTCACCAGAGGAAGGGCCTGGGAAGACCCCTCTGATCATCAATTACATCCAGGTAGAACTTGGTGTCTTGAAGTCTCCGTTGAATATAATGGAATGATTTATCCCAAACTTGGGGTGTTCGGTGGGACTGTAGATAACATTACACAAGGACCAATTTATAATTAAGGTGATAATTCTTCCTAAATCACTGAATTAGCTGAAATATTTGTGGACTCTGGGAAGTGGAAAGCGTGAGATCCTACATATATCACACTGTTTGGTCTTTCCAAAATCCTTATGAAGTAGGTTGTCATAATGAAGCCATTTTGCAGATAAGGAAATTGAGGCTTTGGGAATTTGTTTCCTTAATTTGTGTAGCAAACAAAGTCGTGGAACCAAGATTTAAAACAGATTCTATCTGAAGTCAATGCCTGAGTTATTCTACCTATCCTTTTCCTTCCCTCCTTCCTGCTGTTTTCCTTCCCTTCTTCCTCCTTTCCCTCTGCCTGGTTGCCTACCTGCCCTCCTTCTCTCCCTTCCTTCTCCTTTGGACTCTCCTTCATTTTTCAAAACCATTTGCCTGGGTTTGAAAACAAGCAAAACGTTTTAGGGATAGAATTTCAATAAAAATCATCACTTGTCTGATCACTGTACAACATTGTAAAATCAATTTTATTAAGCTGGGTGCGGTGGCTCAAGCCTGTAATTCCAGCACTTAGGGAGGCTGAGACAGGAGAATCGCGAGTTCAAAGCCAGCCTCAGCAATGGCGAGGCGCTAAGCAACTCAGCGAGACCCTGTCTCTACATAAAACACAAAATAGGGCTGGGGATGTGGCTCAGTGGTCGAGTACCTCTGAGTTCAATCCCCAGTACCAAATAAATAAATAAATAAATGAAAGAATGAATAAATAAATAAATAAATTTCATTAATAGGAGCTTTTGTTTCAGACATCACAAAAGAGTAAAGGGAAGTAGAGACAAAGAAGGAAAGTAGTCTGTTCCTGAGTAAGACACTTACCTAAGAGCAATACACACATCTTTGAAATTTCAGGGGAAAGTCACTACCAGTGAAAAATCCCCCCCGAGCGATTGATACTCTGGGAGGAGAGATGGATGGCGGTGGGCGTGCACTATTCATTGCCCTTAGCTGTTCAGTTTCCGGCTTTCCATTCAGTGACATTTCTCTAGCCCAGAACGTGCTGAGTCAGCTGGTGCTTGCTGATGCAGTACACTGAGAACAGCACATGAAAAATAAACCGTGGGCTTGTTCCATTAGTAACGTGGAGGGCAAGCCTGGGAGAAGAGGGAAGGGGCAGCACCTCTTCAGTTATATCGCTGCTAGCTGAAATATAAACTTTCAGGTTGCTGAATGGAGAAGCGCTGTTGAATCAGAGAGGGGGAGGAGGAGGTACAGAAACAGCTAGGCTGAAGGACCCGTCCACCTGGGGATACTTCAGGTGTCTGTCTGTACCAGGCCTCTGCCGGCGGTGGCCGACAGCCTCTCACCTTCAAGGCCCAGGCTCACCGTGTTAGTCAGCCTGGGACACCAACGTTCATGAACAAAAGCACTCACTTTGAAAAAGTTGCCACCAAGTCCTTTTTATCATATATATTTTAATGATTTTTAAAGATACTTTATATGTGCTAGAATATGATAGGAAATTACATGTTAAAAATTTGGAGTAATATTCTTCAACCTTTGGAAAAATATGCCATGTTAGAATGAGAGAGAGAGAGAGCTATGATTGAGTGACATGCTCTATACTATTGAAGTTAATGTTTTAAAATCTTAAAAATTGGGTGATTTATAGTTCTACTTTTCCTCTGCTCCCTTGCCTGTGGCTTCCTGTTTCTGCCAAGAAAACCACTGTGAGCATAGAACTCTCTCGTACTCACTTAGCATTGGGCTCTGCCCCAGAGGATCAATGCAGAAGCCACTGTTTTATACTTAGGGTATTAGGCCTTCTATAGGTTCTCTGAACACAAGGGTGTGCGTGTGTGCGTGTGTGTGTGCATATGCACACTCTCGAGCACACGTGTGTACATATCCACTTGTTCCACTTGTTCTTAATAAATCATATGCTTACAGAGGTGTGGTGGAGCCAGACTCCTCTTCATTCCCACTGGGGCTCTTAGTAAATGTCTGATATTATCTAATCTCTGTGATTCTATTTAAGACCTCAATCCCCAAGCTACATGATCTTCATCATCATCATCATTACATTAGTAATGATGGTAAGAATTTCTCTAAAGCTTTTTAAGTCAAGAATCATGCAATGTAATGTGAATTTATATTTGTTCTGTCATTTAATTACTCAGTGCATTTCTTATGTATTTCATTCCAAATATTCTCCCTGTAGTCATAAAGGAAAATAATGGTAACGTCTGTCGATATATAAGCTATAAATACATAGTCACTATTTATAGCTTGTAAAACCTTCAAATTCCAACCTGCAGTAAAACCAGTCATACATTTTGCTGATAAATATCATCCTTTTTAAACGTAGCATAAAACAAGGACTTAATTTTCAAAAAGGTTTGAATATTAATTTATGCATGCCCTCAAATAATGGCTGGAGCCTATTCCAGCTTCTTTTATCTCTGCAGAGAAGCTGTGCTTAAACTGCAAATCATTTTTATCCACCCATTAAAACAGACCCTCCATTAGGTGACACTTGACCTGCTTTCATTCAGTTTGTCCAAGTACTTAAAAATCATAGATATCAATCTATCTATATCACTTCAGAAATTTTCTCAAAATAATAGGAGGAAAGAAATTATTTTTAATAGCTAGCTGAAGTTTGAGCTGGTTGAGCTAACAGGATAATGCAGGAGTCCTTAATTTCTTTTTTGTTGGGGGAAAACTAACAAATGGACGCGTTGGCTATGACAATGAGTCCTACACTCAGCCCAGTCCTACTCTCAGTCTTCGTTTTTCTGACATTCCCCAAAATTTCCATGGGTTCCCCCTTGACTTTCATTTCCCTAACCTTGCTCTAATTCTCTAAGACTGAAGCAGTGACCCCAGTTCAAGGCATGGCCAATATGGATGTTTAAGTTGGCCCCATCTGTCCAGTAGGACACCCCAGAACCTTTATAGGGCTACTGGAAAAGACAGTCTTCCTCTCTGTTGCACTGAAGCATAGACTGTAGGGATTACATCTACTGTCCCTCACTGTAGCAGCCCCAAAATGGAGCCAACCCGAGGAACCGCTCAAGTCATGAAGGAGGCAATGTGATCCTCATCACTGCCCAAATCCTAGGGCTCTGTTCTGTCTGAAATCAAGTGCCCAAGGTCTGCTTGGTTACGTGATACAACTGGTTCTAATTCTGCTTCAGTCAGTGGACACTGGTATCGTCCACTTCCAGAAGTGATAACTCAACATATGGAAGTAGATGAAACTGTCAATCTTTCCCTTGATGGAAAGGGAGGACAAGAATTTTGGAAGCTCAAACACTTGGAGAAGAGTCCAAGAAAAAAAAAGAAGAAAGAGAAGATTTTGGGTAGGAATAGAAGGGGCGAGTGACATGGATTTGGGTGGTAACTGGAGCAAAGGACTCTGGAGAAAGGTTTCCCATGGCCCCAGGAGGATGTGGACAAATATCTCCTCATCAGATGTCCTCTGCTTCTGGCCTCTCTAAACCTCTGATGCAAGCCCTCCACACACAATAGCTCATGTCCACCCAAGAAGAACCTGTAAGGAGAGCACAGCCCTGAGTTGGCCGGGTATACAGAATTCACACCGAAGGTACCCACAAGACACAAGGCTGCCTGGGGACTGGGTGAACTCTCCACCATTAGGAGAAGGGCTCATACCTTCTTGAGAGAAAATACACTATGTTTGTATTATAAAAGGAAAATTGATAATTTCTCCTTTCAACATAAAAATAAGCCTAATCTATTTATTGACTTTATCTAGGAAGAAAAACGAGATGTTAAACTAATTTTTAATTTTGCAAAACTATTTTGCCAAATTTGACAACTATTTCTATACAATATTAAGTGACAGCACTTTAAAAATGTATCAATTCATTCTGAATTGGGTGACGTTAAAGATGTTTGAGCCACCGTCAATGATTTTTATACTTATGAACCCAAACAACAGACCTAAGGAGCAAATCTGGTGTAGCTGGTGAAGATTCTCACCCATGCAGTCACAAAAGACAGGGCAGTCCTGGACTAGTTCAAGCCATCTGAACTCAGGTCCCTCCAGAGTGCCTACTACAGGTTCCTATTGCAGCTTCTATTCTTGGTTGTGCATGTGGCCCCAGACCTCAGTCTTCCTATCTCTAAAATGAGGAGTCCTGGACTGTTTCCCCTCATAAGGTCCAGGTCTGAAACACCCAGGTGTCTGACAATTCCACACGCAGGTGGGTCATGCTCCTTTCTCCCTCTGACAGCGCAGTTCCCACCGCATAAACATGAAAGACCAAGCCATGGCATCAATGAACACCCAGGGTCTTTTCTTCAGCGTGTTCCTTGCAGGCAGGGCACCACGTCTCCCATATTTTATCCAGATACAAGAGATCTAACATCTTCCAACCCATCTTGTGACGGAGCCGTGGCCCCATAGTGAGTCTGAAACTGAAATGTTCACTTTCGTGTTCAGCAGCTATTAATCTGTGTTCCCGGTAAAAGCCTCCACTTTCCTTTCTGCCACCTCTAATAAAAAATGTGTTAGGCATGCTAAGAGGATAGAAAGCAGGAGAAGGAAGGCAAGAGAGATTGGGAAAGCCAGGTTTATGCTCAATTAATTTTTGAAGTAAGCCATCTCCTTGGCCCACAGTGGCTGGCAACTCCACGGGTCCATCTCCTTCCACCTCCAGGTCTAGTGCTTTAAATGTGATAAAGGGTTAAGCCTTTCAGTGGTGAGGAAGTATTTATGAGTATTTATGTGCATTTAGTGAAGAGAGAATATATTTTATTAGCACCCTGCTGCTGGGGAAAACGGATCGGCCTGCTTTATGGGAGAAAGTAAATGTGTCCCTTTTACCTTAAATTGCTACATCAAACTCTACAAACTCCAATTATCTTGACAAACATGATTTAACAAACTGGAGAACAATAAGGAATCTTAGGAGGGGAGCTGCCGAGGAAGGAAGAGATGTTGCAAGGTCTAAGCGTGCGGCCCACCCTTGATCGAGTTGATCACTCCAAGGGCAGGTGTGGTGTTTTTAATGCACTTTGCGACCGCAGGAGTGGAACCAAATAGCAACCCAGAGGGCAAGGGACTCTGGAAGATTGGTTTGTGAGAAAAATGCTGTGTTTCACATTTAATCATGAGATGTGGTCTTTGGGTTTCTGCTGAGCAAAGCCCTGGTGTTGTTTTCGGTTCACTGGGGGCATTTCCATCAGCCTGCAGACCCAGGGTGAGAGCCCGTATTAACAAACCAACGAGCCACACACTTCATTGTTTCCAGGTCTCCCGAGCAGTGTCCTGGCCCCGGATAAATAATTGTTAAAGGAATGAGTGAAAATTAACAGTATGAATGTGTGAAAGTGTTCACTAGAATTTGGTTTAAAAGACATTTTCCCTTGCTCTGGTTTCTGTGTTTGATTTGATTTTTATAAGGTCTTTACTCCAACTGTGGAGCCGTAATTGCTTACCTTAGCCTAGGCATGGCTTTATCCTACCTTCTTGAACGAGACCGGCAAATGACTTTCCAGAGGTTACAAACTGACTTGAAGTTGCAAAATCTGGCTTGCAGATGTGACAGTTGTTTAAAAGTTTAAATTAACTATCAACAAGGAACACTCAGAAAATTCTACAAGTATGTTCTGATTGTTTCTTATCCTAAGGAATCTCTTCTCCTGACACAAAAAGATACATCTGCAAGGCAACAGATTATTGGACTGAGTAGGGACTGCCTGCCACACACAAGCCAAGGGATGCCAGTCTCCACAGTTCCCACCCACCTGTTCTGCGACTTGGCACTGCCTACCTGGGTTCTACAGACACTCAACTGGTCCACCCATGATCTACTTGATCAGGCCAAATGTATATGTTATTGCTTCTAATGTCCTTTGGCAAACTCCTGAGCTAATTCCATAAAACAAACATGAAAGCTACATATGGACTTGAAGAATCTGGATAAAATATCAACAAATAGATTGATTCCTACATTTTTTATATATAAAATTGTTTTCCTAAAGCAAATATCATCAGGCATAGAATTTTGAGATCTCTGTATCTAAAAAGGCTGGATGTACACACACACACACACACACACACACACACACACACAGTGTCTGCTAACAACATAGCACTCAGTGATTGACAGAATAGCAAAGTCTTGGTGACTCTGATAAAAACAGATTCTGAGGACTGTCTCCATGGTGATGTCTGCTTTTTAAAGAGGGTACTTTACAAATTAATATACCTGAGATCAAAAGGAAAAGGCATGCAGGCCCATTAGAGAAAATATTAAGAGGGCTTTGTTGGGTTTCGCTTCCCAACAGATCGCACTCTTTGGTAAGATGCCTCTGATCCTTGGCATTTCCTTTTAAGGGACAGGAAAATCCTGTTCTTTACTGTAGAACTTTACAATTACATTTGCTCATTTCTAGATGCCAGTTCCATTTAGACTCATCCTATTTTCATTTTTTTAAAAAAAAAAAAATGCCTGAGAATCCAACACAACCTTGCTGGAAGGTTGTGACTGCTTATATTCATGGTTCAGAAAATTACCTGTTGTTTTCCTCAATATTGCGGTGAAATTTTATTCAACCAATTGCATCATAAGCTCAGGAGGGAAGCCTGCTTGATTCTATGCTTTAAGCAGGTGCTATTTTTGAAGTTCGTTGAGATGGTGCTTCATGTTGCTCCTAAGTAAACTCTACATTGAAACGATAGGAGTTGTTCTTATTCTTTCAAGGCTTCAAGAAAATGGAGCAGCTTTTCAAAAATTGCTATTTCTAGTTATCTGTAAGCCAGGAGTTTTTATCCTTTTTTTCTCCAAACAATCAACATTTAGTATTTCTTTTCTTTTTTCCCAGATTCCATGATTTTTTATATCTCAATATTTGTGGGCTATTTAAATCTGAGTTATTAAAAAACTTCAATATATACTGATCAATATATTCCCCGAATAGGAACAGGACCTAAAATGCATACACAACATTTTGATATGGATAAATACCCAAATTTCCAATGTTTACAAAAATATTCATCAAAAAATTTTTTGACAAGTACATGTGGTGGAGGCAGGGGGAGAAGAAAAAGCAATCTAGGTACAGCAATTATTCTTTTGCTTGAGAACAAATTCATGTTCAAATGCCTACGCCGTTCACAGAACATTCGTGGTGGAAAGCTATTTCCTTCCCAGCATTGTAAACTCCACGGATTATCCCTCACTCTCAAATGCCTGTGTGTATTTATAATAGCAGAAGGGAAAATGTCCTTTGAACAGAGAATTTCTTCTCCAGGAGCTGGAGTGTGTTAAGCAGTCCCAGCCGCCTCCTGCACAATGATTTACGCTTAAGCCATTAGCTTTACAGAATCCCCGGACGCAGCCCGAGACAGAAGCCCGGTTTCTCTGTTTCCTAGTGCTGTTATGCTGACATTCTTTAGAGAAGGCTTGTTAAAGGCATTGTCATGCATTTCCAAGGGACCTTAAAAAATAATAAATCTGAACTATCTTGCTACTATTTTCATGAATAAATACCAGTTCCTGACCTTATCTTCTGGCACCGCCTGGAAGTGACTTCTCCATACTATGGGTATTATCAAAGAAAAAGGCTGTAAAGTTTTATTATTTAGAGAGTTATTCCATCTTCCTCAGAACTTTTCTAGGGTGAACAATTCTGCATGAAGATAAGTAGAAGCTGTTAAAAGTGAGTTGCCTTATAATGTCATCTTCCCCCAAGAAGTCAGAAAACAAATTGGGGACACTGTGAACCCTAATCCAGACAAAAGTTGGTAAGAGATTGTTGTAAAAGTGAGGCCGACCTACATGCGGTACACACGATTGCCTGAAATAGAAACGAAAATGCCAGTATGGTGAGAGCTGAGGCCCGTGGCCTTTGTAACTCTGCATCTCTTTAGCGCATGGCTATGGAAAGTTTGCCTTCCTTTTCCTCCCACTTTAAATGTGAGCATGTCGCTAATCATAGGAGAAGCACTAAAGTTTGCGAATGATTTATTTCTTAAAAGTAATAAATTAGGTGCTGCTGTCTGTCATGTGCCTCCAATGGACCAGTGAGTATACTCAGGGGTGAATGAGATCTTCCTCCTTCAGGTGCAGTTGTTCATTTTACCTTCTGAGGAACACTGAAAATACAGTGAGTCCAGACCATTATAATCATTGGTTAAATCTCCTCGTTGCTGATAACAATGGTGTTATGTTTCATAAATCTTCAATTTATAAGCATCAACAGTTTGATATATTTTGCACTGTTAATTTAAAAGATATAAGTGCAAGCGCAGGTTGAGTCATGTTTGTGTTTATTTGCAATTGTTAACCATCTTGCTCACAAATCATGTCTTCTTAACCTGGTTGTTTTTGTCTGCTGTGGATTCTGAATGAGACCTCTCCCCTCACTCCACAGGGTTCCACTGAAACCCACTGGGGTTGACCAGTAACCCACAGGCTGGGAAATCAAGGGAACATGCCAGTGTGGGCTAGCGGCCCAGGCCGGTCCAATATGACTTCCCCAGGAATATCCCAGACTGGTTTTGGGAGATAACATTGCTAGCTCCTGCATTATGAGGTGTAACCATGTGTACTTGGGATTACATTGGCCATCTTCTCAGACAAATAAGAGACTTGTAATAGGAGAGAGCAGAACAAATTGATCCAAAGAAGCAGAGCTGAAAGAAATTGAAAGAAAAAGCAGTATCATTTGCAGTTACTGGGGGGACTGTACTCCCAGCAGACTCTCCAGTTACCATGAACTTTTCCAGTTTTTGCTCAAACAAGTTTGAGTTTAGTTTCTGTCACTTGCTACCAAATAGGGCTGACAACCAGAACACATGGCAGGGTTCCTCAGAGTCAGAGTGACCTTGGCTAGAATTCCTCCAGGCTTTCTAGGGCTTTAGAGCTTTTCTTGTCCTCTTTCCTGTGGAAGCAATTCTCTTGTTAGCTTGTGAGTTGATCATAGTGATGCTTACATCTTTGTGTCTATTTTGCAAATCCAAATTCCTACCTGGCCTCTCATATGCAGGGCTTTCTCCCTCCCCATGGATGGCCAGGGAAAAAGAAGAGAGCCATGCCTCTATCTCTTCTGCAAGCCGATGAAGTTGAGTTCACCCTCTCTCACCTTCTAAACAGAAAAAATATCACTCAGGAGAGCATTCTTCCCTGGCATTCCCCTTTCAAAAATAACTCCTGGTATAATCATTTTACATAAAATATCTTGTTTGTAGAACTAAGCCTGTTCCTTCTCAGCTTATTTCTTACAGGGCCCTGTGATTGCTGAAGAGTGTGTGTGTGTGTGTGTGTGTGTGTGTGTGTGTGTAGTTTACATTTTTAAAAGAGAATTGCTTCAACCATAAGCTCACACAGGTTTACTTGGCCTCATTAGTACAGGGTTCTCAGTTTGAGGTTCCTGGGAATTCTGGAAAAAGGTTTAGCATATAAGCGAATTGTTCAAGCACAGTCTGTCAAAGGCCAGTCCAAGGAGAGACTGTGTTAGCATCATTCTGAGAAGGTACTTAATATGTTGTTTCCCTGGAACTACCTACTGCAATTTAATAAACCTGTATTTGAGATATTTCTTTCCAAGATTTTTTAATACTTGTGGGATTAAAAAAAGTAAATAATAATTAGGTCAACTAATTGAGCCTATGAAAAACGCATAATGAATAGAAACTAAAGATAGGGAAGAAAATCTAAAAAAAAAAATCTAATGATGGGTAGAAAAATCTACTGTATTGAGATTATGTCTTCTATCTGCAATGACTCCGATGTAGGGTGGAAATGGTTTGGGAGGTTATGTAGTGTTGTGAGACTCTGGGTCAAGAGTTAGGCTCCAGGTGCCATGTGACTCATGTGACTCCGAGTAAGCCACTTAACTTCTCTGAACCTCAATTTCTCAACTGTAAAGCTCTGTGATGATAATAAGGCTCTCACAGTATTTTTAAGGGGACTAGAATAAATCATGCAAGGAAATATGCTTTGAGAACTGTAAATAAGTTACATAAGTTCAAGTTCTTACTAGTAAGAAGTAGCTGGTTATAAGGTCTGCTTGACACCAAAGAAGCCTGCCGTGAACGAGTAAGCAGGCTTCTTGCTGTCTGTTTAGGGCAGTATAGCTGTTGGGTAGTTTGTTTCTGTCTAATTGAGGTCATGGACCCTTTAAGAATGCTTTGATAGATAGACATGCACATAATCAAATGGAAAATTTTGAAGACAATTCCTGGTTATTATGGACTAAGTTAGGAGTTCTGTTTTTAAACTTGCTTCTTTCTTCATTTCTTTCCCTTCCATTGCTTGAGTGTGAGCTTTAATGGACTTTGATTCACTTTCTGCTGTGTCAGCAGCACCAGTAACAGTGCCTGGCCCACAGCAGGGCCGCACAGCTGCGTGCTGAGCGTGTGAGTGGATCTAATGTGGACACACAGAGCCGGGTGCATGGAGCTGGGCTGTTAATAATTCCCAGTGCAGATGAGCACAGCTTTTTTTATTGGTACCAGGGATTGACCTCAGGAGTACTCGACCACTGAGCCACATCCTCAGCCTTATTTTGTGTTTTATGTAGAGACAGGGTCTCACTGAGTTGCTTAGCACCTCACCATTGCTGAGGCTGGCTTTGAACTCACATTTCTCCTGTCTCAGCCTCCCTAAGTGCTGGGATTACAGGCGTGCATCACAGTGCCTGGCTGAGAAAGGCTTTTAATGGAAGGACAGCAGAGAAGTCCCTCCAAAAGTGTAGGAAAAATGTAATAATAGGTTAGGAGTTAGAAACTAGCTGCTATGAGAACTTGAAACTCGTATGCATTATTGAACTCCCTTGAGGTTTTTAAAAGTGAGAAATTCTACTTAAAATATAAATGTCAGTCTTCTCTTAAAGGGTTAGATGCAACAAGTGTGATTGCCCAGTTGGAGCCATGTGACAGCTGCCCCTAGGGATGCCACCTGCTCTACCCTCAGCCCCAGCTCACGTCCTTCACTGATAGGACAGCTGGACACACGTAGTCATTTGAGTCTGTGCACCCTGGTCCAGAGAGGCCTGGAGCACACCAAGTGCCCTACTTTGTGGAATAACTTTACCACATAAAATGATGAACAGAGTCACTGCATTTTGGAAGCTTGCTATTCAAGATGAATAGTGCTGAAGGAGATGAACACACAACCCAAAGAATTTTTTAAAAATAACATCATAGATAAACATTTATGTGCAATTAGCATGGCTGATTATGAACTGACATGTGACAGAGCACACATTATTATCGCTGGCGACTGCATGGTCACAGGATACTGGAAAATTTGAAGGGGCATTTGCATAGAAGGTGTTTTTATTGTTTTAGGCATTTTAATCATTTAATTCAATGATTGTATTCATCTCTTTGAACTGACAATTTCTAATATTCCAATCATCTTGCTAATTGACCTCACCTAAACCAAAAAAAAGGAAAGAAAGAAAGAAGGTAAAAATGCCAGTGGTGCCCCTAGCCTGGCCCCAAGCAAGGGAGACCAGAAGATATAGGAGAGAGATTAAAAACCTCAGCAGCCAGGGCTAGAGGAAGAGAAAGTAATTTGCTTTGACCTAGGCAATAAATCTGCCGGGCAGTAATGACCATCTCTTGACACCGGTAGTGACATTGATCAAGTACACTGTCCCAGGCTGTCCCCACATTCTTCTGGACCACAGAGCCTCCCCTGATTGTCCATGTCACTATTTATGAACGAATGTCAGAGAGTGGAGATAAAGGGGTGATAAAGGCACAACGGCCCCTTGAAGTTAATGTGAGCCCTGATGGAAATCAGCACAGGTGCAGTCTGTGGCCCATGGACGGCACTGCTTTGTCTGTGTTATTTTTTTTTTACCTGAAGAAATGTTCTCAGAAGTTGATATTCACACTGTTTCAAAGTTCTCATTGAAACAACAACGAAAGCCAAGAGCAGACATTGGGGACCGTGCTGCTTGGCTCCACTGGGGATTCAGCCAATTCCCTGTGGTCACAAAGAGTTTTGTTCATCCTCCTTGTCTGAAATTTCAGGGAAGATACTTTTCCCTGCTTGAGTTGACTGCAAAAAGTCTTTTCTGTGGAGGCGGCTGGCTGCAGTGATTGCTGATTATTGACCTAATTGCGTTTTATTCTCTTCATCACTATAAATTAGCATGATAGTCATAAAGTAATATTGACCCACACTCTAAAGTTGTTATAAATTATTTAATATTTACAAAAGGATATTTATAGCACATGGAAGTCATGAGAAAAAACCATAAATAC
This sequence comes from Xerus rutilus, assembly GCA_028644305.1. Lineage (NCBI taxonomy): Eukaryota > Metazoa > Chordata > Mammalia > Rodentia > Sciuridae > Xerus > Xerus rutilus. The sequence continues at coordinate 173,832,076 of CM053401.1, forward strand.
TCCCCTCCACAGCCTCCAGCTGAAGAAATAAACCATCACTAATACCAGCACCCTTGAACGCACACAGACTTGCAGATTCCATTCATCTCTGTACCCACAAGTAAGCCTGCAACAGTTAGGAATTTGGTGGTTTATTGTCCTTTTTTTAGTTACCATTATAGCACATGGGCATATAGTTCTAAGCAATGTATTGGTTAGTTTGCAATAATTTGGAATTTCTCTAAGCAGAATAATACACAATCTATTCTTTTTTTTTTTTTTTCTTTTTTCTTTTGCAGTGCTGGTGATGGAACCCAGGGCCCTTTATGTGCTAGACAAGTGCTCCCCCTGAGCTACACTTCAGCCCATAACATATTATGTAACTCCCTTATTCCCCCATTCAATATTCTGTTTTTCACATTCATCCCTATCAATGTGAGAAATCCTGGGCCAGGGGTCAGCAAACCAAAACTCATGGGACAAATCTAGCTTGCCACTTGTATTCTACTCTATTATTTTTATTTTAAGTGATTATATTTTAAATATAATCATTTAATAGTTGCATAAATATATTAGTGATACAGAAAACTATATACTATTCTGTCGTGCATCCTGGCCTACAAAGCCTAAGGTATTTGCTCTTTAGCCCTTTAAGAAAAAGTTTTCTGGGCAATGCTGGAGCCCACTAATTTCATTTTGGAGTTTTGATTTTGAATTTGACATAATTGTGAAACCTCCAGTTTCAAGTTGAAGGCCAGTAGGGTCATTCCTATCTGTTTGCTATCTATTAAAACACTGTGGGGGAGACTGGTGGCCCGGTCCTTTGGTGCACAGGTGTTACCTATGTGTGTCAGATGGTAAGTTGTGGCATCTTTAGTTACCAACCCAGGTCATAACGTTTCCCAAAATAGTTGTGTTAATTCATGGGCCCTGAGCAGTGTGTGGCAACAGTGAAAGGGACCACTTGTCTGCTTTCTCCACTTTTCTTCCCAAACTTTGCCATACATAGCTTCCCATTTGGATGTGGTGTAAAGAAATCAAGACAAATAAAAGCATCCATGACTGTGTCTTAAGCCATTATGCACATGCATACATTTTAAAATAAGTCTTCAAATAGGCTCTGCAAGTTCCTGTCAGGTGCTATTTTATTAAGCTGTACTAGTGTTATATTAATGTGACTTAAGATGTTTTTATTCAAATTATGGAAGTACTGAATTTTATATTCATGCTATACACTTACATAGATTCGTGATATTCAAATATTAATACCATCTTTGTTAGGGTATGCAATTTTTAAATTTTCTAATTATTTGACAATGTATGCCACATTTCAAGCTACAAAAGGAAGTTTCCACAGAAAGAGGAATCGGAATAGCAGTCTGCTGGATGAAATATGATTTCTGTGGGCTTCAAGGGTTCAAGGAGACAGGAGGTCTAGGGGCTGACCTGGGCTACACCTCTCCAGGCAAGTGTGCTGAGCGCATATCCAAGACTACTGTCCCAGTGTCCCTCCTGAGCGCAGAGCTTCTGTGGTGGCCGTTTAGAAAGTGTTACGAAGCTAGCACAGAATGTGCAACTTCCCTCCCAAACAGCCTGTCTTGGAATTATTTTCCTTGCAGATCAATGGAACAGAGGAGAGAATTAGATTCTCTTTGTGAGCCTTCATATTTCAGGTACCCCCAAATGCTTTGTGTAATGAGAAACAGCAAAGTTGGTGCTTTTAATAAAACGTTGACAATAGTATTTTCTTTTTACTTGGCATTACTGCAGCAATGGAACGGATCTGCAGCCAAAGAGCATGGAAAATAGATACATGTCTTTAGGTTAAAATATCTGGAAAGCGTACATAATTGCAGATTTGTCAAAGTTCTGAATCAGTAAGCTCCTGTTATCAAAGTGGTCTGAGAGTAAAATATCCTTGCTTGTTTTCAGTTATGTGTCTGTCTTCATAAAAAAATCCAGGAGAGGGACCGTACTGCCTTCATCTTGGAATTACATGATGCACAGCTGCCTAATGACTGTTCAGTTGTAAGAATATGAATGAATGCAATAGATTAAATAAGTGCCCCTGTACGCTCAGGAGATAATGATACCAGCCATGAATACACCTTTTATTGATTTACTTAAGTATGATGGATGCCAATTATCAATATTCAAAGGAACAGTCTCCAACATTTAAGCCACAGCACTAGCAAACATGTTATCACTTGCTAATAACAATGCTATTAGGACTTCAAAACATTTGGATGTTATTTTCTGTTTATGCATTTTATCACTGGCTTTGTGATTGTAAGATTTAACTTCATGACCCTCTGCCTTACCAAGTCCCATCACTCTGCAGTCATTGCTAAGAACAGAAGATAATTAAGGTACAGACGTTAAGCCTGAGGATCTTGGAAACCGCTATATGTATGGATTGGTAGACTGGAAGAAATAAGCGTGAGTCAGGACCTGGGCTGTCCAGCAGGACACTAGAGATGGGAGAGACCAAGAGTGAGAGGCTGAGCAAGTTGAGCTGTCCAGCCTCATCCCTGGACCAGTTGTGAAAGTGAAGACTGTTCTGTGCTGTAGGAAGGGGGAGGGAGCCAGGGGTTGCCACTGTCTGGCTGGTTGAACGTCAGGGGATAAGTACACTGCCTGAAGGTTGACTTGTTTGCTGTTCCCCTACTAAGTCTCCATGAGCCAGCACCCCATGGCAAAGCAAGGACTGAGGCACTGCGCCTGGCCTCTGAGCACCACCACACGTCATGGCCATGTGTTTTGAGTTAACGTCCACTGCCAAGCTATTTCTCAAACCATTGTTGGCAGAATCGCATCGGCAGGACAAGCATCCAGCAACAGAGTACTTTCTTCCCTCCTGTATTTTCTTCTTATTTTCGTCTCCTTGAGAGCCAGTGAACCCAATATCAATGTTTTAATGAAATTGCAGGCAGAACCTGACGGAGAGGTTGGCTGGAACTTTAGATAAACAGACCTGGTGTTAATTGAGCTCTGATTCATACATGCAGTGGCACCAAGGGCAATTTACATAACTTCCCTAAACCTGAGTTTCATCAACCTTAAAGATAGGAATCCCTGCACCACACAACTACGTGGATGATTAGCCACTCTCTCATGTACAAAACATCTAATTCACTGCCAACTCCACATTAATTTTCAAGCTACTTAACTCATTACTGCAACTCCTTCTAGGACAGAAATGGGAAAAAGTTCTTTTGTTCTCTACAAACATCATCATCCTTATTTTCCTAATGGCAAGGAGATGAAGGATCCCTCATCCCACTAATGAAATACCTGAAGCTCAGAGAAGTTAGGGACTTTTCTGATTTCACCAGCATTGAGAAGTTAACTGGGATTTGAACTCACTCCTGTTGGCTCTGAAATGCATGCGAGCTTCATGATAAGTAACGGGACACCAAACTCCACATGGTCAACTGTTTATCAATGGTCTCTGACTTAGTTAGCATGAGAGGCTAACTCAGAATACAGTACTCTTTCTCAGATGACCAAATTTGTAAATTAGTTCTCAACGAAGGAACTAGTTGGACTAAAGTTAGCTGGCCCTTTCGTGTGGAAGGCAGCAGGCAGCCATGAGGTGACTCACGCAGCAGTAATGTGACTGACTTTGATGATTCTGTCTAATTTCACTTTAAAGCCACCAGAGCAATACTTATCAAGGACCAGAGATATAAATATACAGATAAAGGTGAAAGCTGTGCAAGTGACTGAAAGACAGATGTCCAACCCTCCACCAAGGACATAGATTCCTTTGCTGCTCTGGATGAAGGGTTCTCCTTTCTGACCTCCATCTGCCTCCATCTTGCCCAGTGAATAACTTCAGGATGATGAGGGGGTTAGACCTTCAGGTGCCTCCACTAGTGGCAGCTTTTCTGCTTTGAGATCTGCCTTCATCAAGGTACCTAACACTGTTTTCCCCTCCTCCTTTTCTTCTAGTCCTCCTCCTTTCCTCTGTTCTTGCTTGCCTTCCTCTCCTCTCTTCATTCCTCACTGCCCCCCTTCTTTCTCTGCTCCGCCTTCTCCCACTTCCCTAGCTCCCCCCTCCTCTTTCACTTGCTCCTCCTTTCTGCTCTTGCCCTCTCTCCTGTCTTTCTTTCTTTCCCCTATTTTACCTGTTATTTTTGGCCTCCACCTTCACTGCCCTCCTCTCCTCCCTCTTCGTTTCTCCTTTCTTCTCCCCTGTCTTTCTTTCCTCTTTCTCCCCCTCCCCATGCTTCTTGATCTTCCAATTTCAATTTGTCTTTAATTGAAATTATTAGTGAAAGGATTATAGGTCCCTACAAAGTTGTAAGACTCACTCTGAGACCTCATGGGTACTTCCCCAATAGTGATCCTTCGCAAAACTGTGATGTAACTTAGGTACCAGAACACTGGCGTAGGTATAATCCACCCATTTGACAGATGAAATTGCAGCGAAAAGGAACTCTGAGCAATGGTGGCTGCAAGTCTATGAAAAAGCAGCATATAATAACCTACCCCTGAGAAAAAGAATCACAGCCTCAGTGCAGTTAATAGGGAAGAGGTGCCAGGAGTGAGCCACCAAGCAGGCTTCCAGACACCCAGACTAGATCAACCACCTAGGAACAGAGAACATTTTTTTGTCCCAGGTTCCTGTGAAAAAGAAACAGAAATTGATATCAGATATGCTTAAACAGTATTTACAGCCATGCAATGAGGCGTCAAGCTAGTCATAGCAAATTAGAGCTGAACATGTTTACATCTTACTTCAGAGTGGAGGCCTGTCCATTCTGAATTTTTTTTTTCTTTTGCCTCCGTTTTGTCAAGAGTTAATGAGCCACTTCAAGGATTATTCATTGATTTAGCAATTTCCTCAGGGACCTCTTCTTATTTGTTGTCTGTCTATTCTATCTCCAGAGTCCAGCACAATTTCTTTATTTTACATGGTTTTTTAAACATCTGCTATATGCCAGGCACTGCAGATACCATCAAGACATTGAACGAAAGAGACTCAATCCTGTTCTCATTGGGACTTAGAGTCAAGCAAGGCCATTTCCTTGGCTATTTGACCAACAAGTGTGTGGTTGAGTCAGCTACAAGAAAAGTAAAGAAAACAACACCAAGTGTGAGGAGTACAGACAGGTAGGGGTACCTGGAATATGACTAGTTGTTCAGAGAGAACTGATTGGTGTTATGGAACACTACCAGCATGGACCCACAGTGGAGGTCTCCACAAGAGAGAATGGCTAATCTGAGCTTTATATGACAAAAGTGAACCAACTATGGATAATGCAGGAGTGGAGGACTCCAGGCACATTAAATACTCAGCAAATAATTAACTCCAATTGCTTAATAAATATTCTCCCAAATGCCATATTGATTTTTCAAATCTGTTTCTCCCTTCTTTGAAATCATTCTATTCTCAGCCATTCTTACTACATTTCTGTGGTTCTGATGCACATATAAAGAAACTCTGGTCGTTTTTTCTCTGTGTAGGAAAAGTTTCCCTGTGGTTAGCAACTTTTGGTAATCCTCACCCTTCCCAACTCGGGTTAGTTATTAACTGTGCTCTGGGAATGAGGTTTGACTTTTACTTCTGTCCTCAGGAAAAGAGATGTTGCTTTTGCAAAGCTGGTTTTAAATGCCTCTAGGTTCAAGGGACCGAGGATAAGTTGAACAACAAACAATTGAAAAATACGCAGCAATTGACAGTTGTTGTTTGAAAAAAAAATTAAAGCTATGCTAAATTGATCATAATATGCTCAAATAGATGAAAAATGTGTTTCCAAACACAGCTGGGGAAAGATGTTTGTTTTTATGAAAAGCTGCTTGAAGGCATCATCCTAGTGACAGCATCTTTAAACACCTACAAACACAAAGACCTGAAAAATATCTCTTCATTGATTTTTTTACCTGCATAGAGTTTGTATTCTGAAAGCGGTTGGTACTCTTTTTAACAAGAGTTTCTTCATAGCTGCCAGATTTTATGAATGATCATTTTTTGCTGATTCAATCTGGGAAAGCCCTTTTGCTGAGGCAGTCCTGATGGCCGCCTCTACAGTGCTCTGGTTTTATTACTCCAGGGGAATGCCTGTTTCTCCAGTCTACACACAGAGGATCGGAGCAACAAAAATAGCTGCAGTCAGATTTCTCTCAGTCAGTCCTCTGCTAAGTGGTGTGCATAGTTTTCCAGATCTTAGATTTCAAAGAGATTTTCCGGGTCATCTCCCCAGAGCCAGGTCAGGCAGATGCGTTCTCAGTAGGCATTGCTTGTGCAGACTCACAATCCTGTTTTCTTGCTAGTGTTTATCATGTCTCCTTCAAAATCCCCCCAGTGTAGAACTCAGAGCATTTATTCTTTGCACCTACATCTACTTTAGTGGTGGGTGGGTGGGTTGAAATGACCTCAGTGGGACTTGGGTCAGGTCTTCTTGAACTTCTTCTAAGCTAGCATCTCATTTATTGAGGAGACACTCAAGGGAAACCTATAAAGATCTGAAGGAAGCTGGAGAGAACAAAGAGCTAAATAAAAATGTGGCATTTGGTACAGTCTAGCTATAGCCTGACCCCGCAGGCAACTCTGGAGCATGCATAGCACCACATAGTGTCCTACTGAGAAAAAGGGGTGCGGATCTTAGCTGCTGTGCCCGTCACCAGCTGTGGGCTTCTGGGAGGCAGTTCCAGGTGGGTGGTTCCTGTCAAATGACAGGAAAACCTGACGAGAAGAGAAGAAAGTAGCTATGAGTGCCCTACAATCATGGGCACTTGAAAATGGGCACCCCAGCCTGGCAAAGGGATCCAGGCAGGAAATTAAGACCTTCCTCTGCAGAGCCACAGCACTTTGCCTCTGCTGTTCCTGTCATTGCTTTGCTTTTCTTGCCATCACCCACCCCAGGCTGTGTGTCCAGGCATGTTTCCAAAGCAATTGTCCTTTCAGCTGTGGATTTGTAACTGGTTCTCTTCGATGCCCTCCCAACATGGCTGTGCTTGAACTGGAAACATCAAGAAGCTCTGAAGACATAATTGCCTAGGTTGAGCATGTCATTGATGATTTATTGTTGCAGCATTGATCACCATACCCTGAAACGGCCCACTGTGTTTGTTAGTCGAGAGACTCTTATTGGCAGAGTGGTATTTCTCATTAAGGAACAAAACATTGCTTTAAAGTTTCATGCTTCACTTGAGCTACACACTGCCAGCTTCCAGGGGAAAAGCATCGTCTACTCAAGAGTGCTTGGAAAGCAGACCCACACCAGGGATGGGAAGGAATGTACAATTGACTGTGGTGCTGAGGCCCAATGTTGCCATTCAGCTATGAAAGGCTAATTTAAGGAGGCCTTACCTGGCATCTGAATTAGAATCACTCAACCTTCCAATCTTGGTGAGATAAGTGGGGTGGGCACTGTTTACAAACTGCAGAGCCCGGAGAATAAGAATTATGCCCTGACAGAAAGAACTACGCCAACAGGTACCAGTGAATAAATGCTTCTGTACAATTCAGAGACTCTTGAATAGGTTGATTTGTCTCATTTAATAACTAAAGGAATCCTGCATAGCATGTGTCCTTATTCTTATATTATACATGAATAAACGGAAGCACAAGGAGTTCCTACTGAGTGCAAATTGCTGAAGATACAGTAGACATATTATGTGCATTCCCACAGCAGTGACATGAACTTCCCACTGTGACTGTCACAGCAATGAGGACTTAAAAAATCACAAGACCCTACAACCAAAGAACACAATTGTCATGTAAGTCTCAGAAGACTTCTCTGAGGTAAGGAAGAGCGAGTGGGGAACAGTGTTCTAAACAGCGGGAATAGCAGGCATAAAGTGCTGGTAGCCAAAGGCATCTTGGTCCCAGTGGCTGGCTGGTGAGAGGGACGGCTAGCCTGGAGATAGATGCAGGTGGACAGGAAGGCTAGAGCCAGAACAAATGGGGCTGTGTAGCCTGTGCAAGAGGGCTTGACTGATCAGCATAAGCCATGAAAACATATTGAAGCAACGGAAAACAGTTGTGAAGTGAGATTAAGGGCAGGGGAGTGAGATTTGTCAAAATGTTTTGGTTTGTATAAGAGCCCTCTGGTTTTAGGTAAAAGAGCGGACTGAAAGAATGGAAAATATTATAATATTATAATATTTTGAAACACAAAAGGAGACCAGACTGAATGCTGATGAGGGCTGGCTAGAGTATGGTCGATGGAAGTAGACAGAAGGTAAAATATTCTAGAAATATTTTGTCAAAAAGTCAATAGGAGCTGGGCACGGTAGCACACACCTGTAATCCAACGGGTTAGGACACTGAGGCAGAGGATTGGAAGTTCACAGCCAGCTTCAGCAATGGCGAGGCGCTAAGCAACTCAGCGAGACCCTGTCTCTACATAAAACACAAAATAGGGCTGGGGATGTGGCTCAGTGGTTGAGTGCCCCTGAGTTCAAACCCTGGTCTTCCCTTCCCCCTCAAAAAAGTCAATAGGAGTTGATGGTGGATTGGATCACCAAAAAGCAGATGTTAAGGTTTATTCCTAGATCTCTCACTTATATAAGTAGAATAGTCTTATCATTTACTGAGAAAAGAAACAATAGGTAAGGACCAAGTTTGTTGGAAAGGTCATGATTTTAGCTCTGGACATTTTGAAATTGAGGTTGTTTTGAAAAACAACAATAACAACCACAAAATAAGATTATCAGAGAGTAGAAGGACAAGTCTAAAAGAGAGTTCTGTGCTAGGAGTGGCCATTGGAACCAAGATGTGGATGACATTTCTCTGTAGGGAGATGAGACCTGGAGATTAGCTGGAGTCCTCCAATGTTTTCATTGGTGACTATGATTACACATAATAGCAGCATTCATTATGTCAGAGACTAGTCCAGTATTTGATGACTTGGAAGACAAGCTTCAGTTGACACTGTCCATGGAAAGTAGAATTTAGTTGTGAGTAGTGTCAGTGGCATTCTTGGGTTGTAGTAGGAGCACAGCAGCCTCTGGATAACTTTCCAGGTACTGGTTGCTCTGCTTTATCCCCTTTTCTGCTTAGAAAAAAATGTCTACCAAGTAACAGAGGAGAGGGATCTGTTTCATCCTAAGAGCACAGGTGACATTTTTAATAGGAAATAAAATTGTTTGCCTTATTTTCCTGTTCTCTTAAAAATTCTTTCTTCTATACTCTCACTGAAATGTAAACTTCTCTTGCAGACCACCACCAGCAGGCCAGCCAGCCACACAGCAGACCCTTGGTGGCCAATGATGAGCCATCTCTGAACAATCACTCTTCCAAGAGTCCCAAGAGAACTCTGAAGACCATAACTGGAAACTCTAAAGTACAGCTCCTGGGTTACCTATTAGAGCCAAAGAGTAAGCTCACTAAATTCTCTCTGAGAACAGCAAGCATCTGAGCAAACATGTCATCTGAATTTCAGAGTGGCTTGAGGCTGTGAGTGGGAGAAATCCAAAAACATAACCACGAGAGCATCTCCATTTGGCCTAGCGACTGGGATTAATCTGTCACCAGAAAGCTTTTCCAGGCGTCAGCTTCCGCTGTCCTTGGGCAACCTTGCCTGTGACTTGCCCTATCAACAGGGACAGCCTGGCTTGCTTTCTCACTTGTTGGCTTTGCTCATTGCAAATATATGGAGCAGAGAAACTGCAGTTCACTGAAAATCATATTCAGCAGATGAAATCTACTGCACATTTTCTTTTCTTTTCTTTATTTTCCTAGATAAGCTCAAGAATATGGTGCTTTAACCATGAGGGACAAAGGCATTTTCTGTGAGCCTACCACCACTGAAATCTTCTTGGAGTAGAGGTGTCCTATGCCATCTCCAGGCATTTTCTGTCTTCTTTGCAACCTGCCCCACTGCCCTGGCATAACTGCACCGTGCACAGGACAGGTAATCAAGGACAAACATTAATTGTAGCTTTTTAGAAAGATTGCAAATTGTATTCATTTTATAGTTTCATTTTTATAAACCTTTAGTTTAGTAGCTAGAGAAATGAAACTGTATATCTATTGCCATGATAAATTTTAGAGGTCATCATTATTAATTCACCTATTGTCTTAGAAAGTTTACAAATTTTATAATTTATATGACCAAATCCAAAATTCTTTAGGAAAAATGGTTACTTTTTATAAAGTGGTAATGATGTTATAAATTTATGCTCTACAAGTACTGTTTATATGCACAGAAAAACATGATACTTCAGAGAACATGTTCGAATCCCAAACTGAAATCTAGCAAAATCTCCCACAAAGATTGCAATGTAATGACTTGCTTAATTTATGATGATTAAAAATTTTAACTGTAAGCACTCTGTGATATATTTTAAAATTTAACGCATTCATTTAATTGAGTCTAAAAAAAGAATACGGTGCTTTAAAGTATTTTATTTATTTTTTTTAAACAAATATATTTAAGAACCTGAAAGTTATTTCTCAACAGAGGCTAGAGCTTAAAAATGGAAACCGTGGGTCAACAGAAGAGAAAGGGCGTCCTGTGGGGCTGGGCAGCTCTGCCTTGTCTCACCTTATGGAGTGGCTTTAGGGGTGTGTGATAGTGTCCATTTACCTTCTGGACTACTTGTTAGACTTTTTCATGATTCTGTTTCTCAGATGTATCAACATGGAAATAAGTTACCTGTTGGCTTGCTCCTGGTTTATAGTGGGAAGAACCCAGCAGATCAGAAGCAGGGAGGAAGCTAGGGTTGGTGTTTTTCCATGTCCCTGGTCTGTGGGGTCCTAGGGAGAGATGCCCCTCCCTGCCACAGGTCAGAACTCCTGTCTGCCCGTGCTTTCACATGGTCTTTTCTAGTCCCAGGATCAGGATTTTTCTTCCCATTGCTGTGCCTGTGCACAGTGCTAACAGTGACTGTCACAAGCCTCAGTCTGCTCCAAGGTCCACCTCACACTCTGCCCACATCTTTATATGTGACCCTTTCTGAAACTGCATTAGCTCCCCTTAGCTACCAGGATAATTCACTTCATAGCCAAACCATCATAGTACCCCAAATCAGGAATGGGAACAAGAATCTGTAGAGGTGAAATAAAACACTGGAAAGGTTCTGCTGTGCATGAGTGAATTCCAGTTCAGTGTTAAAGTTATCTTCCAGTCCACTGGGGCAAGTTTCAGACAGGTGGTCTTCATAGTAACCTCCCACAGCCTACTCCCACGTCCCAACTCAGCTGCCTTGGCCAAGAGAAGTCACATGATCCAATAAGAGTCAGTCAAGTCCTTTTCCTAGAAACTTCAAATGTGGATTAAGCAGAGAGCTAATCTCCAGGGAAAGGAGAATGAAGTCAAGAAGCAGACACAGAGACAGAGACAGAGCAAGCAGTCTTAGATGCACCCCATCTCTCCTGGGGACCATCATCCCTGCATCTTGCAAGTCAAACCCTTGCTATGTATGTATTAAGTGAAGCTGGCTTCTGGTACTTGCAACCAAAATAGTCCTAAACAATGTGTTAGACAAGAAATGAGGCTTTTTATTGAGCAGTAACACAGTACCTATGGCTCCCTGTGATGGTGAGAGGTTCTCCAACATCTGCACTGTCCAAAGCAGGAGCTACTAGAAACATGTGGGTATGAGATGTTTGAAGTATAGGCTGTGTGCGTGGAACACTGATATAAATTTTTAATTGGTTTTTGTTTAATTAGCCCATGTGGCTAGTCACCACTGCCTTGGAGAACTCAGCCCTTCAGCTTTGACTGTTCTGTTTTTTGTTCCCTTTCTATCTATTGGTTTTCAGCCCTCTGATTGCCTTAAAACAAAACAAAACAAACAAAAAGCACTCTCTAGCAAGCTGTCGAATCATTGTAACCAATCATCAATAGGTGTTTACTTGGGTCTCTTTGATTTTCCATAAGAGATGGACAGCCTTGGAACTTGACCCTTATGACCTTATCACTACGCTGCTGCCCAGAGCCACCCAGGCTGTGTTCTCATTCTCCCTGTTTGATGCTGTGACTTTGCATAAGTGATGCTCTCCTTTACGTTTATTATTTATTCTTTCTTCTCTTCATCCGTGCATCCATCATTCAACTATCCATCCAATATTTATTAAACAGGGGAGATTCAGTACCAGAAAAATATATAAACTGCATATTTGTAAGAGGAATGAGTTTTCCCATTAGTGTTCTACTAAATGATTGGGAAATATGTAATAAGAGAAATTTTATTAAAAGGTAGGGTAGATATTATCAAAGTATGGCTCGTGCACAGAGATGTGCATAGATATGCTGTGGATGCTTGCTGAAGACATGCTATAGTCGAGCGGTTGCAGTGTAGGTGATATTTTATTTTCCTCAGATTCAATTAATTAAATAGCGTGTCTGTTAACAGAAGATGTCCAATGAATGGTGGACCTTATTTACAGCACTGGAAAGTTTTCCCATGCTGCACTCTTTCTTCTGTGCCCATGACATTTCTGATGTTTCTCACTGTTTCACCCTTGCTCTCTCCATGGGCTTTATGGTGCCCCCACCTCCACTCCAGGGATCCTCTTGTCTAGGGACTTGAATTTTCCTCTTTGCTCATCCTAAAAGACCCATGTCCCTTGATTCCATGGGGTTTCCTCATTCACTCTTTCAGGCCTCTGCTCTTTTGCATTTTTCTGTTTGGGGGCAGGAATTGAATCCAGCGCCTCTTGTATGCTAAGCAGCTCTGCCATTAAGAGACATCCCAGTCCCTGCATTCTTTTTTTGAGATAGGATCTCACCATGTTACCCAGGCTGACCTTGAACTTCCGGGCTCAAATCATTGTCCTGCCCCAGCCTCCCAGATAGCTGAGATACAGGTGTGCACCACTTCACCAGACCACGTCTCTATTCTTCATTTTATCCGCTGGACTTTTTCACACCACCTCACATAAAGTAGGAGGCTGGCACCCTGCGTGTCTCACCAGCTTGCAGCTGCATTTGGCTCCAGAGTTCTTTGCATCATTTCTCATTGTATCTGCCCACTTGATTTTTTATTTGTTTTCTCGTGTATCTCACTGTTAACACCCAAGCTCCTAAGGTGGGCCACTTTTGTTGCTCTTAGTCTTTGTGAGGACAGTATCTAGAGCTGTGTGTCCAGTAGGTACTTCAATAAATATTTGTTGGCTGAGTGAATTGCATAATTATTTTGATCACATTTAGAGTCAGACAATGAGTCCTATTCTAGACCCTGAGATTCCTAGTAATTGAAAAAGAAAAAAAATGAAGGAAAAGTTTGGAATGTGACATGCTTAGTGGTTGAAACAGGCAAAATGTTATAGACCTTCCAAGGTTTCCATCCCCTGGTTGTTCATTCAAACATGCAACTTAAAGATCTCAGGGAAGGAGCTTTAAATAATTAAGGTTGTAGACTTTAGAACAAGAGGACTAGTCTCCTGAATTATCCTGGTGAGTCCAATGTAATCTTGAGTCATCAAAGGCACTGAATCCATAAAAGCAGGAAAATTTCTCAGGCTGGCATCAGAGATACGAGAGGAGAGCAGAAGGGATAAGGCAGAGAGATTCAGAGTGACAATGGCACCCATTTTGGGGAGGGACTTGAGGATGGAGAAAGGGGGTCTCGAGTCAGAGAATGTGCATGGCTGAGAACTGTCTCGGCCAGCCAGCCAGCAAGGGCACAGTAGCTCAGGCCACCAGGCGCTGATCCTGCCAACGGGCTAAGTGGGCGCGGACCTGAACCCTCCCCCCAGGACCCCTGGAACACTTGGCTTCAGGCTTCAGCACCGTCAGCAGAGACCCAGCCAAGCCTGCTGGAGGTCTGACCCACAGGATTGGAGATAATAAACAGGTATTGTTCTAAAGTGTGGATTTTGTAGGAAGTTGTTATAGCAGCATAGAAAATTATTATGGGTATTAAAATTATACTCTTTGTTCTCAGATAAACACCACAGTGGTAAGCAATCTGTATATAAAGAAAAGGGAGAAAAATCATAATAGTCTAGGCAGAATAGCCTTCCAGCTTCTTAATATTCAACTTTTTATTCAGCAACTGGAGACTGATAATAGAAATCATTGAAGTGAACTGTGTTTTACTAATATAATTATGATCCTGTACTGCTGATCCAAAGAGTATGTATTTTACTTGTCAGTACCTAAAAAAGGGGTTTCTTTTACTAAACAATGAACTTAGGGCGTTCCTTGTGAGCACTGTGCAGCAGGTAGGTAGTGCCAGAGAACAACCTACCATGTCAAACTGCTCCGCAGTCTCAACGGCAAATCCCAGCATTTTATTTAAAATAAACAAACAGAAGTACTCTCAAACACTAGTATGAAAAAAATCACTTATGTCCTGGTAGTTAAAGGCCAGTGCAATTAATCAGTAGTCTGCGGGACTTTTAGCAAATCACTTACCTGCTGTTCTTTGAGGGCCCTCCTTCAGCCCGCAGGGATGATCTAAGGGTGCAGCATAAACGCAAAGCCTTTCATGAAAGTTTGCCCATTAAGCCCATGCTTGGATAATTATTATAATCAGTAATGTTGGTCTTCTGTTGAATTTCTACTCCCTTTTGTTGAACTATTTCTGAAATTTGCCTTCCTGGAAATTCCTTATTCTACTGAAAATTCTTGGGGTAAATCTTCCTCTTGGGGGCATCTTTGAAGTCCTCCAGTTTTCTCTCTCACCACCCTTCCTTCCCTTTCTTCTCCAATTCTCCATCACTGTGCCAGAGATACTTCTTTCCCAGACACTTTCCACTACAACCGTCCTATCTAAAATGCAGAATCATCTGTCTCAATGAGGGGAGCTGAGCTACATCCAGGAGCTCACCAGGTGCTATCTTTGCCCTGGAAAACACACTTCCACAACTCTAAGCCAGAACTAACAACAACAACAAAAGTGGTTTGGAGAAGGCTATTCAAGGTAGATTACTGTTAATAAAGAAATGAGTGGAGATACACATATATCCATTAATGGGGAACCTGTGAGATAACTTACTATATCCACAAACTGGATTATTTTGAAGAAAAAAATGAGAAAGATCTCTTTTAGACTACCTAGGATAACCAAATAGTGAGGAAAAATTCTCTTTAGGAATATTTTCGCTAATTAACAAAAAGAATGATGGAATTAGAATACCATTATTTTACAACACCTAAGGAATTAATGGATTTAAGCAAGAAGCAGTATGAAGCAACAGATGTGTTCTTCCAATTGTGACTTAATCCTGCACACACCCAGAAAAACACCACACACACACACACACATACTTGAATTTTAATCATCAAGCCTCGAGGTTTAAATGTCAATTTTCAGAAAATCCTTGGAATGTTCAGATGTGTGGAGCACCAACAGAAGGACACAATCAGCTAAATTCAAACACTTTAAAATTTAAAAAGATACTTCTAAATATCCATGGATCAAATAGGATTTATAGGAGAAAATTTACACAGAAATGAGTAGAGATAAAAAAAAATACAATATGCCAAAATATATGGACTGCAACTAATGCATTTCTGAGAGGAAACTTGTGGAACTAAAATGCTTCCATTGGAAAAGAAAAACAAAGCTCCAATTAATGTTCTAAATATCTAGTTAAAAATTTTTTTAAAAAGAAGACAAAAATAAACCAGAAGCCACAAAAAGGAAAGAAATAATAAAGAGCAGATATTAATTTTTTTTAAAAAAAGGTAACTACTATAATTAAACAACTATGTGATTGTTTAATATAAATCACCCTGGGAAAAAATAAATCATTGATAACCTCTAGCATAACTAAGAAGAATAAAAAGTGAAAAGACACAAATCACCTGTATCCAGGATGCAAAGGCCAGCTACAGAGCTCATAGCCATTGGGAAGACAGTGTATGTGGCAGTAGGTAACAGGCAGACCTCACAATTTACATGAAATGGAGCCGTTCCTTACATCACACAGACTATGACAACTCATCCATAGGAAACAGATCACTTAAATTGTCCTATAATTATTAGTAAAATTTGTTTCCTAATTTAAAACTCAAATAAAAGAAATTTTTAGGCCATTATAGTTCCACCGGGGAATTCAACCTAACATTTTAAATACAATTAACACAAATATACACAGTCTATTTCAGAAAATGGAAAAGGTAGGAATATTTCTGCCTTTTATGAGACTACTCTTTTCACATGGGGTCTCATGGCCATTCCTATGCCTGCATAGGAATGAAAGGGAGAGAGAAGAGAGGAGCAAAGAGGGGGGGGAGAGAGAGAGAGAGAGAGAGAGAACCAGGTAGGGGAATGAGCTCACAACATCAGGCTCCCTCTGTCTCTTCTCACAAGGGCAATAAAAACTCCACTTAATCCTAATTCCTTTGAAAATCATCTCCAAATATAATCACATTAGGCTTTAACATATGACTTTGGGGGACATGAACATTTAATCCAAACAACATTACATAAAGAATATAGAAAGAAACCCCAAAATTCAACTCTAAAAATTCAATTAGAAATCAATCAAAAGATATGAGCAGAACAGACATGGCTGGTACAGATATGCATGTGAAAGGATGTTCAACATAATTAGCCTTTAAGGAAATAAAAATTAAATCCACAAAGAGATATCATTATAAACTATGATTGAAATGTTTAAAATAAAAATAAAATTTACAAACAAACAACAACTCCCCACATGCTCTGCTGGTTACTGTCTCTCTCTTGGAAGTTTGCACGTGAGGTGCACACAGAGCCTGGCTCTCTAGAGGGGCATTTGGAGGTGAGGTCTGTGTGGCTTTGAGCTGGGAGGCCCATTTGCATCCGTGAGTGTCTGTGGTCAAGTGCAAGATCTGCCTGGATTGAAACAAACATAAGAGTTAATGCATTTCCTGCTCGCTGGGGCAGGGGAGGGTCTGGCAGTCTGCTGCCTTGGCCCCTGCCACCTTTCTGCTTCTCAGACCAGTATCTGGTTCACGCGGCAGTACTTGGGGTCCTTGTGATGAATCTGCCTTCCTTTGGCAAGACTGGTTTTGTTTCTTTCACAAAGGTCTTCCTGACTCAGAGGGTCCATTTAACAACCTCTTGGGTCTTTATCGTCTACTTTTCTTGCTTCTACTACTTTATTCTGGATCCTTCTCTTCAAGATATTGAACATCAGAGCACTTGGGATCAGCATGGACGCAAACAGAAACATCATTTGAGAGCTGGTGAACTTGCTTCAAGTACAGCTTGACAGTTCTGTGAGATAGCGAAATGACTTAAGTTTCCTATTTTCCAATGGAAATATACTCGAAATCCACAGAAATTAGTGTCACTCTGAAACTCAGGAAAAGGAGAAAATGTAAAGTTTTTAAATTCATGACATTATATCCAGTGCCTACATCCGTTGCTTGTCTGTGAGGACATGGACATATTTTGATACCATCAAATAGTAGAAAACTTTAAATAATACTATAAAGTGGTAAGAAAGATAAAATTAAAAACCAACTAAAAGTCCTGTGTTGATCAACTAAAGTTATAGTAAAACCTAAGCCTATATACCTGTTTATTACATTTTCTACTAAAATAATATATCAGCACTGTTCTTTGTTTTATTCATCTAACTAGACCTGGTGGTTTAGATGGGAGAAAAAGCCGTTAAACCAATTTATTGGTTTTTCATGTCTTAGATATCTAAGTTTGAACTTAATTTCTTACTTTTCATCTGATGATTTGTACTGTGGCAATAATTTCTAAATATATTTTTTAAAGAACTTTAGAGCATTCATAAAAATAGAATAGTTTATAAAAGTATTTTCCATTCAGATAATATTATAATCATGATTGAATTTGGAATATTCTGTTCTCATAGAAATGAAACTTTTGATGGATAGAATTAGTTAATATAAAGAATTAAATGCAACATCTTTTTAAAGGTCTATTCCGCATTTTATTTATTTATGTATTTATTATTTAATTTGTTATGCTGGAAGCAGTCAAAGAAACTCTCTCAAAATAACAGTTGAATTTCTTCACTTAATATGATGTTAAATGCAGATGGAAGTGAGTGTAATACAAAGCTGTCTACCTCCCAAATATTTTGATAGTTAAGAAATGAACCTCCATATTATCTCCAGTAAATTAATACCTCTGTAGACTTTGGAACATGATGATGTGGTTTAGTTTAATTTCATTTCAAAAGACCACTAGAGGTAATATAGATAGCTGATCTTTATGAGTGTCTTTATGAATGCGGCATAAACAACTAAGGAAAGTCTAAGCTTAAAAGTCTAAATTTTAAATGGTGTGTGGAGATTTTTAAATAGAAGCAGGATACATCTTAGTTTACTTTGGTTTGTTCTGTGGATCTGTTATGTCATCTGAAGGTAAGATATTTCTCAGTAATAACAAGCAATAAATCTAACATCCACGAGGTACTTTTCTCACACACTGATGCTACCAGTTTATGAAATAAAGGATGTTTACTTATTAGCCTTTGAAAATGAAAATCTACATTCAAGTGTTATGTACAATTTTAACTTGAGTATATTCTAAAGAAAATCACATTAGTAAAAACCACTTCATGGCCAGGAAAGAGAAAGCTGACACAATCTCAGTGCAGCCGAAGCACCCAAAGATACGGATGCTAGAGAAAGATGACAGAAATGTAAACCTCTCAGAGCCCTCCCGGGAGAGGATGAAGTCAGACTGGTCATTTCCAGATCAGTTAGAGCTGAGTGTCCAATTTATAGGTTACACGGCCAAGGCCTGAGTCACGAAGGGTTGCCGTAAATTGCTTTGAATGAAAACCCACTCATCAGTCTTTATACAGCAAAATCAGATTGTTATTGAAATCAAAGACATGTACCATGTACCAGACCCTGTTCTAGGCTACATGGATATTGCAATGAAGACAAAAAGGGTGGCTTTTTGTAGCTGATAGGGCAAGACAGGCATTAAATAAGACAAAGAAGTGACATAACGTGTTAGAACCAGAGGGCAATTGCCAAAGAGAAAAAGATTCAGGAAATGTGGATTGGCAATTTTGTAGTAAGGAAAGGTCTAAATTTAAATTGAGTGGTCAGGGCAGAGTTCAATGAGAAGATGGTCTTTGACTAAAGACCTGGAGAGTGAGAGGGAGGGGATGTTAAAGGGAACTCTGCAGACCCGAGCAGAGCATGCTGGAATGGTCCAGAACCCCGAGAGAGCCAGCCATGTGGCTGGCTCAGCATCAGGTGAACCCAGTGAAGAAAGTAGGAAGTGAGTTCTGAGGAGTGCCGAGGGCCTCCTGATATGGGGAGCCACTGGAAGGTGAGTGGAGGGCTGACTTGGTGGGATTTGAATGGTGTCCGCCTGCTGTGTTAGGAGTAGATTGGAGTGTGGAGGTGGGCCATTGTAGAAGCTTGGAGAACAGTTCTGCCGTTTTCAGGCAAATTACTCCCCTGCCTCCCCTCCCTCCACACACAGGCTTTGGTTTCCGTATCTTCAAAGTGAAGATGGTCGTACCTATCCATCAGAGTCGTGAGAGTAAAATAAATTCTTATCTGTGAAATACATAGTCTAGCGCCTGGCACATAGTACAGTCACCTGCTTGCCAACCTTACTGTCGTTACTGTAACAAGATAGCAATAGATGGAGGCCATTTTCACCAGGCGGGTTGTAAATGGAGCTCTGGGCTGATCTTCTGAAGATGAAGCCAACAGGACTGACTGACCAGCCGGAGGGGAGGTAAGCATGGGAGGAAGATGGTAATGTCAAGCTGGCCTCCGCAATGGGGAGTATGCAGGTTGAGGATGGTCTACAAGAGAAGATCTAGGGGCAGGAGACTATATCAGGATCTCAGTGTTGGCCCAATTCTTGAGATGCCTTTGATTCATCCAAATGGAGAACCTGAGTAAACAACTGCACAGAGAAATCTGCCCACACAGAAGCCTCAGCCCAGTTGACTGAAGGTGCATAAGATTGATCTCCTTATTTTCATTCTTAGCATTAGCTTTATTTAGATTTTCTGCTACATCCCAATGACCAGCATTTTTACATTGAAATAGTCTGTTTGATATGAAAAATCATATTTAGTACACAGATTCAATACAATATGGGAATTATCACTTTCAAACCCAGGACGCAATGAAGAAGGCTGATGGCACTTGCAGCTGCTACCAGAATCCTAGTTACTTACAGGATTTTATATGCTATTAATATAATAACACCATTTGCAATTACTGCTAGCGCGCAATTATGAGCACATATTGACAATTTATCAGCTTGATACTTGAACTCACTTTGCAATCCTGGAAATATTTCTTCATTTCTAAAGTCATTAGAATGGGAGTTAATGGTGGCTTTTACACGTATCCTTCTGTAGGAGACAATTCTAGAATTGTTGATGTGCATTTAGTGGTAAATAAGGAAAGCCACTTGTCCCTCTCTATCTATAACTAGAAGTAGGAAAAAATGTACAAACAATTGAGATGCATTGAGAGTGTGTTGCGTCCCAGGTGCTGCGCTATGAATTTAAGTGCATCCCCATTTTCAAATACAGGTAAAGAAACCCAGATACAGAAGGGTCTGGAATTTTGCCTGTGGTCACTTTCTACAGAATGGTGCTGGAGTTTGAAACCCAGACACTTAACTCAAGCCCACACTCTTTACCTGACCGTTCCAAGCTCCAGTTCACCTGCTTTTCCTGCCCTGGACCCTAGGGTTTCTTCTTTGGTGTGTGCTCTAACTTAATCCAGGTTTATGCTTTCTGTCTCACCTGTCTGTCTGTCCAACTTCCCAATTGTCTTGTCCAGAAGGGATAGAGTGTACAGAGAAGCTGAGAAAACAAACCAGTCAAGTTTTCCGAGTTGAGAGACATTTTCAGATGGTTCAAAGTGGAGCCATCGCTGTCTGAAGGCAGGGTGTGGGGGACAAGGTGGGACTCAGGATAGATGTAATAGACAGAATGAGGTCTGTGTATTAGCTCTGGATTTTAGTTTCCTGGTCGTTCTATTCAATAAAGAGTATTCTTTCTAGTGGACAGAAAAAAAGAATTGCATAAAGCTCCCTAATTCCTTCTTATAAATACTTTGTTTCATGGATGTCACTACCTATTACCTCTCAAAGAAACCAAATACCCAAAGACCAGGATTGGAGACGAGAACTGGAAATGTGAAAAGTGCTGACACAGGTAAATCTATTTGGGAAAAAAAAGACTGAACTCCTTTCCCTTTGGATTAAGTGCAGGGCATGTATTTTTATCTGGAAATAAGTCCTATTACTGACATTTGGAGGCTGGGCTTCAGCCGATTTTAAATATCTTCAGGAGTGAGGAAGACTATTTCTCAGGATTGCTTGGCATTAAGTACTAAATGATTTGCCTTAGCTCCTTTCAGAGAAAGAGAAACAAAAGATTTGCAATTCTTTCGGCTGCCCTTCTTGATAAAACTCAGCCTGCCAGGCAGAAGCACACAATTTGTTCATCCACAGCAAAGAATTTCTTGTCTTCAATGTCATCATGACCCCTGGGATGTGAATTAAATTAATGTTAAAAACAAATTCTGACGTTTATAGTTAATGATTTTTTAGAAATATATCTGCAAGTAGTTGCTGCTGTTAGATCATATGCATTAGTGTGTGTGCAGGTACAGAGGATGAACTGGAGCTGCTTTTGATTGCAGAATCATAGAATCACTTTGCTTACTTTTTAAGATGAAATTCTTTGATGCTATGACATAAAATTTCACAAATCTTGTTGTGTACCATGATGAAAATATTACCTTTAGAAAAACACATTTTTATGTGTGTGTGGTTGCCAGTATCTAGACCCCCTTCCCATTTGGGGGAATTTCTTTATTAGTAGGGGTTTGTTGGAGGAAAGACCCCACAACCCAGGACCCCACTTCATACCTGAGAAGCACTAGAGGATAGTGTATGTTTTCTCCCCCTCACAGGTGTTCTGCTGTGGGCATATGAATTATGCTCAAGCAAGTGGAGGTTCCCCATTGAGCTCCTGAATTTTGAGCAATGATGCAAAAATGACAAGTTATATGTGGAATGCTTTCAGATCAGGAATCCTAGGATTCATATCCCAAGTGAGTCCAGGGGCACAGCCTCCAGAAGCAGTGGTGAGTGTGGGACCAGCAGCAATAGCTGATGAGGATGAGTATGCTTGACGTCGACCAGAGATGCAGATGCTTCCTGTTTTCTGCTCTTTATCAAGGCCTGGTCTCCAGACCTGTCCCACCTCTGTGACCCAGCCAATCGACAATCAATATATACCTTATACATAAATAATCAAGGGGTGGTTTCTCCAGCCCGTAACTCAGAAACTTGCCTCGTAAAACATTTGTAGACATTCACTTTAAAATTCATTTTTCATTCTCATAATAATGCAGAGAAGAAAAACAATATAACTCAATATAACTGAAGAAGCCAATTACAGACTAGACTTTCTGTAAACCACCTCTTCTTAAGGTGCTAAGTTTTATATTCTCTTTTCCTAATTCTATTTTTAATTGGCTTCATGCAGTTAAATTTCTTTTTCTAATTATTTATCTTTAAGGAGGTGAGCTCTTTTACTAAAGTATAATTAACAACCAAGAGACCCTTTCTATTGCTCTTGGGTTTACCCACTGACAACTCTAACAGGGTTGCTTTTAAATATTTTTTCAGAAAGACATACTTGGGAATAAGACTTGTGTAATCATATCTAAGTAATAAATTGTCCAAGTACCACCTAGTGTCTTTAAGATGAAGAAAAGGGACATGGAGCTTACAGCAAAACAGGTCCTGAAAGTGCTCTCCTCGAGGACACAACAGACCCTCAAAATCTGCAGAAAATTTTCATGTGTTCAGATTTTTGTCCAATCCAGAGTCCTGTAGATGTTGATTTCATATGCTGAGTGGGGGCTGATCTTGTTCCATTTCTTCTACAAACCAGCAGAATGTTAACGAAAGATAATCTCCCATTACATGTGTTCACACCCCAAGTGCTCACTTTCCTGATTAAGGCACTTTACCATGCAGCGCTCCAGCTCCACGGTCTGCTCCCATCATTTTTGGAGGGTCCGTTCAAAGCAGGCAGCCTCTTGGCTGATGAAAACCTGAGTTCAGATTCAGGAGTTTCTCTTTGGTGTGGTCTCATCAGCCACTGTGGTAGCTTGGGCTCATTGTCATAGTGGAAGTAGGGTTCCAAGAGGAAACACAAGTGTCCAGGACCTCGAGGACTGGGCTTGGAGCTAGAATTTGGTGATTTTTGCCACATTCTCTCGGCAAATCAAGTCAAAAGGCTCGGCCAAGTTCAAAAGCTACGTAAACAGCTGTCACCTCTTATGGGGAGAGCTACGCCATTTACCACTGAGTACCTGAGGCCCCTTATGGAATATTCTACCATAAATTATTATGTGTCAAGTGCTACTTTAAAGGCTTTATTCTTATTTCATTTAACTGTTCAACACATAGGGCCACTATATTATTAGTGTGTCTGTTTGATGATAAATAACAGATGCGGCAGCGATGGAAAGGGAATGGTGTCCCAACATGGGAAACATGCAGAGGTCAGCAAGGGAGCTTCTCTCCCTCCTGCTCCTCCTCTTCTTTCTTCTATACTTTGTACTTCTAAATCCAAGAATAACAGAAGGGAAAATCAAGAAACTCTCCTGATGCCAAGTTTCTCAAATGGTTGTTTGTCTATTAGGAATGAGGCAATGCATCTCTGTGTCCAATGTATCTAGTTAATGAAAGTTAATTAAACGCCCCCTCTAGTAGCTATGATAAAAGCTATGATTGGAGTTGTCTGTGTGCATTTATTTCTGAATTATAGACATTTTAGTATGAGTTTAGAACAGGCCGATACTACACCTGCTTGTCAGAGTCTGTCTATTGGAAATGGAAGATTCTGTTTCCCCAAAATCGAGCTCAGCCTTGGCTACTGTACCACTTACTTTACACCACGTCATCTCAGCTGAGCTCACTGCCTGGTGGGCTGATTCCAGACAGTTCTTGCTGGAATTCTTAATGAGTTTTTCTTATATTGAGGCAAATACTACTTTACTAATAATTCTACCCATTCGTCATTTCTGTAATTATCCTACCAATAGAACCTTCCCCGGCTTTTCCCGTTTCCTCACCTTGGTTTATCTTTTATTATAGTACTTTCCATTACTTCACTTTTTAGAATTTTTGGTTCAGCTTGCTTGTATACCACTGTTTTCCCACTAGCACATTCACATTGAAACACGTGAAGTAAAGAACTTGGTTTTGTTCACTGCTATTATCTGCCAGGCATAGGACAATGTTGAGCACACAGGCAGTTATTAAGCTTTGCTGGATATATGTATGTTGCCCTCACTAAACAAGATTCTCTGACATTACTTATTTGGAGGGCAGTGTGCAAATCTGCGAACACTGCCCCTTTTTTTTTCGGTACCAGAAATTGAACCCAAGGGTGCTTAACCACCAAGCCATATCCCCAGTCCTTTTTTATGTTTTATTTTGAGACAGGATCTCACTAAGTTGCTTAGGGCCTCACTAAGTTGCTGAGGCTGGCTTTAAATTTGTGATCCTCCTTTCCTCAGCCTCCCAAGCCACAGGAATTATAGGCATGTGCCACCCGCCTTTTATATGTTTGCCAAAATTTCCAAAAGAATTGAAAAAATGAAGCTGTGTAAAGAACAAAGTGGAAACTGTAGAGGCTCATATTATTGAGATACTGGGCAAAACTAACATTGTTTGGATCATTATTCAAAGTTATGAATCCCCTGACTGTACTTTAATCCAGGTTATATTTCTCCATGATTTTAAAGAGATAAAAATGACATCTAGATCATCTAATACATGACTGAAGATAGTAAGATGTATAAGGAAGAAATAGGTCAATTAAAAGGAGCCCTCAACATCAGCAAGATTTCAAAAATAAGGACATGCACAAGGGAAAATTGCAGATATCCATCCCAGGGAGAAAAGTGGAATCATCCTTCTGTCTGAGGAGAGTTGTCTCATTGAGAAAGTCTACCACCAACGTACAGGACCAATCCTCCCATCCGATGCTACAAAAAAACCGGACCTCTTATTTATTTGGATTTGGGCACAGCATGTCTATAGAGCAAGGATGTGTGGTGCATCTGATGCCAGTATCCAGTTCCAATTTTATTTCTCATTTGAATTCATAAGTTTTTTGTCATTCTAGAAAAGCCTATTAATCTCTGAGCCTTGTGGTTATAATTCAGGATCACCACGTTGTGTCAACGCCAGGACAATGACAGGAGCACACGTCTGAGTTTGGAAGGTGGAAAGACTCAGGACTGGACTGCATCCATCCTTTTGGACAGCCAAGAGGCCTTCCAAGGGCTGGAGCCATCGGCCCTGCCAATGGTGTCCAATGGTTTGAGTATCTCTGGCATTCAAATTAGAAATCATTCATGCATGTTCCCAACCTGACTACTGAGACATTTTCATCAAGCAGTCTGACTGTATTATTTTCTCCCCAAATCAAACATATGCAAAAAAGTGATTGAAAGAATATATGCCTTGCTCTCAAGATCAACCCACAATTTATTTCCCAAAACTATCTAATGCAGTCATAAGAGGGGTCATTAATATTTCCTTATGATTATTTTTCTGCATTTCTATTTACTACAGATTATTTTTTGGAATTCAGCAGCCTTATTCTCTAATTGGTGGACACATCACAACACTTATTTTTAGGTAGCACCCTTCATGCTATTGTGAAATCTGACTTCCAGATCCTTTGTGTAGATTTTTATTGCAAAAATTATTTTGTTTCTTCCTTTTGTTACTTTTTCCCCCTTGTATTAAGTGACACAAAAGAGTGGTGATCTGGTCTGGGGAAATGAACACGTTACTTGCTTGATGCAATGCATGAGCTTCAACTTTAATGGATTCTGTAAGAAAGACCAGTTTACAGCTAGAATTCCTTTATCCCCCAATGGTGACAGGGTAAGAAGAGCCAGGGATTTTCATCAGTGAAGAATAAGAAATATGGGAACTTTTCAAAGGATATGATGATGTACAAGTTCTAAAAATATTCTATTAGCATTTAAAACATGCTCTTATAGTCGACAAAGAACGGATTTTTAAAAAGATTTTAAATAATTATACTGACACATTGGTGCTTTTAAAAGTTACTGGCTATCTATTAGTTAGAAGAAAATAGGGTAGATTTAGGTGTAAAAAAAGGTTTGAGTGTATTTGGTGTACTGAGAAACATTAGTTATTTTTTTCTTCCTTAGGCATCAAGTTGAATAATAGCAACACATCAGACGATTTTTATAACTTGTGTATTTCAAAATGTGTGTTTCTAATGCTAAAGTCAAGCTTTCCTCTTGATATTGGTCAGTGTCTGTTATACCACTAACTCCAGTAGCTCACTCCTGCCCCTGTGCACATGTCATAGTGAGCTGAGGCAACCAACATATCCATCAGTCAATCAATCAGTAAATCAATGGCTAATTTTATATTGTATGTCTGCTATGACTAGATGCTGGGAATAAAGGAACAAAACCCCAAAGTTTAAAATGCGATTATCATCCTATTATGAGATGCTTGTAATCCAATTGCTCCTGCCAAAGCCTGGACTTTCAAGTCAGAGGGAAGGATGGGGCCAGTGAAGAGGAGACCTGGCTCTTCCACTCACTGTGGGTGCCCTGATAGGCAAGGGGACCACTTAAGATTCTGTTCTCTCCTTCATGAAATGGAGTTTTCAAGAATTGATAAGATCAAATAAAATAATATTCCTTAAAAACCTACCTCAGTTCCTGGCATATGTAAGAACTCAAAAATATGACGAATGAATTATTAGTTACTGACTCATTATTCCATCCTTTTGTTGATGCAACAAACATATAACAGTTTCAGGTACCGGGAATATAAGTATGTATCATCCCCTTCTTTCAAAGTTTCT
Source organism: Xerus rutilus (assembly GCA_028644305.1). Lineage (NCBI taxonomy): Eukaryota > Metazoa > Chordata > Mammalia > Rodentia > Sciuridae > Xerus > Xerus rutilus. The sequence goes on from CM053401.1 coordinate 173,858,813, forward strand.
ACCACAAAATGAAGGAAACCAAAAGTATTGTTGGCAATGTAGTGTTTTCATTATTTAAGCAAATGTTTATTTGTAGAGAATTTGGAGGGCGGTTCCAAGATGGCGGAGGGCGGTTCCAAGATGGCGGCGTAGACAGTCCACTCTGCGCTAGGCTCTTAGGGACCAAGGCTGGAAGTGGTGGAGGCGCCGTTTTCCAGCCAGCTTCCAGGCATCATTCTTCAGCTCAACATCCCACGCAGGAATTTC
>CM053401.1:173859558-173890133 GCA_028644305.1 Xerus rutilus
TCGCCCTTATCTCTATAGTGGGTGCTTATCTTAGCTTTTATAGCTCACCACTGAAGTCTGTATCAAATAGGAGCAATCATTATGTACTTTTAATATGGCTAGAGAAAATAGTGAGATCTGGTGTCAGCTGCTCAGCAACATATGGGAGGTTTCTGGGAGTCCAGGTCTGTAAGTCATCTCTAATTTGCATACACTGGGAACCTTTGCTGGAACTTATTCATTAGTTTCAGAAAGGTCTGTTCTAGTTTGCCACAGTACAGGTTAAAAAAAGAAAGATTTCTGAAGAATCCAAATGCAATACTCATAATATTAGAATGAATTGACTTCAAGCTAATATGTTTAATCTCTAAGCTTTTTCCCAAGCAGATCCTCAAATAAACATTTGACTGATTGACAGTTAGTAGGTGTTACCTTCCAAATTGAAAACTAATTTTAATTTAACCTTCAAATTGTTGAGGAAAAGTATTAGCATTCACTCAATAATTAGACTGAATTGGTCTGAGAATTTAAATACTGCCTTGACACCAAACATTTCAAACTGTGTATATTTCACTACCTTAAATCTATACCAGAGACCAAAACTGTGAGATATATTTAATCAGTTTGTGGTATACTTAAGTAAGCAAGTGAATTTCAAAGCTTAATTGCTGATATTTGAAAATAGAAATCAAAACCAAGTGTGAGACAATGTGCTTTCTCCTCTGATTTCTGGATAGCACGTGGTGTTTTTTCATATTAGAGATGGAGCACCTATGCTGCTTTCTTTCTTGTCTTTTATTCAGCATAACCATCAAGTATCTACCCAGCATAATATCTGTTTTCTATGAAACATCTGCCACGTTTTTAACATTTGGGCAGTGTTTTTGTTAGTTTTGCATCACTGTGATCAAAATACCCAACAAGAACAACTTAGAGGAGGAGAAGTTTATTGGGGCTCATGGAATGAGAAATGTCAGTCCATGGCAGGCCAAGTCCATTGCTCTGGGCTGGAGGGGAGGTAGATGATTATGCCAAAGGTCATGGTGGAGGAAAGCTGGTTCCCTCATGGCAGCTAGGAAGCAGAGTGGGGGGGGGGCCTGTGGGGAAGAACAACCCTTCCAGGGCATGTTCCCAGTGACTCACCTCCCCCAGCCACACCCCACTTGCCTATAGTTACCACCGGGTAAGTCCATTTGAACTAGAATGGACTGAATTAGGTCACCGCCCTTGCAAATACAATCATTTGACTTCCAAATATTCCTACCCTCATAGATGCATTTGGGGGAACTCCTCACATCCAAACCATAATAGGTTCTTTACATGCATTAAAATGGGCACCAGAGTGCTGTTTTATGAGATAAATTGTCTTTTCTTTTAAAATCGGAAATGAATCCAAGATGCATGATAAATGCTACTTTTATCTAATTCAGTTTTTCTCATCCCCACCACCTTATAACATCCATGAGGAGTGGTTCTATAACAAATGATCAAACTTGGGCCAATTAAGTGAATTCTTTTGCATTTTTCTCAACTGAAGTTTGGGAGAAAGACATCTCTTCTTTAAGTCATAGAACTGGAAGGTGAAGCTGGCATGGGAAGTAGCCATGTTTTCTCCTGTGCAGACAGAGATAAGACCAAGCTTTGAGAGCAGAAATGACAGATGAGTGCCAAAGAATGTCGAGGGATCAGACCAAAACTTCTCAATGACAGTACAAGTGACATTTTCGGCTTCATATATCCCTGTCTTGAGGAGTGCCCCAGGCTGGCCTCTGCTCAGTAGAGCAACACTGGTTGCTCTCCTTTTCCTGCAGTTTGACAACATAAGGTCTCAGACATTGTCAAATGTCTCTCTGTGAGTCTGGAAGAGGAAAAATACCTGCACTGAGAACCACTGACTTATAAATGGATGTATCATCTGCCATTGTATTTGCCAATTATTTGAACTGTGAAATCTTCCTCGTTTGATTAATCTAATCTGTAAATCACACATGATTCTCAACTCCTATGTACATGACAAGTAACTTGCTCAAGGTCACAATGATAGTTAGCCCTCCATCCTTGTGTGAAGGGGTGGGGTTGTATGCCATAAGAGAAACATACAGAGGAATCCACTTCTGTATGCATCCAGAGGAAAATTATGATGGATCTGAATGCAAAGAGTTCTGGAGTACTCCAGATTGTTGATCTGTGAAGCACATAGACTAAGATGTGCTTCCAAAACTTTATCCTGAGTTTAGCTATACCTGTGAAATGATTGGTTAAATAAGTAAAATATGTTCTTTGATTATTATAGGATTATTTTATTATTATAGGATTTCTCAGAAACTCTAAGCTGCTGCTGTGTTTTAATAATCTTTACCAGTTTCTCAAATTTCTACAATCAGTTCTTAAGAGTTCCAGTTAACATGATGAACATTCTGCAGATCTCAAGGTCAGGTAGGATGGTCCACCAAGCCAAAGGCAGTCCAATGTGGGAGACAAAGAGTGAGTATTCTTGTGGCCTCTTTTTTTTTTTTTTTTGAGTAGGTTTATCTGCACTCAGAAGTTGGGATTGGTGATGCACTATTTTAGAAGAGACAGCTTGAAGATTCATAGCAAAAGCAATCAATGACAATGAGGAGAATAACAAGATTTCTTTAGGTATCTTGTTGCTCCGCAGAGGATGGATCACAGTGAGGTAGCTAGTGGACAAGGCAGTGATGCTCCACTGAAATGGATCACAGCGGAAGTGCCACAGGTTCTGACGATGTCAATGTCATCAAAATGGATGAAAGATTTGACTTTCATCCATCAGGCTGACACAAAAGATTGTTTATTAATAATCTTCTATTTGACATTACTATGTGGAATCACTTGGACAGGTGCTTCTAATTTCAAAGGTCACATGACTTTCTTTTCTTTTTAACACCAATGGCCACAGTTTATGGGAAGATAATGCACATCAGTGTTATGGCTTAGAATCTGGCCTCACTGGAACAGGTGCTCTCTTTAAGAAATTTTTTCTAAAAGTCAATTCCACTAGCTCTATATCTGATGCCATTTTTAGCCACAAAACATAAAAATATCAATATATCCAATTCTGCTACACAATACATGGGGGCCACATCTGCCCTGAGCCTCAGTGTATGGCTTTCTTGGTAAATTTGCAAATGGAAAGCCTTGAGTGACTCGCTGGCCACTTCTTTGTGTTAAAATTGTTGGGGTTATAATGGGCATCTTTGGATCAGATACTTTCTGGCTCTTGCTATCTCATTGCCTGCATGCTAGAAGATAAGGATTTGGCCAACCAGCAAGGGATTGCACAGGGAGCTTGCAGGGTCTCGCTCATGCCTGGCAGCATCTGAATGCTCTTTGTCATTATGCAAGTTATCATCCATCAGCAGGCAGCTGTGTTAGGACTTCCAGCCAGCAAGGCAAACATTTGTGCTTGTGGCTTCCTCCCTGAGCATGCTGGACCCAGGGCCCATCAGACAAGAGGACTGCATACATAGTCCCTGCACGCTGCACGACCACTTTAACAGCTGTTCCAGGCCAGTGTTGGGATGCTCACCTGGCAGCCCTGTTGGAGCTTGGAGAGAGATGCGCAGATTACAGGCTGTTTGCTCAACACAAAGGGCTTTCTGTGGAAGAACCATGGGAGGGAGGGATGGGGGCATGAAGCTGAGGATGAAGCTAACAAAACATTTCTGAATAAAACGGACCAGATGATGTAGTCACAGGAGTGTACAAGATCAACCTAACTCAAAACGCAGAAAAGACAAAACATATTTGGGTCTTGACACTGTGACAGGTAGCTTAAGCAGTTGTGTTAAAGGGAAAAGACAAAAGAAAACTGATTCCATAACCAACAAAAAATACTTATCAAGCACATTGCATATGACCTGATACCTGAGAAATGCAAGACAGGAAGTTAGTGCCCAATGACCTGGGCAATTTGCAGTCGTTTGGGTTAGTTAAGACCAAGCCACAGGAAGCAGGTGGCAGAAATGCTATGTTTTATAAAGAGCTAAATTTCCACGTGTGGAACTAGCAGGAAGGAAGAGTGAGAATCTCAATCTTCTAACCTTTAGGCCTCTCTGTGGACGCAGGTGCACAACGCCCCTTATTTAAATCACAGGGATCTCATGAAGGCCAAATAAACAGGAAATGTCCCTAGGTGGGGAGCGGACCCTCCCAGGAGCTGCGGAAGACTTAACTGCACAGAATCACACAGGTGTATCTGTTAAAGTTTGAGACAGACCTGAGCTGAGGCCCTAGGAATCTGCATGATAAGCAAACATTTCAAGTGTTTTTAATAGTTAATTTGAAGGTTTTACTTGGAGAAAAGTTGCTTTAAAGATACAAGGATGCAAAGGCAATTCAGCCTAATGTTTCCTAGCAGTCTGTTACCTGGCAGCCACTGCAGAGCCTTTAGCTGCATTCAAACATTGAGTTTGCATAGGTGCATTACATTCTTGGGGGAGAAGGTTTGTAAACATCTTTATACTCTTGGGACAATTTGCCCACAGCTCCATACACACCATCATCTCTGAAGATATTTCCATGTGTCTATCTGCCTATTTTGCAATGAGCAAAACCACTGGCTCGATCTCTCCATCCCCAGCTGAGGCCTGGGAAGTTCAGCTTACCTCTTTTCTGAGGTTCCCATGTTTGTTCTGTCCTCTGCAAAGCCAAGAGCGCAGCACAGCACTCCAAGGGCTGGGCTTCCCAGCCCTACGTGTGCTTGCTCTCTAGGGCTCACCACATTGCACCAAGATTCCTTGCTTTCTCCCAGTTGAAATATGAGGCAGCTGAAGGCCAGGACCATGCCACTGAATTTCTGCAGATAATGTGTCTGACCATCACCTTTATCTGCACAAAAGGAGAACTCCTTACTTCTAATCATTGAATGAAGGTGTGTGTGTGTGTGTGTGTTCTGAATGTTTAGAAAGAGAGAAATAGACAATGAAGGACATTCATTTCAATTTCTTCTTCTTCCCTGAAGATGCAACTCAAGAGCAGTTTGGTAATGAAGACAATCCAAGATAAAGGGATTTCAGTCCACCCAGCTGAGGTCCTCATGTCCTTGGATATTCAAACAGAATGTTGGTCTTCCGATCTCAAGGGTATGTGGTCTGGTTTTCCAAGGTGTCAGAAATAAACAGGACCCTGATGTCAAAAATGATGCATCACCAATTACAGAGAAACTAAACCTGGAGAGGTTTGTTTCCACAATGGCATAACTAATCCCCTCTCACAGTGGGGGACGCAGCTCAATCTTAGAGCCTCAGCCTCCACTGTTATCAGACAGGTTTGAAGAGCAGGTGCTGATATGAACCCCTGTTCCCACCCCAGACCTGCAAGGCATGCTTCCTCTGCCTGAGTTCTGCCTGGTTTCCCCCCCGAGAATGCATTTATTTTCAGCTGTGGAAGAAATTCACTTTCCTTCAAACAAAGAGCTGTTTCGGCCAGGGACTTTTACTGGATGAGCAAGAGCTATAAATAACCCTCATCCCCTTCCACCGTAATCTTGGATTTTCAATCACTCTGCCTCGGCATTCGAAGACTTCAGCCTGGCAGGAGAAGCGACTTCAAGCCATGTTTACGGTCACCAAATAATGAGGCCGTTGGCGAGGCTGACAAGAATAGACTATCGGTGCTGCTTCTATTGTGTGCTGGCGATTGCACAGGCTTTCAGAGAGGAAAGGCAGACACCGTCTTGGAAGTGGTGGGGTCCCCACGTGACAATCCAGCTGTTCTTCCCATAGTCGAGACAGATGGCTGCGATTCTGTTCTGCATGTCTCTGGTATTGCCACAGGAAGAGTGAGGTGGCAGAGTTCTGGTGAGGGCACTGCTCTGTGTGGAAGAGAACTGGATGCGGCCCCTGAGGAAAGCTGGTGGTGGCTGACAGAGCTGGACAGTCCTCAGTTCAGGCAATGCAGGCCTTGCAACAGGAAGGAGAAAATCAGAGTCATTGACCCATTGTGTGTGTATTTGCTGGTGTTTTATTTGCTCATTTTTCCCCGTAGTATTGGCTAAAATGCTTTCCCCTTGTTCATTTGCTTGATTCTTTGGTTCGATTATTGGGATGGTTTTACTGCCTGTTGTTTTTCTTATCATTGATTTACTAACAAGGGACACAGGAGATGTTGCCTCTGGGCTCAGGATCTGGAGCACCCATCTATCCCAGGTCACTTTAAAATCATTCATTTTAAAATTCAACACATACCTTTTTCAGCAACCACTCTGCTGCAGGGCTTCGTCCAGGTTCTGTGGATACAGACAGGAACGGGTTGAGCACGGCTTTGCCTCCAAAGACCCATATCCTGGCCAGAAAAAGCAGAGAACAAACACAAATTATCATTGTTATTGCTGGGAAAAAAAATAAACCAGGACATGTCAGTGACTGGATCTGGGAGGCTCCTCAGATCCAGTGGTCTCCAGTTGGTCTTGAAGAGCTGAAGTCTGAGAGGGAGGAGGCAGCCTTGGGATGCCCTCAGGGAAAAGATTTAAGGTCAGAGGAAATCCAAGTAAACTCTAAGTTTGTAAGACAGTTATGAACGTGTACAATCCAAGGAAGAGCAAGACACTTGGAGGGAGGGCTCTAAAGGCTGAGCTGCATGGGGTACGGTGGAGATCCTGGAAGAAGCTGAATCCTACAGATGGGGCGCACACCCATGGCAAGGTGGCTCGACTGTGGAACTGTGCAAGGAAGAAAACAACGGAGGCTCTACACAGGGTAGATGAAGGCTCAGCTTTAAATTAGGCTAAGATTATCCTCATCAGTGTTGTGGGAAAAGACTACAGAGAGAGAAAGAGACAGAGGAGAGGGCAGATCACTGAGTTTCCCACGGCAAAGATGATGGCAGCTTGAACAAGAACCAGTGAAGGAGAGAGAGAGAGAGAGAGAGAGAGAGAGAGAGAGAGAGAGAGAAGGTGCATTCAGAATAGATTTGAGAGCAGTCTGGAGGACTTGCTCATGGAGCTAATGATGAGAACGGGAGAAAGGGATCAAAGGCAAACCCTGGATTCCCAGGTTCTGGGCACGCTTGCGTGCTGTGACTTTTCCCTTTCCTTGATCCACATTTCCACCATGTTCCTCAACACGCCTTGAGGGATGACTCGGGGGCGGGGGTCACAATGGTTCACACAGGCTAGCTTACAGCTGTGAAGGAGAGGACTAGCGGAGCAGATGGACGATTGTGCACGTGGATTTGGCAGAGATTACACAAGCAAGATCCAGCTGGGTGTGGAGGCAGCGAAGTGGAGCCTGCATCATCTCACAGGTGAGGCTTCTCCTGGGTCCATGGGACAAAAAGCACGATTCTAAAGTCCTCTCCACCTCTAATATTTCATGATTTCGTGAATATCCCAAAGAACTTCATAAGGTAGAGTCATGCAGGACAAGATTACATAAGCGAGGGTATGTTTAGCTGCATATTGGACTCCAAAATAACAGTGGCTTAAACAAGAAACTGCTTCTCCCACATGCAACCGCGCAGGAGCGATTCTCCCCATCAGGGTTCCAGAGTCCTTTCATATCCTTGCTTTGTTGTCTGTATGGTTCTCCCCTCATGTATGTCACCCAACATGACGCATCCTGATGTCCACGTTCCAGGTCATAGGAAGAGGATCCGTCTCCCTTTGAAGGCATGTCCGGTGGGCTGCGCATGTCGCATACCCTCATCTGCCTGTTGCTGCTGTGTGCAGAGATGCAGGGCAGTTTCAAGGGCCTGGTACCAGAATGCCTGTCAGTGGCTGTACATCCGGCCTGGCCCTGCTCCCTGCACTTCCCACCAGTAAGCATGTGTCCTACCTCATTTCCTGGTGAAGGATGCAGGTGCCACAAAGAACAAGCATCTAAATGTCTTAGGAACTGGGTGTCAGATCCTTACCAGTTTCCCATGGCAGACGGGCACGGTGACCTGCCTTGAAACAGCTATAAGCCTTATTCCACACACTCCTACTCAGGGGCCTCAGGGTCTTCTGGATAGTTCTGGGCATGGCTAACACTTTGTAATCCACTGTGTGCTGCTGATAGGAAGCCCTCTGCCTCTCCCCTCGCCCTGGTGACACTCACATATCACTTACTGGCCACACTGGCTTCTCTGAGAGCTGTGACATTTTGCATAGGATTCCCTAGGTGCCAGTCCATTGGGTTGTTATCCCAGGAATTTTGGACTTCTAAAAAATTTCTACATTTTTATAGGGTATGCTATGGTAATCCAATACTTGTATAAAATGTCTAATAAACAAATCAGGGTAATGAGCACTTCCATCTTTTCAACTATCTTTTCAGCCTGACTTTTTTCACTTAATATAAGGACCTTCATCCATGTTGGTATAAGTCTTCATTTTTTTTAGTACCAGTGTACTCAGGGGTGCTTAACCACTGAACCACATCTCCAGACTTATTTATCTATCTATCTATCTATCTATCTATCTATTTATTTATTTATTTTTGAGACAGAGTCTCGCTAAGTTGCTGAGGTTGGCCTCCAACTTGTGATCCTCCTGCCTCAGCCTCCTGAGCCACTAAGATTATAGGTATGCACCACCATAGCTGGCTAAGACTTTATTCTTTTCAAGCCAAATAGGATTCCATTGTGAAAATGCACCACATTTTCTTTATCCTCTCATCCACTGAAGGTTAGGTGTGTTGATTCCATATTCTGGATATTGTGCACAATGCTTCAGTAAACAGGGGAGTGATCGTTTTGACATTAGTGAATTCATCTCTTTTGAATATAGACTCATTATGGGAATTGCTAGATCACGCGGTGGTTCCACTTTCTCTGTTTCGAGGAATCTCCATACTGCTGTTCATAATACTTCTTACCATTCTTTTAATATTTGATTTATTTTTTTCCTCCATAAAGAGAAAAGGGAGTCAATATTAGCCAGGCATCTTAGCCCCAGATCTGAGAAGCATTCAGAAAATAAATCAGTGCCCAGGAAAAGCGATCTGCTTGTTTTATTTTTCCAGCCCTGGAGTGAGTCGTGTACACCACAGCTTCTAAGCATGCATGCTCAGGGGCCCCTGTCCCACTCATTACCCTCCAGCTCTTCTCTTGGCCTACTCTACATTATGTGGGTCCAGGAGCCGCTCTTTCCTCCCCCCTCAGTTTTCTGTGGAACAGTTTCCTTAACACACAAATTAAATCCTAAAAGAGGAATGGCCAACTGCCCACAGTGTGAATGAGAACCCTGCCTGCTCTCCTGTTCCAATCTCCAGAACAACCAACAGAGGCGTGGCCTCACTGAGTACAAAAGAAGTCCCCTCGGATGCTGACAGTTGTGTCCCCGCTCAAAGCTAAGAGTTTCACATTTAGTGGGTCACTGGGTTTCTCCGAGCAATTTCTTCTAATTATCATCTCATGATTCTCTATGTCTACAGACTCAAGAGCTGAATTCCAGCTCTTAGAAAATATGGCTCCCCTGTCTGCATCTGCATCCCCACCTGTAAAGCCATGGGAACATTTCCACCCTGGCTCCTCTTGCGTCCTCTTTCAGGCCAGGCACCACTTCCACCTCCTATAGTTCAGCTCCTATAGTTTCCTACAGTTATTATCACAATCATTGTAATAACAGGGAGGTAGGTGGGCAGACTGCTCTCTTCACAGCGGGAAGCACTTCCCTTTGAAATTAACTCAATTACCCTCCCAAATTTGTATTATTATTATTTTTTTATCAAAAAAAAATCCTAATGTTGCTGTGGGTAGCAGAGATGATGGAGCTGACAGAAGATGCATAAATAGGTTCCTTGAAAATTTGAATTTACATTATTTATTTACAACAAAATCCATTCTTCCCTCTGCATTCTTCCCAGCACCAATTTTCTATTTCAATCAGATTCTATTCATTTCTTTACACACCACATTTTAAGAACTGTTAACGCGAAATGTAAGTATGAAAATAAATACCCCGATCTTAGTCCAATTGTACCTGTTTTCTTGCCACTTCCAGGAAAGTGGGGATTATCTTCCTTGTACTTAATAGTATCAATTTCAGAAAAGATCTTCTGCGGTAATGCTTTCTCAGGATTCACTCTGCATATACAATGATTATTCACACTTATCCTAGCCTGCCAGAAGCCAGCAGCGATCTCATCAAGGGCGCCATGATGACCTCTAGCCTGGCTTTCAGGTCAGCAGGGTTCGTTAAGGATTGTGTCACCATGACGGCTGCGATTTCACCCCCATTCTTCTCTGCCTTACTTCCTTCAGGTATGCGGATCTCTTGCGAGCCAAATTGGACCACATGCTCGTCTCTAGTCATCTTTGATCCTTTTGTTTCTGTACCTTTTTGTCTTTTTCTCCTTCCTAAAATATCTCTATTGCATGCATCTAACATGTGTCTTCATCTTTAAGATCAACTAGATTTCTCCCTCTTGCCTTTATTATCTCTGGACTCTCAACATCATAAATTCCCCTATCATTTCATTTTCTGTGATGCTCCACGGGGTGTGCTGCTGGCTTCCATGCATGGCTGTGAATGTAACCTGCAGAGCAAATGCAACTGGAGGACAGGAAATCCGGCTTGGCCACTGTGGCGCCTGGACACAAAATGACGGTGAAGGCAGACTGGTCAAAAGTGTTAGAGTCTAGCACATGTCACTTACTTAGTAACGACTGGTCTAATGAGGAAAGGCCCCTTGGTTAAGTGTTGCCCAGCGATGTGTTGGCTGGACAAGGAAAGAAGATGACCTTGCAGAGAGGGGTAGCTGGGCCGGCCCTGTGGCCCCAACACCTGTGTCTGAAGGGCTTCTCTTTTTGGATGGTACATCCACGTGGGCTTGAGGCAGCACTATTCTGGTCCAAACTTGGAGTCACAAATACCGGCTAAACTTCAAAACTAGGAGGAGTCATCCTATTCAATAATAGTGAACGCCTCTGCAACAGTGGCAAACATTACCTGCTTTACAAAGCAGTTTCTCCAAATTCCACCTCCCTGCGTGACTCCCCACCTAGCAGGAAATACCCAACTGCTAACCCTTGGGAATTTGCAAAGTCTGGACCTAGGAGAATAAAACCACAAGATAAAGGGCCTTCCAAGCTCCACTGTCTACCCCGAGGACCTGACTCTCTCTGCTAAGAGCCCAGTGATGGCATTGTGACCTCTGTGCAAGGAAGGCACCTCCCTCTCACAGGGCGTCCAGGTCTTTTATTCTGCAGAAACAGCCAGATCAGACATAGCAGCACTGCAGCCAGGGAAGAAGCATCCATTGTCAGGAGTGGAGATTCACACACTAAACCCTGATCACTTAAAGGGGAGTGATGACCAGGGTTTCCACCCTCTTCCACACTCCTGCAGTTCACTTGAACTCGGAGCTGAACTTTCTAGCTGAGAAACCTCACTGCCTATCACTGCCTTTGACCTATTTGTATGATTTTGGTTCTCTTTACAATGGAGATTTTAATACTGCAAAAATTGTCATCGTCACTCTTTCCTTCTACCTCTTCTAAGTGGCACTTGTGAGTGCTTAGGATCTCAAGGAGCAGGAAACACTGCTTGCACAGAAGCCACGAGAAGGTCCAGGAATAAAAGCAGTGAACACATTGGTCCATAAATAAAGATTTATGTAGACTTAAACGTATTAAGGTTTCCAAATTTGAGTTATGGAAAGAAAAGCCTGTCTTTTCCTAAATTAATGTTTCCTTAATTTTAAAGGAAAATCTCTAATATTCTTGCATCTTTCTTTTAAACTCAAGGGTTTCCGAAATTGAAAATGTAGATGTTTATGGAGGAACTTTGAAACCAAGAATTTAAATTATTCAGTTTTCAAAATTGAATAGACATTGTCAAGCCAGCCTTAAATCAAACTACAGGAAATAAGATGCTTCTCTTATATAAGACTATATTTTATATTTTTAAACTATAAAATGTTAGACTCAAAATATTTTTCAAGCAAAACAAGACACCACATCTAGCTACCACTCCCTGGTGCCTAGGAAACAGACCATGAGTCAGACTGGGAAACTTCCCGCAGTCCTGCAGCGTGGACTGATATGCCTGCTTGTGTCCACAGCCTGCCCTGCCACACGCTCCGGCTTCCTACCAAGAGCTCCGAGTCACTTTTCAATGTGATTCTCAGATGCTGCCCTGATGCAGCTGTTCATTTCGTCAGGGATATTTCTTCCCCTTCACATAGTTTGATATGTATCAAATTTAGCTAATAAATGTGGTGTTTAAAATCAAAGAAAAGGCTAAAAATTTATTGGACTCCCATAATAGAAATAATTTTGTTTTCCAGTATGTGCACCTTGTATCTAACTTCCTAATCAAATAAATTTCAAATACATGAAATTTAAAATGTAAAACAAGTTTAAAATAAGAGCATTTATTTCATATGACATTGACATTTATCCAAACATACTATTTACTTCTTTATTCTACTATGGATTTATGAATTCCTCGTCAAACATATATCCCAGAAGCTCTCCTCCTTCTAGGCACTCAGAAATCCAAGCTCTGTACATATGGTGCCTCCAGATCTGGAGTCCTCTGCAGTTAGCTGGCAAAAGGAAAAAGCAAGAGAAAGGGCAGAGGGTTCTGTAGGATGGTCATGAAAGCGCCATGTATCAAGCACGAGTATATTCTGTTGGTTGTACCTAATGGCAGAAGATGTGGCCTCTGTCCCCATGAATGAAGCTAGATGTGTTTGCTGAAAAACTGCTTAGAACCTGTCACCAGGGTGATTCCAGAATTTGTACTAAGAAAATTCCAGATTTTCCATATCCCTCCTTGAAGATCTAGTAAAAGATTCAAGTGTGAACCATGTATTATTGGTGGGTAAGAGAAGGAAAATCCTTGCAATGGCCAGTTTTCAAACGCTTCTCCTAGGAGCAAGCACAAAGAGGCAGGGTGGGGTGACGTGCACCTATGAAATCGCATGCCTGCAGATGGGAAGTGAACATCAGAGGAAGTGCTACTTTTCTTCATCAACAGAGCAATAAAAGTGGGAAGAATAATAATAAGACTTCCTTTCCATCAACAAATAGGAAAAAGATTTTCCTTGTATTGGCCATAGTTTAGTGTAGAGTGCACCTGGACACTGTATAGCTTAAGTTTGTTGGAAACCCTTTCTGTGGAGCCGTTTTGCATGACTATCATTTACTCTAAAATATGCGTATATTGAATCCATAACTATGCAAGATACACAAAGCAAATAATCATATATATAAATATGTATATGTATTTTAGATATGTACTAGTTAAGTAGAACTGTGAAAAATTAGAAAACCATGTTAAATAGTAGAATGTTTATATAATAATATGATACAGAAATGGATATCACTGAACCATTAATGTCATATTAAAATAATTTTTGCTAGATGATGGCACATGCTTGCAATCTCATCCGCTTGGAAGGCTAAAGAAGGAGGATTACAAGTTCAAGGCCAACTTTAGCAATTTAGCAAAATGTTGTCTCAAACAAAACAAATTAAATAAAAAGGGCTGGGGGCATAGCTCAGTGTCAGAAAGCCCCTGGGTTCAGCTCCTTGGTACTGCCAAAAAAAGGTAATTCTTAATAACAGGATATGCTCATTTATAATTATCAATTTTTTAAAAAATGTTGAGAAGATACTAAATATTATATGGCCCAAACTTAAAAAATAGAAAGCACATCTCCAGGTGCAGAGAACGTCTGAAAGGATATAAACCTTGTGAACAGGTAGAAGTTATAAATTTTTCATTATCTTAATCATTTGTCCCTCAGTCATAGAGTTGTTTATTCAACAAATACCACTAGAGTTCATGAGATGCGGGTTATCATCATTGTCAATGAGAGAGATGCATTTTGTTTATTTATTTATTTAATTAGTTTTTGAGGGTACTAGGGATTGAACTCAGGAGCACTCAACCAATGAACCATATCCCCAGCACTTTTTTGTCTTTTATTTTTGAGACAGGGCTTCACTGAGTTGCTTAGTGCCTCACTTTTGCTGAGGCTGGCTTTGAACTCAAGATCCTCCTGCCTCAACCTCCCGAGCTGCTGGGATTACAGGTGTGCACCACCACGCCCTGCTGAGAGAGATTCATTTTAAGTCCTCATAGAACTTAACATTTTAGAGCACTTGTCGGCTCTCCTGGGAAGTCTGACCAGCTCTCCTTGAGGCATGCAGAAGGCTTGAGGAGTAATGTGTAGGTGACTTTGTGGGGACTATTTGTGTGAGTGTATGTATGTGTGCATAATATAGTTTATTCATTTTTTGATGTATTTATAATGCCTGTCTTTTTTTTTTTTCATTTAATTCGTTCCTTCCATAATCCAACTTTTAGAGGAAAATGGGAGAACATTTTCACAATAGAGGACTAGGCAAAGAACTCTCAGACCAGGCACCATTGTTGTGATTCATAAAAGGGAATATTAAGGAATCAGACTCCATCAAAATTTAAAATTTATTCAATGCAATCACCTTGTTAAAAGGACAAAACAAAAAGCCAGGTACTGGGAGAAATATTTGAAAATCACATATCTGACACATGACTTATGTCAAGAATTTATAAAGAACTTTCTAAATGAAACAATAAGAAAATAATCCATTGAGATAATGAGCAACAGACATGAACAGATACTTCAGTAGAGATGATGTAAGGATAGCAAATAAGTACCTTAACACTTTTCATGCTTAATCACATATAAAGGTTATTATACACCAGATCCGGTGGCACGAACTTTAATCTCCACTACTTGGGAAGCTGAGGCAGGTGGATGGGAAGTTCAAGGTCAGCCTGGGCAACTTAGCAATACCTTGTCCCAAAACAAAAATGAAAAAATTTAGGGTGTAGCTCAGTGATGGAGATCTTGCATAGCATGTAAGTGTTCCTGGGTTCAATCTCCACCATCAAAAATAAATAAATAATAGCAATTAGAGAAATGCAAATCAAAACTATTCACATTTCATCTCACAACAGTCCAAATGGCAGTTATTGAGAATATAAACAACAATAAGTGTTGGCGAGGTTTTGGGGAGAAAGGCACATTCATACATTGCTGGTGGAACTGCAAATTGGTACAACCACTCTGGAAAGCAGTATGGAGATTTGTTGGAAAACTTGGAATGGAACTACCATTTGACCCAGCTATCCCACTCCTTGGTCTAAACTCAAAAGACTTAAAACCAGCATACTACAGTGACGCAGCCACTTCAACGTTTATAGCAGCTCAATTCACAATAGCTAAACTGTGGAACCAACCTAGATGCCCTTCAATAGATGAATGGATAAAGAAACTGTGGTATATATATACAGTGGAATATTACTCAGTAATAAAACAGAATAAAATTATGGCATTTTCAGGTAAATGATGGAGTTGGAGAATAGCATGCTAAGTGAAGTAAGCCAATCCCAAAAAACCAAAAGAAGGAAGCTGGTGCCAAATACCAAATGTTCTCTCTGATAAGTGGATGCTGATCCATAATGGGGAAGGACATGGGAAGAATGGAGGAACTTTGGTCAAAGGGGAGGGAGGAGGGAGGGGGCATGGAGACAGTAAAAGTGGTGGAATAAGATGGACATCATAGCCCTAGCTTCATGTAGGACTGTACATATGATGTGATTCTACATCACATCACGTACAACCAGAGAAATAAAGTTGTGCTCCATCTGTGTACAATGAATCAAAATGCATTCTGCTATCATGTATACCTAAGTAGAATTAATTAATTAATTAATTAATTAATTAAAAATAAAAAATAAAAAAATAAATGAACAAAATTTATAAATATACCTGCTATCACAGATAAAATAAAAATATTGATAAATTTAAAAGCTGATTCAGAACTACAAAATCTCTCCTATAATGCTTGTGGGAATATAAATGGTGCAGCTTCTCTGGAAGAAAGGTCACCAGTTTCTTATAAAATTAAGCAGGCACTTATGATATAACCCAGAAATAGCACTTTGGGGTATTTATCCTATGAAAATTTATGTTCACCCATAAACCTGCACACAAATGTTCATAGAAACTATTTTTCGTAATAACTCCAACATGCAAACACCACAAATGACTTTCAGTGGATGAATGGAAAAATAAATATGATATATCCATGCAATGAAATACTACTCAGTAATAAAAAAGGGCAAAAGAACCAATTAACACATGCAACAAATCAGATGCATCCCAAAAGAAGGAAGCCAGTGCCAAGCGGTTGTCTACTGCGGAATTTCAATGATGCTTCATTGTGTCACAGCAACATTACAATGATGAAAGCACATCAGGGTCTCCCAAGGGACAGAGCTTGGGAGGGTTGGATATAAAGGGATAATAGGAGGGACTGGCTTTTGGTCCCATCTTGATTATGATGTTGCTTATGTGAGTCTACACAAGTGTTGAATTATCACAGAAGCACACGCAGTATCTGTAAACTGGTGAAATTAAGAAAGTTTCTGAACTTGAGTTAGTAGAATATGCCAATGTTAATTTTAACTTGTGATATTGAATTATTGTTATTTTAAAATGTTATCTCTATGCCTGGAGTAAAAAGTCATAGAGAACTCTCTATACCATTGGTTAACAACTTCTTTAAGCATTTCAAAATGAAAACTTAGGTAAATTATCTTTTGCTTTTTAAAGTCATGATGATAGTATCTCTATATCCATCAATCAATCATCAATCCCTAACTTTTTATAAATATTTTAAAGGAAATTAAAAATCTGGGAAGATCTGGTATCACAGGTGTTGATTGTTCCCAACAAACCTAACCTGCACCTTCATCCCCTTGACTTTCTGCAGTAGCTGCAACATGGTGATCTTAAGGAAGTAACTGCAACAGGATCTTATGGGGGAAGGAAACCTATCTAGTTTTTTCTGTCTTTCAACTAGTACCCTGTGCAAAGTAGATGCTCATTTGGATAATGGTGAATGAACGAGTCAGTGAGGTAAGGCTTAGCACTTCAAGTGTTACTAAGACTAAATGGATTCAATCCAGGGAGCATTTCCTTTCTTTGGGGTTTCCAGACCTGAGATCCCTCAGAGGACACAGTTGTGACATTGTGCCCTCTTTGCAGGTCTCAGAAGAATCAAGAATCTCCAGAAAAGCGTAAAATATGGCTGCTAACACTAAATTTTGGATAAAATGTATTTAGATTATCAAAATAAAATATTTTAGATGTTTTTTTTTTTTTGGTACCAGGGATTGAACTCAGGGGCACTCAACCACTGAGCCACATCCCCAGTCCTATTTTGTGTTTTATGTAGAGACAGGGTCTCACTGAGTTGCTTAGCGCCTCGCCATTGCTGAGGCTGGCTTGAACTCGCGATTCTCCTGTCTCAGCCTCCCTAAGTGCTGAGATTACAGGCTTGAGCCACCGCGCCCGGCTTATTTTAGATGTTTTTAAAGAAAAAAAAATTTTAAATGTTTTCCTCCTTACTTTGTTTGCTGGGGATTGGACTCATGGCCTCGTGCATGCTAAACACACTCTACACTGAGCTATACCCTCAAGCATATCTATATGTTTGTTTGTTTTGAAATGTTTTAGTGAAAAGAGATGGCTTTTGATTTTTTTTCCACTTTCCTCCTCTTTTAAAATTTCCATTCTTTTAAAAAATGCCAGTTATACAATTATTACTATAAGAAGGAGGCCAGGATTCTAAACTTTAATTGGAAATGCTCCCATTTTCTTTGGTACCTCTGCAGAGTTTACAAGGAATTTAACCTCTAACATCCTCCAATCAGGCACAGACTTTAATTAGCTAATTGGGAGTATTAAGAACATTTTAAAGTAATTGAAGTTGTAGATACTCCTCTGCTACTGTAGTGCATTTTTAAATATATTTTCACTGGGATTTATAATAATGGAAAAGGAGCCAATTACAACCGGCTGAGCTTGGGGGCAACATGCTGTCTTTCTGATTAGTCATCAATCTGAAATTACTAGAACTCTAGGTAAAATACAGTGGAATATCTTAACCAGGTTCCAGAGGCAGATGGAGAAGGGAAATCAGAAGTGAGGACGTGGGCTCTGGGGGTTCCAGGCTGGGTGGCTTCGAGCTGTCCGGCAAGTGAGCAGCCTGGAGAGGAGGCAGGTCCCAGATCGAGCATGGCCAGGGCACACAGCCTCACCCTCTTCACCCTTCACCATACAACTCTGGGTCGCTCATCCCACAACTGTTCTATTCAGAACAGATTCACCAATTCAGAAAGATTGGCAACATCTCCTCCACATCTGCCATCCCAATATTGTCCAGAACATGTGGACAATTGCTGTGGTGGCCCCAGGATCTGAGAGAACCAGATGTATGAAATCTTGCATCTGGGAGGCACACCAATGGGAAGGCTCCAAGGGGGAGCATGGCCAGAGAGACTCGCCAAAGAAGTATCTCCAAGCCCCTGGATCCCTGCATCGGAATTTCTTGCCTCACTTTTCACAGTATCAGAACCCTGGGTCTCCCTCCAGAGCTGCAGAAGCAAAAGCTACCGGGCCAAGGTGCAGCCACGCTCACAGTGAACACAAATCCAGAACTAGTCTTCAGTTCCCTAGCATGCTTGTGCAGATGTAAGGGGATGGCTCCCTACTTCTAAGCTATGATTTGATTAATACATGTCGTTTTCATTTTCAAACAATCAACGAATGTAAGTATGGATATCTCTCATTACTTGGCAATCTGACAAACTCCAGGCACATATGGAAGGGCTCATTACCTTCTCTGTCATTCTCCAGGTTTCTAGATCTCATACAGTCTCGTCCTTCTAAATATCACTAAGTGACAACCCAGATATATGTATCTACACCCAGTTTTTCCTTTTGGGCTCTGGCTCCTTTATTTAACTGCCCACTGAGATCTCTACCTGCACGTCTAATGGAGACCTCAAACTGTGCAGACCTCACACTGAATTTATGATTTTTTTTCTCAATATGATTTTTTCCATCCAAACCTCCTGTGGACTTCCTCATCTTGTAACCGTTAACTCTATTAATCAAGCAATTCCAGCCAAAATCTTAAAACATCACTGGCTCCCTCTGTCCTTCACCTTCACATTCACTTGTCAGTGAGCTGAAGGGACAGCTTAGCTAACTAACGCCGTGTCCAGGGCATTTATTAACATTCTCCCTTTCACTCTAGAAGGCGTCTCTGGTTGGCGCCATCCAATCCACTATCAGAGAGAGCTGCTTCTACCTGCAAAACATGGCCAGGAGCTGAGCATGCCCTACGGACCCATCTCTAATCCTTGCCACCACTGTCTCTCATCTCTAAAAGCCTCCTGCTCCTACACTTATCTTCGACACTTGTCACGGCGTGGTACCTGAAGTGACTGCATTGGTCTCCTAGGGCTGCCTTAACAGACTACTACAGAAAAGGTGCTTCAGAGAAATAGGTTCCCTAACAGTTCCAGAGACTGCAAGTCTGAAATCTAAGTGTAGGTGAGGACATCGTCCTTCTGAGGTTTCCACAGAAGAGCACTCTCTTGCCTCTTCCTGCTTCTGGTGGTGGCTGAGGTACTCCTGGCTGTAGACATGCCACTCCAATCCCTGCCTCCTTCCTCACATGATCGTATGCTCTGTGTCCAAATCCCCCTCTTCTTGTTGGACTAGGGTCCACTCTATTTCTAGTATTACCTCATCTTGAGTTGATTTTATCTTCAAAGACTATTTCCTAACAAAGTCACATACACAGAATTAGGATTTGAACATAACTTTTGGCGGGGACACACTTTAACCCACAATAGGGATTCATTTAAAATATAAGTAATAATAATAAATCATTCCTCTGCCTCAAACCCTATGATGTCTTCATTTTCCTTAGAGTAAGTCCCAACTCAGATGCTGGTCCACACCTCCTACACTGTGGCCTCCCCTTCTCATTCCAGACCCACTCAGTGCTCCCGACACAGTGTCTCCTTCTCTTCCTCAAAGTGTCAAGAACGCTGCCACACCACCCTTGCTCCTTGTCCCCAGAGCTCTCTTCTCCCTGGTACCTACAGGATGCCTCTTTGCCAGTGAATATTCTCTCTCTTTCCATTTTAAGCCAGTACTTTTTTTTCCCATGACTACTGTGTAGACAGAGCCTGGTAAATGCTACCTATTTAAAACAAAAACAAAAGCTAAAGGGATCAAAAGGGGGAATAAACACGTTTATTGAAAACATAACTTCTTATAGATATTATGCTAGTTCCAGAGAAAAATTATATTTTCTTACTGAACCTTAAGGATAATATCATATCTCTCCTTTTATAGAAGAAAGAAAATGAAATTCAAGAATCTTAAACTACTTTCCAAAGATTATACAGCTCAGAGGTGATGGTCAAATGCCTTCCCAGGTTACCTGTGACTGCAAAGTCGTTACAGATGTGACCTACTCTGTACCTAAGAAGGGGAGCAGAAGACCAGGACTTCATACCAAACCTAAGTGGCAGAAGCAAAATGTCACAGATAGAACTTGAGACAGGAATGCAAACTCTGGCGCCTATCCCCAGCCCTGCAGACAACTTCATGAGCATTCCAAAATAATGCAATAAAAAACATGAGAAATGCACAATAATATCTAACTCGAATCTAATTATGCAGAAAAATGAGAAAAAGTCAAACTGAGGAACAATCTACAAAGTAATTAGTTTGTACTTTTCAAAAAGGCCAAGGTCATAAATAACAAGGAAAGATTGCGATGATTCAACAATAAAGCAGTCTAAATAGAACTAACAATTAGAACTAAGGTGTGATACTGGAAATATCCTGAACCAGAAAGAAAACAGCTTAAAGATAGCACTATTGAGGCAACTAAACTAAATAGACTGTTTATTACCTAATAACATTATATTAATAGTCAACTTCCTGATTTTGATCATTGTACCAAGACCATGTAAATGTCTTTGTTATCAGGAAATATGCACTGGAAGATGTAGGGGAAGGGCACACTGTCCTCAGCTTTTCCTGTAAAGAGAGAGTGATGACATCTGAGGCACAAACCATGAACCACTGGTGAATTTGAATCGAGGGTAAAGGAAAGTTACTGTCAGTATTCTTTCCACCTTACATAAGTTTGAACCTTTCTATAAAATAAAGTCACGTTTGATTATGCTTTCTAAAGTTATTTTGCACTTGTTTTAACATAAAAAGAGAAAAATTGCAACTGAATTTTACTAACATGATGCACAAAATTCCAAGAAGGCAAGACCGCCATAGTCCACACCCATAGTATGTTCTCTGCCTACACAAATATTCCCTAAGTTGGAAACTATATGGAAAGTTCTAGCAAGTAGCTTTTTAAACACTTCTTGCAATCAACATATAGACTGAAATTTCTGACACTTTTCCTAATTAAATCAAGATACAGTAATTATGATGGACTGTTACCTTATCACAAAACAAAGGCATATTGTTAAATTAAATGAGGTATCAATGTAAGGAAGTGTTCCTGGTAAAAACACAGTGATGGAGATCGAAAAGTCCAAAAGGCTAGATCTAGCAAAAGTTACCCAGAACTTCCTTGGAGTCTGATGAGGACTGCGGAGGTGCTTATCCAAACAGCACCTTCTGGGCACATCTACCATAGTAAAGAGTCTCATATGCCAAACTTCAGCAGGTAGGCATCATAGAGAACCATTGGACAACTAGTGCCACCAGGTCTCAGGTCATGCTCTGCTAAAGGTTTTGATTTATCTCTCACATGACTTTATACAAGGATCTGGTCAATGTAGTTTAGATTTTCTTGTCAACTAGGAAGTTCTATTTCTTGCTGAGATTAACAAAGCTCCAGTTTATGTATCAGTCCCTATGGGTTTGGTTGGCACAAGCTGTTATCGCCAAGACCAAATGCCTCCTGCAGCAGTAATAAATGAGATTTTTAGATCAGAAATTCTAATAATCAAATTCTGGACTCCAGTGATGTTTTTGAGGGCAAAATCACCAGGAGGCCCTAATTAGGCAGAAAGGCAATCTCTCTCTGTTTATGTCATAGAGTAGAAAAGCATGTGGGTGTTTTTGGTCCTGTTTTCTGATAATGACAGGTTTCCCTTCAAGAAACTACATATCTCATGCTTCCTTTTTTTTTTTTTCTTCAGCTTAGCTGAGAGTGACATTTTTTCTGATTTAGAGTGCAGACAATTTCATCATCCCACTGAATAGATCGAATGCATGGACATCTTCCCCAGTGCTGTCCCGTGAGCAGTCCCTATAACCCCTGGAATAGACATTCTTTCCTTCATCAAAGCTGCCTGGAGCTGCTGGCAGCCATTTTGCCACAACTTAAGAATAACCTGCTTGAGCATGAAGCCCCCACGTGGAAGACCAGGAGGAACAGGATAGGTACAAATTCACAACATTATCCTTGTTATGGGTTGGATATGAGGTGTCCTCCTGAAGCTCACGTGTGAGACCATGCGAGGAAGTTTAGAGCTGAAATGATTGGGTTAGGAGAGCCTTAATATAATCAGTTAGTTAATCCACTGGAGTGGGTTACCTGGATGGTAACTGTAGGCAGGCAGGGTGTGGCTGGAGGAGGTGCGTCATTGGTGGCATGGCTTTAGGGTTTATATTTTGTCCCTGGTGAGCTGAGCTTAGTTGCTCTCTTCTCTCCTGTTGCCATGTCCTGAGCAGCTTTCCTCCATCATACCCTACCACCATGATTTTCTGTCTCACCTGAGGCCTAGAGCGATGGAGTTGGTTGAGACCTCTGAAATCATGAGTCAGAATAAACTTTTCCTCCTCTAAAATTGTTCTTGTCAGATCTTTCTTTCACAGCAGCAAAAAACTGACTAAAGCAATTGTCACTGCCCCTGATTCTGCCATCCCTTGCTCTTTCAACGATGTGAGCCCCACATCCCTTCCCTGGCTTGTGACTGTTTGCATCATATTTTCCTAATTTTTAACCGGGAAATTTCACTGTGGTACATACCTTCAACCTGAAGCCTCTGGAATCACGGTATGCAGAATTCAGGACGCCAGATAGAGACTAGAAGCAGGCTGTGCCTTGAGTGGGACTTTCAGAGCAACATTCAGCCTGGCACCGGGAAGGGAAGGGTCCGCCTTGTGAAATGCAGGGCCCCAGGGTGTGGGCTTTTCTGTGTTGTCTCCACATACTCATCATCTATCCCACGCCTACAGATGAACATGGGAACATCGCCCTCCATGAATAGTCCTTGAATAAATAAAGGAGCGAATTAAAAATACAGGGGAACTCTATGACTACTGGTAGTGGGAAATCTAAATCTCACTGTAGATCATATTTGGGGAGCAATATAAGGATCGTTGGCAGGAACTATGGTGTGTAATTAACGACATCAACAGAGGCCCTCTAATTGACAGAGGGAACCCTAGTGAGCAGGAAAGACCTAGTGGGTGCCTGCAGAATTCCCGCATCAGCAGCCACAGGGGAATGCCTGATGTTCTGCTTTGCCTGAGGCGTTACTGTGGACAGCTGTAGAACTTTCAAATCTTAGAAAGTCTTCTACGTGTTCCCGAACCCCACCCCAAAGTCCCTCCTCACTCTTTATTCTTGATTAAAACTCTAGCTATAGTCCTAATATCAGGATCAAATGGCATCTTCTCATCTCTGTCTTCCAACAGGGCTGAGAAAGCTGCACCTTTAAAATTGAACTAAACCATCAGAAGGGCTTTAGCACATCTACTGTATGATGAAACTGGCAGAAAAGAATATCTACACTTTTACTGTGTTCTGTCTGCTTGACCTGGCTTTACAAGTGAGGTTTATCAGTCTTAAACAGCAATGGCTGATTTGGAAATAGAGATATAAAATTCTACTGTTGCTTTACTTTCAATATAGAATTTTTGGCTCAAAAGTCAGATGTATACAGGGCATTGGCGGCTGTGCTTCTCAAACCCTGGCACCACCAGGCAGGGTCACATGGATCTTATGTGTGTGAAGCTATTTCTGAATGTGCTGAGCATGACCCAGCTTGGACAGTTGCACGAACAGATGTGTTTCTTTTGCACCAGGTGCAGTGTTTTTAAGCAGTGCATTAAAAATGCAGCGTCGTTCAGGAGATGATGTTTTCCTTGCCCACTTTGAAATGAGATGTTAGACTGCAGTTCAAAAGAAAATTCCCAGAGGAAGGATTCAGGATGAATAAACTATTTATTGGTCTGTCTACACTAACTGGAGCTGATCTAAATAAGATATCAATGCTTATTTTATTTGAAGTCACAGAACAAGCCATAGGTTCGGTACTTTCATGAGCAAGACTTCCAGCTCTCTTGGGTCACAGGAGGAGTAATGAAAATGGCTGGAAATGGACAGCTTCCAGGTGCCAAAAAGCACCTGTAAGAATGATGGCTTGTAGTTTGATGGTGCTTTTGTGAAAACATGCTCAATATATCTATTATCTCCTTCGTGCCCTTATAACACTGTGAGGGTAAATAGATCAGGTGTTACCCAAGTGATAAGTGGGAAATAGTCAAGAAGTGATTTTGACTCAAGGACTCATTTCGGTCTAGACTTCAATGTTCATCTTGGCTTTCAGTGCTCTGTCTGCCAGACGACATCATAAAGCATAGTAAATAAGATTTTAAAATACATTACTTAAAATGTAGGAGCTTTCAGCGAGCAATGACAAAAACCAATGCCAAAGACACAGCTTATAAAGGAAATGAATGGTCTACATTGAGGAAATGAGACACGTTTATTCCCCAAGCAAAAAGTCATACTGTGAGGGACAGACAAGTAGAGGGAAGTTTTGTATTTAAAATTTTGCTTTTTAAACTGAAGTTTCTACCACCTGGAATACAGGGGCCTCTGAAAGAGAATTTAACTTCAGCATAGGAAAGCAGCATAGCCAGTTACATCTCTCCTCACCTCTGAGCTAGCTGACGAAGAGTTCAGAGTCCTTAGGATTCCCCGAGGTGTCAGGAAATTCTTCTCGTTATACTTTTTTTTGAAGCCCCCCCAACATGAAGTCCAGCTTTCTGGAGGTATGGTCTTTGGAAGCTTCCCATTTCTGCAAAAGAAATAATTCCTAGAAAAAGTGACTTTGTCTCAGTTCAGGGGTTTTGTTGTTTTATTTTCTGTTTTGCCAAATCTTGTCCTAATCAATTCTGGCAAGTAAGGGGGACTCTCAATTTGTAATTATTAGTGTTCTTTCTGTATGCAGCGAGGTGGAGAGGAAAGTGCCCAGAAAGGGAGGCAGAAGTATAGATCCAACAAGTGCCCACTGTCTGTAACAAGAATTCTTTCTGTAGCCACCATTGCTTTTTAGTGATATTTGTATTGAGAACAACAGTATCAATAAAAAATACAAATAAGCAATGGCTTCAATCCATAGGTTTAACACTCTAAGTTTAAAACAAACACAAAAAAAATCAGGGTGAGATCAATGGTTCAGAGCCAGTGGGACAATCTCTGGAGAGTCCGAGAAGTTTGAAAATCTCCATCTTCATGATGGTGGGTTACGTGTTAGCAAGGAAGGTTGCTGGACCCACTATAACATCCACGTTCCAGCCATCAGGAAGACCCAAAGTGTCCTGCACTGAACTGAGCAGAAGTTTGCGCCCCTGACATGTGCCATCCTCTGGTTTAAAGTTGGTCACCTAGTCAAATCTTGCTTCAAGGAAAATTGGGAAATGTAACTTCAATGACACATATTCCTAAACAAAGCTATGTACACTGGGAAGGTGCAGTTGATACTGAGGCGGATGAGGACATAGTATCATGATAAAGACCAGAACATTCTGAAGCAATGGTGTGCGTGCGTGCGTGTGTGTGTGTGTGTGTGTGTGTGTGTGTAATGTTCATTTTTCCATAGATACCCCACAGAAGACAGTTTCTTGGACATATTCATATGAAGACTTTGAGAGAATCCACCTAAAGGGGAAGTGTCACATTATACTAGAGATGACACCTTATACCTTATACCTTTCTGCAAAGGTCTGGATTGTAAAAATTTTACATTTTGCAAGACAGAGGGGCTCTGCTGTCTTGGCATGAAGAAGCCATAGACAATAGTGGCTACATCCACTACCACTCCATTTACAAAAGCATGGATACAGCTGGGGGCTGATTCAACCCAGGGGTCAGAGTTAGCTGACTCTGCCCTACATAATGTCATCTCTCCCTGCTTGACCTAGGATCTGAACAGTCTGTCAGAAAAGCAGAGAGGTGAAAAATACTCAAGATGGGAAAGAGTTGGAGGCCCAACTTCATAGCTGAACTAATGTCACCACATACATTGGAACGAAGTCATCATCGCGTCCTAAATGGCTTATGATGGTTCATCAGCTTTAGTCTACAAAACCCATCTGTTCTGTAACCAATCAGAAAGTTCTACTAATTTCACTATTGATTTTTAGGAAAAGCAAGATCTGCTCAACCCTCTACCAACAACTGAAACAAAACAATAAATGAAGTGTACACCACCACCACCCTAAAAAGAAAGAAAGAAGCCTTTTATCTTACTTGCACGGAATCCTGCCTTTCAGTGCTTGCTAGGATTGATTGCAAAGTCTCCTGGAGGACTCCAGAGTTTGGATCATAATCCTCACTCTCCTTGACTGCTAGGCTGACCTTCCCCATGCTGACTGACAAGGTACTCATTCCAAGGGAAATTTATTACCGCAAAGGCTGGTTGTAGATGGTATTATTATGTAGAATGGGAAGCTGGTTGGAGTTTTAGTGAGTGATTTTATTCAAAGAACGAGCCTGAGGCCGGTGGACAATAGCTTTAACATGAGAAAAAACTGACTATCCAGGAAGATTATGAAAATGGTTTTTGTTTTGTACAAATGAACCCTGTGCTGAAGCACATTATTTACAAATTACTGTTTTATTGCCTAGAAAGGCTTGTGGGTATTAAATGGTTGCTGGCCAAAGTTAGAGTTGAATATCCTGTTTTGTTCTTTATTTCTTTGAATTATGTGAACATTATCTTATTTGTAAGGTTAAAAATGTATTCATGAAAATAAAAATCTCTGAAGAACACTTAAAATCCAGATTCAGAGACTATATTGTTTGTTCCACAAGGATGAACAAACTGGGTTCTGGTTTCTTATTAACTGAACATGTATTTTCTCTGCTGCCTTGGTTTTCTAAGAGTAGACTCTTACTTGTCTTTTTGCAGAGAACAGACTCTTTGGATTCCTTGACATTATTTTCCAGTCCTTTTTCTCTTAATAAAAACTGTAATATAACACACTCAGGAACATTCCTAGCTGAGTTTATTATAAATCGGTTTCACATGAAATAGTCATTGGATATCATTATTTATATATACCTTTAGTTGGTAAATGAAGCAGACCAAATCAGACAAAGTATTTTATCAGAATGAAATATACTTGGTGTTTGCTCTTTTCTTTCCGTCCCTCCCTTCCTCTCTCTTTCCCTCCACCTCCCACCCTGTTCCCCTCCCCTCCCTTGTGTGTGGGGATTGAACCCCAGGCCTTACACATGCTAAGCTAGTGCTCTACCACAGAGCTAAACCCTCAACCCTGGATGTTATTTTCTAAACAAAGTTCAAATGGTTTTATATCAGTAGCAGCAAAAAAAAAAAAGGAAATAAACTAACAGTCTAACATGCTTAAGTAGGACATTATGATAAATGATTTTGGGTTTCTATGCTGTTTATAATTAAATTCAATGAGAATTATATGTATTGGCTAGTACCCGATATTATTCCCTAGAACTAGAGTAAATTAATTAATTTTTGATGAAAATCAGCTTAACTTACTAAGTCAATTGATTAAAAAGGTACTTAATAAATCATATATAATCATTTAAAAAGACATACCAGGAATAACTTTTTTTCCTGGCAACTGGGTATTGCATGTACAAACTTCCCTCAGTGGTGACTGATAAGTTGCTATTATCAAGTGAATTTATGATAGCAACTCAGCTTGCACATAGTTGTGGAAATGTTTTCTATGGGAAAACATTTTGAGTAGACGCGTCACACACACACATGCACACAAAGTTACACGAAAGGCCAGTGGCATTTGAACAAGTACTCAGAGCAAAGAGTCACTGGGAAAATGCAATTAAAAAAACCCCAATGAAATATTATTCCACACCCTCCAGGATGCCTAGAAGTAAAAAGCCTGGCATCGTGAAGTGCAGGCAAGCATACAGAGCATTGGAACCCTCCCGCGGGCTGTGGGTGAGAATGTAACCAGACTCACCTTGGAAAACGTCCTGGCAGTTTTGATTAAATACAGACTTATTCCATGGACCAGTGATTCTAGCACGCATTTTCTTAAGAGAGCTGAGAATACTTGTTAACAAAGAGGTAGGTGCAAGAAAGCTTTCAGCAGCTTTATACACAGTGACCCCATTGCAAACAGCCTGGGGGCCAACAGGAAAACAACCAAAGAAATTGTGGTTTATATTCACAGTGGAATAATATTCACCAGTAAAAGTAACCACCAACTCACATAATCAGTGGATCTCAAAATCTCAACCACGAATCTCAGAGGCATCATGTTGAATAAGAGAAGGTTTTCAGAGTACATAACATTTGAATCAATTTATATGAACTCTTAACCTATATAAAATTATAATACAGGAAATTTATCATAAAAAAACAATAACAACAACAAAATAAACCCAAAAAAACCAAGGTAGGGTTTGATTCTGGGAGCAGTATGTTGACAAATGTACACAAAGTACCTGGCAACTCAAGTCCCTCTCAAGATGGATGTTTAGGATGTTATTACCACATTGAAAATGGGTAGATGGGTGCCATTTATGGAACTAGTGCTCCACAAAATGGAGATTTTTGAAATAATTCACTAAGTATCTCTATATACCCATACATATGTAAATCTACATAATGCTAAATTAAATAGTATATTTGACATATCTTAAATAATTTACATTAAACAGGCAGGGTTGGGAATATAAAGAGCAAGCAAATAATTTGAATGTGGGTGAGGTGCTGAGAAGGGTGATGGTTTTCTAGTTAGTTTATGAACCTGGCATTTACTATGCCTTGAGGAAAAATTAGAATGTTTTAGGAAGGGGGTTATGGGAGTCACTCAATCAGCTAATCCTTGTAAACATGGCTACTTGGGAAAAGTGGAATCACTACTTTTTCAAACTTGTTCTCTCCCTCTTTTTTTTTTTTGGTCCTAAGAGATGGTTGGTAAACAAATTTTCATATTCTTTATTTTATTTTATTTTTTTTGGTACTGGGGATTGAACTCAGGGGCACTTGAGCACTGAGCCACATCCCCAGCCTTATTTTGTGTTTTATGTAGAGACAGGGTCTCACTGAGGTGCTTAGCGCCTCACCATTGCTGAGGCTGGCTTTGAACTCGCAATTCTCCTGTCTCAGCCTCCCTAAGTGCTGGGATTACAAGCAGGAGCCACCGCGCCCCGCTATCATATTCTTTAATACCACAACTCTTGGTAATGTGTACTTTTCTAATCCAAGAACATCTGAAACTCATAATCCCTAAATTAGAATCCAATTAAAGTGGCTATTTGAAACCATGTGGTGATTTCCATGGCCACACAGTCAATGGTTTCCTACCAGGATGTACCTCTAGGGTGGTTTGCAAATATATGGGGGCAAATACAAATGGGGGTTTGCTGTCACAAGGATTAGGGGTGACATCGCTATTAGTGGGCAGGCCCCGGGATGCTCAGCATCATGTGGTCCTGGCACCTGTTTGGCATGGCAAAGAATCACCCCACCTACAATGCCAGCAGTGCTTCTTGAGGTCACTCTGACCCTCTGGTGATTGCCATCATGCTGGGAATAAAATCCCACTCACTGTCATGACCTGCAAGGTCCTGGTGTGTGACCCACAGATGCCCCAGAGCCCCATGTCTTCCATCTCCTTGTTTGCCCATTATCTTTCCAGACGCGCCGCCTTGGGCTTCTCCAGGAACTGCCTGCATCCTGCTCCTGCCTGGCATGTGGAGGTCCCTGTGCCTGGCTCCTCTCCCATCCTACTCCCATCTCAGGGGCTGTTTCCTCGCTGTATAGAAACCGCATCCTCCCCCAGTGCGCCTGCGCCCCTCCTTACCCGTCTATGTTTCTCTCTAGTGCTTGCCGTTTTTTGATGTATTACTTCTCCAGTTTTCATTTTGCTTATCTGATTGTTTTTTCCTCACCTCACTAGAATGAGAATTTACATGGGCTAGAAGCTGAAAAACAAACAGAACAAAAACAGAATATTTCTTGGTACCCAATTAGCTCTCTGGTATTTGTTGATTCAGTGAATAAATCAATGAGTATGGTTATATCCTCAAACTTGTCCTATTTGGATCCTCAAAGGAGACTTAAAATACAGATCCCCAGGTCTAAACCCAGGAGAGGCTGTCTTGTGCAGGCAAGGTCTGAAACCACTAAAATAAAGCAAATCGTATGGATTCTACAAACAGCTCCGTGGTGATCAGATAAGTACCATATAGCAACTGATGTATCTGAGGTACAGCTGTCTTTCCTGAGAATCTGTTCCTTCTGCATCCAATAACAAGTAGCTTCAACTCCAGACCACTAGGTACTAGAATATTGGTTCTATTATTTAGGTCTTGTTCACACTTTTGATAAATTCTTCTCTTTTTCTACCGTAGACAATTCGTCTTGTGACCATACAATTACTCCAGATGCATCTTCCCATCTGCTTTTGCTGAAAAGGATCCACACACTTATTTCTTTCTCTGAGAAAGATTTGTAAGGTGATAATCAAAAAAAGAAAGAAGTCTTTCTCCAACTGACATCT
>CM053401.1:173890633-173973682 GCA_028644305.1 Xerus rutilus
TGCAGAAAAGATTACCCAGCAGTCTCCACACTATCCAGAAGAATAAATGGCCAGCAACTTTTCTAATCACATCCCCAGGGGGTTTCTGTCTATTGAAGAGACAAATTTAAGAAAATAAAAGACCTAAAATAACAAACCAGCTTTTCTTTTCTTCTCTTCTGTCCCTGAGGCCACTTCAATCCTTTTCAAGCTAAGAATAACCCCCTCAATAAGTGAAGGCTCTCCAAAGAAAAATTTATTTCAATTTTCTTTATTCACTATCTATCCTTTCCACATCATCTGAATATTAATCCTATAAAATTCCTTTACATCCTCATAACAATACACTGGTGATGTAACGACCATCCATCTATTCATCCATTCATCCAACTACATGTCTATCCACCAATCCATGCATCCATCCACCCAGCCACACATCCATGCATCCATCCATTATCCATCCATCCTTTACATCTATAGCACAGTCTGGCATTATGCTAACAATTTTCCATGACCTTTAATTTCTCCTTAATGAATCACAGTTCACACCTGGAGAGCATAGGTAGGGTGATGTTTCCCTCCATCTGTTGTTTGTCATGTTAAATTTAGATATCTCTGGCAGTGCCCAGATTTGATAATGATAGGAGAGGGTATGTTAGATATGTGCTAACAGAAAGGTATTTTATAATTCCTGCATGTAGTGAGTAATTCTCAACCCACTGCAATTTCTCTTGGTTGCAGTAAACCTTAACTACCAAACACTCAGCTGGAATTGCTAGCAAAATAACCTTTTCAAGTGATTTCTTTTTTCTTTCTTGGTATCATTTGAAGCATGATGCCCAGTGAGGTAGAACTTTAATTTGTATTTTTTCATTTATTTATTTAAATAAGGGAACTTGCACTTGAAAAGTATTTGCTTGTTTCCATTCCTGGAGATAGAAGCATCCATTTATCTTGGGTTGATTTTTTTCCACTCCAAGCTTATAGTTTGGGGAGAAGATGAACAAGTTTGCATTAGAAACACAGGGATTGCCTGAGTGAAAGTAGAACAATCCAGACTCTTTCAAGTTTCCATGTTTTGAAATTACACCTGAAGAACCCCGGGCTATGAATGGGACCTTCCGGAAGGGGAGAAGGCACACATTGCTATAGGGAGCTAATTGCAAAGGAAAGAGGAATCTGGCCAACATCCCAGACTCAGCACCAGCCCCAAGTGTTCATGTCAGGGCAGATAACAAGTGACTCCATTTCCGCCCAATCCAGTCACTTGGGCACAATGGACCTAGCAGCAGCAAGAGGGCTCCTCATGTGACATGTTAGATCTTAGATTTATGACCTTCCTGGTTGGTGAAAGTAACACAAAAAGACAATAGTGACAGAAAAAGAAAATGAAGTTTCATCATTTTTTCATCATCATCTTTTGCAGCCAAATCTACTCTATCCTGAGGGTGAGATCTTGGGAAACACAGTGGACTTGTCCAGCATCCATAGCATGAGGGCTGAAAGGCACTTCATTTGGGCGAAGTCAACTGTGCTCTATGGCATGTCACCACTACAGATGTCACCATTGTTGGTATAACTTATGAGGATTTCCATTTCTTCACTCTAAGTGAGTGGTCTACCTCCAGAGTCTGATACATCTTTGGGGTTGTAGGAAACACATTTGCCCTTCTTAAGTTGATTTACATTTTTGTACATGAAAAACTTCCAGCACAAAAATTAGAAAGCATGATTCCCGTGGAGTCTTTGCATGTGTCAGCATGGCCAGCTGGACTTGGTTTCTCAGAACCTCCTCCCATGTAGAGGCCCAGAGGAAGCTTGTGGGAGACTGGGATGGTGAAGTGAAGATGCACCTTCTGGTTCACACACGTTGTCGCTGTCTGCTAGTCACCTCTGGCCTGAAGCTGCTGTGGGGCCTGTTTTAGCTCCACCTTCCCTCGGCTCCAGCGAGTGTGTGTTTAGTTGCAGGATAGGACCCTGGGCGTCCTGCTAGAGGCTACAAGAACTGTTTCAATCTGTCCTTGCAGGCTCCAGCTTGTCTGCATAGTGTCCAGCTTGAAACTGCTGCCCCCCCTCCACCGCCCTTTACATCAGGGTCCCTTCTCCAGCACCCTGCCCAGCAGACAGGGACTCCAGCCTTGGAGTTGACAACCTTGAAGGGGCCGCTTACCCAGCTCCTACAATTGCATCAGGCCAACTCGGTAATGAATCTATAGTGGTCTATTGACTTGAATCCTGATGGTTACACTGTGGCCTGGCATCAGTAGACTGCAGACTGACATGCCATCAGGCCACACTGAGGTTCCTTGGACTCCCATGGTAACATTTCCCAGGAGCACATCTTAAAGGTATGCACGTGTGCACCCCTCTCCTGCAGCTTCACATGTGAAGAGGCCCTCTTAGCAAAGGAAACTCCTTTTCCTGCCAAAATTGATCTCAATCCTGCCTTCCTACTTCTGTTGTAAGGCAATCTATTTTCCCACCTTTTCCTACCTTGTTAAATTAAAAATACCAGGACAAAAATTTTAAATATAAAGCCCTATAAAGCTGAAGTTTCTTGGTTTCTCAAAAGAATGGGTGTAGAGCTTCATCACTCTCTATTTTTAGATGACCATGTCTTTAATAACTCTCTAGTGCGAATGCACGCCCAAGTTGGTGTAAGGTTTTGTGTGTGTTCATTGTAAATTTTAGAAATATATTTAGAAAATATTAAGGCACCAACTGTAATGAAAATTGCAAGCACAAACAGAATGGGCACATACATGCATCGTGATCTAAGGTGAATCTAAACCTTCCCGGTGGCCACAGACAGGCCTCAGGAAATTACCGGGATCCTGGGTGCTCATCCTTCACAAGAGGAAACCAGCAAGGAAGGAAGTGGAGGGACCTGTGGTGGTCACTGCAGTTCCTGAGGTCTCCTAATTTCTAATGCAAAGGGCTGACTTCCTTTTTGGTCCCCTACCTTGGGGGATGGGACCAAAGCACTGTGCTCACTTTCCAGCTTCCAAACATGTTTTCTCCCTCCTGACTCAAAAAGCAAAATCCACACACTAAGAATATCCCTAGTGCGGGTGTGAAGGAGCGATTTCACAATCCACAGGGGTTGTTGGTGCCCAAAGCCCTAGGCTTCGGCACCTGCCCGGGCTCAGAGCAAGATGCCACGCCCCATTTACAAGCTCCTACAGACACCTCCACTAACAAGGGCCACGCTCGTTCTTTTGATTTTGGAAGAGAGATAATATGTGTGGAAAGTAGGGTATTAAATAAAGCAGATGAAGACAGCCATAGAAGTGCCAGGGGCAGCCTGTCATTGTGCCCAGACATAGGCTGAGGTTGCACAGGACACTATTTCACTTCCAGAGTTGGAAAAGAAAGGCAGGGACGATCTGATGCTGCCCTCTCTAAATTTGCCATTTAAAAAGTCACTTCAACAACTTATAACTGTTCCTTTAACTGTCACTGGGCACCTTCTAACCTAGTTCTATCACTTGCTAGTTATATAACCTTGGACTTCCTGGCCTCTCTGGGCCTCAGTTTCCTAATCTTTATAATAAAGATTGATAGTGTCTATCACATGGGGTTGCATTAGAATAAAATGAGAAAATACATAAAAATACTGAGAGGTTCCATTGCAAGTAGTATCTTAACTATTATCGTTGTTAGTATGTGCTAGGTACGTTCACATGTAATCCTCTGTTAGCTTGGCAAGAGGGTATGCATAGCAGTAGAAAGAGAAGCCGGCATGTCCAAATACATTGCCTGTAGTTATTAAACTGATGCCCAGCCGAGGCTGTTCAGCATCCTGGCTAAAGCTTGGGCTCTGTAACCAGCGGTTTGGAATCAAATCCCGATGCCTGTACTTACTGGTCATGTGGTTTTGCTCATGTTTTCAACTCATTCTGCCTCAGTCATCTCATCTGTAAAGTGGAGTCCATAGGATTATTATGAGAAGCACACACAGGAGTGGACACTTGACAAGTGCTCAGCTGTAGGAAATGTCTCAACATTGTCCGGAATTCTCCAGGAATCCGGGCCTGGCTTTCCAATCATTCTTCCATTCTGACAGTGTTTGCTGAACTTGTCTGGTTCTAACAATGACTTGCCAGAAATATGGGTGCCAGGTCCTTGCTTTGAACACCTGATTTAGCAAGTCTACAGGTCACAGAAATATTCATTTTGACAAGCCTGCTGCTCTTCTCCCTAGCCAACCATGTGGCCTTGGTGATGTGACAAGCGCAGGACACTCCTCACGGGAGGCTGGCGACCTTGGATGCCCATGTGGAATTATCTATAGAGACCTGGAAGGTTCACCCTCAGAGCCCTACCTATGGAGGGCAGGGTGCAATGAAGGCAGAGACCCAGACACCTGACCTTTTTAAGTCTGGTGTTCCCAGTGGGCTTGGCTGGGCAAGAGCCTCACTACATCATCCAGTAATCCAGTAACAGTCAGAATGGCTCCTAAGTCCTGGACTCTCACCCAGCATTCAGACAGTAATGCCAAGGTTAATACAGTCAGCATTTCACTACCGAGGGTTGCCCAGGTCACATAGGTCAAGGAAGCAGTTCTGTGGCCTCAAAATCAAACTCTAAACCTGTAGACTGATGGGACTGGGTTGAAATTCTGAAAATATCATAATGATCAAACTTGAGCTAAAACCTTGACCTTTCCGTTCTGCCTCTTTCATGAAAATTGTGAGGATAAAAAGAGAGTTAGATCTAAGGATAACCGTTATGATGCTATTTCTACCTTCATGTGCTCTGATTACCAAACACTGAGGTGCCCAAGTCAACTCTATGCCTCCATGACATTAGCCGAAGACCCTTCCTCCCCATTGTTATTGACCTTGGCATCCAAGAAACACACTTGCTGGGAAAACGTTAGATTTTATTGGTCAAAGAATGACCCCCTCAAACCCTGTGCCCTGGAAATCCATTAATGACCCGGACTGTCTTTTATGAAGATTTTAGAACGGTTAATGACAGAACCTCGAACCCAATTCAAACTCAGCACATGCGTGCGCACACATGAGATCACACCACTGGGAACTCTAGAGGTTGGACCAGCAACTCAGGTCATATGGCTGTCTCTCCCTTATGTCTGCCCCCAAATCCAAAGTGCCTGACATCTTCCACATCATAGGTTCCCCATGAGTAATTCTAGAGTGACTTAAATTTGCTGCACATGTCTTCTGACATTCTTTAAAGAACACGCATACTTTCAATATCTGTCTAGATGTTTTTATGCTTGAAAAATAAAATATTGCTCTTTCTCTTTCTAAGCCCTGGGAATTTATTCCCCATTGTAGAAGTACTGAACAAAATAAAAAATACATTTGTAGTTTTCCAGTGAGACACTTTAGACATCTTGGCCTCCTTTTGAAATGAGAACAATGAAAATTTCAAAACTTTAAATTTATGGTATTTTTATATGTTGGAGCCTGAAGGTAACTGGAAGATGAGGCCCAAGCTCCCTTCAGTCTTGCTTCTTCCATGGACGGTTGTATATCTTTCCTATGTGATGATTGGAGAAAACCAAGGAGCAGCGTGTGACCTTAAATTTATCTCAAATGTAGAGAATTTTGAGTGGCTAGTTGACTAAAATGATGACCACTGGCAACGGCATCTTCAGGCTAAACTCTGCCTCTTAGCCTCAGGCCCATGGTTAGGTGCTGGAGCTACAAGGCTGAATCCACAATGCAAGAAATGTCAATCTCAAGCATGCTGGTGCAAGTTTGATGAACTCAGCAAATATTTATGGAGCATCTCTTGGTGACCAGGGCTTTGGAGACAGTGTTGTAAACAAGGAGAGAAACACACTTGTTGAACTTAAGAGTGAGACAGAGACAAACACCCGAGTAAAGCAGCAAATAAGCACAGTAGATCAATCAATTATATGAGGGCAGACATAGGTGATGTGAAGGGTAGGGCAATGTAAATGTATGTTGTGTTGATAGTTGTTGGTTATTTCTGGTCTTGGAAGAGGTGGCGTGTGATTCAAGAAGTGCAGGAATTGAAGAATGGAGGTGAGATGGCCATGGGAAAAGACGGGGAAGAACACCCAAGCTGAAGTAAAGGATGTGCAATGACCCTTGTACCTCAGTGGTGACGGGGAAAGAAGACCAGGGTGGGTAAAGAGTAACTAGGCCACTGGGATGAGAGAAGTGGGAGAGATAAGGTAAGCATGAGATCCCAGTGTGAATCCGATGTTCATGTAGAGTAGAACCGTGTCACTGGTGGCTGACGGTAACATCACCAATCCATATTAGTTGCGTGACAGTTTAGAGCAATGGAGGAAATAGATATGAGACTAAAAGATGCAGCATGAGACTCAGCTTGAGGGTGACCTGAGCACAGAGAAGTACATGTGCTTCAAAATGATTTCATAGTTATGAAGAGGTTGCAGGAAGGGTCCACAGAGCTCCCACACACCCTTTGCCCAGAGTCTCTTTCAAATTTGCCCAGTTACCTCATTAAGAAGAAGGGTGTGATTTTGAATCAAGTATGGCCATGGCACTTGGATGTTAGCCATGGACTTCTCCCATTTGGAACATTCTCCTGACATCCCTTTTCCTAGGTTTCCAGGTGAGGCCTTTTGAAGAATGTCCTTCAGTTGGGGTTTCTTTGGGATGCTTTTTATGATTAGGCTCATGCATTTTTTTTTACCAGATTATGATGAATGTGAGATTTTCTTCTTCTGCTCACATTGTGCCCCTAGCTGGTGATGCAGACTTGTCCAGGTGCCAGTGGTGGGAATTCTGGTGACCTGATTAAGATGAGGTCAGCACCATACTATTTCCCAGCAGAGTTGCCTCCTACATACACATTGTAATCAGAAACATGTTGTGGAGAAATGATCTGAGTCTAAGTCACATCTTATTCTCACTTTCACCACTGGATCTAATACCATGGACATTTCTGAATTAATTATTATCATGGTTATTACTATTAAACTCAGATGTTCTAATGTCTTCATTTCTTTTGTGTTCATTGGTTGGCATTCTATTATATGGAAGAATACCTTCTCATTTTTTCTTTGTGTGTGTGTGTGTGTGTGTGTGTGTGTGTGTGTGTGTGTATTTGAAGAAGAGTGTCACTGGGTCATCCTAACCTAGCTGACGGCTGCGTGAATCTTTCTCCTAAAAAAAATTCTCCGCTAAGCACATTATTTGTACAGGTACAGGTAGAGTGGGAGTGGCTGTAAAAATAAATAAGTCACAGTTTTTCAACCAAAAACACATACTGCACTTTAGCAGAAAGCCTAAGTGAATGACTCTGTCTGATAAAAGACTATGATTAATGTAAAAGAAGAACAAATGACATCAAAGCCATGAAGGAGGAGGGATGGATATCCACTGGAGACATGAGCACAATTTTCACCAGGGCCCAGTTGGTGTTCTATCTCAGTCTTACCTGGAGAACAAATAAGTACCTAAGGAAGATAAAACTGTTCGGTTTAATGGAATTTGCAGAAGACCTTAAACAAAATACATCTAACGAAGAAAAGAAAATCAATGATGGAAATGTCAATTTCCTTAGCAGCCCACTCTTTTATTTTCTGGTGCCAGATACAAATTCTGTCACAGGGATTTAGATGCCTATGTTTGAGACATTGACAGTTGCTCAATAGCACATTTTCAAAGCCCATCAGTTTACAGGGATGCCTGAGAAGGAAATGTGTGATTCATAGGGAAGGGGGCCTCTCTGAGCAATTTGCCTTTTATCACCAAAGGCAAACTTTGATCCTGAAATCTTCATTATTAATGTGCCCTATCAAGTTCTGAATCCCAGTGCTTTATTTTCATCTTCACACAAAGAAGTCACACATCCATACATACACACAGTCAACCACTCAACAAATATCGGTGGTTTCTTCCATCCTAACAGCATATATAAAAAGGAGATGAAGAGTCACAGATTTATTCTGTAATCTGGACTGAATGCTTAGGATATGATGGGAATTATTCCTTGTGCTAGAGATGAAAAAAAAGTGAACAAGATTCATATTCTCATGGAGTTTATCAGAGATTGACATATAAATGAATGTATATTTTTCAGAAAATTATAAATGCTACAAAGACCTTGAAATAAGCCATTTGGTAGAATAATAGGATGGCTCTTTTGAATTTGATGACCAGGGAAAGCATTCCTCCCAAAATGTTTCTGGACTCGAAAGGGAAGAAGTTCAGTCTGAGAAAATTTTGAGAACAGCCTTAGGGCAATGACAGTCTGTTCCTTTTTACAGAAAGACCACAACATAAACTGAAAATCCCCTGAGGAAGGCATCAGGTTTGGAGGACAGGAAGTATTGAGTGTGTTGAGGAAGGTTGCAGTGGGCCGGCTTCAGGGAGGCGTGGGATTTCAGAGCTGCTTACGCAGATAAGAAGGAGAAGGCATCTCAGAACGTTGAACCATCCTGGCAAAGGCTGAACCGTGAGCTATACAGGCAACAGAAATGGGTGCGTGCACTTCTATTACTTTATAATGGAAATGAGTGCCTGTGGAGAGGAACACAGAGATGGAGCCACAGAGGAGGCTGCTGAGCCTTTTAAAGAATGCAAGCCTCAATTGAGCTGAAATGATGCCTAAGTTTTTTTTTAATATGTGAATGATCCTCATAAACCTCCTAGATCCATGATATTCACGGTGTTTATCACTGTGTGGTAAAATTCCTAAGAGGGTCCCAGAAGCTTATGCTTAGGAATAAAGGGAAAGCTAAATGGCAAGACCTTAAGTCTTCCTGCCTTTAATGCACTGGACTTCCTGATTTATTTTATTATTTTTTTTAATGTAGTTGAATTCTGTTTTACAACTTTTTTGAATAATGAATTTCAATCTTGTTAAAAGAGAAAATTGCAATTCTAATTTTGCAGATCTTAATTGGCTTTATTTGTGATTCAAGATTGGGTCAGCTGTCTGACCTAAAATGCTTCAGAATGGTCTTCCCACCAGGTGGACAGAGTTTATTCATAGCCAAAGAGAAGTAAGTGATCCATAGAAAACAGAAGTGAGGTAGAGATAACCTGATTGGTTATAGCTCATGTCTGTCTGTCTTGAACAGGGGACAGTTGGCTGCTCATGATTGGCTGAGGCTCCACTACCTGTTACAAGTGTAGGCTGCAGTTTATTTATACATCAAGTTAGGTTACAGTTCACTTTGTATAGAGAAACCTTTAAGCCAAATCTGAAATATGTACAGAGGATTTAATACAAACTAACCAGCTCCCCTCTTTTGGTCAATCTCTCAATTTTGACCAAAATTTTAGGCCTTGATGTCATTCTCTGTCATCATCATAAATGGTCTTATTTGCTCTCAAATTCCACGGTGAAATAGCAGAATCATGGGTTCTGTAGGGTAGGAATAAGGAAACAGATTAATAGGAAAAAAATCATTAACATCAGATAACTTGAGGCTTTTGGGGGGAGGTAAAGGATTAAAGCAGTAGAAACTTCAATATTATGTTGACTCAGAGTGTAATCCCCTGATTTTACAGAAAAGAGAATGATCTTTTGAGTATTTATTTGCTTTCTTAGAGTTTCTGTTTGATTATGTGACATTTAGCATGAGCGATGCCATTTTGGTCTGGCCTGTTTTGGGTTTGTTGAGACCTTATATAGGAGCTCAGTTCAAAACAATGGCCTCCTCTGATTTTTTTTTTTTTGTTATTTTTGGTAGTAGAGATTGAACCCAAGGGTATTTAACCACTGAGTCACATCCTTAGATCTTTTCTATTTTTCATTTTCAGATAAGGTCCCACTAAGTTGTTTAGGGCCTCATTAAGTTGCTGAGACTGGCTTTGAACATGCAACCCTCCTGCCTCAGCCTCTCAAACTATTTGGGATTACAAGCATGTACCACCACACCCGGCTGGCCTCCTCTAGTTTGGACGAACCATTTTCCTGTCTGGTTTCTCTTTCACCTGGGGGAGAATGTGACCACAACTTTGAGCATTGGAACTGCTCTCAGTCACCACCATTTTGGGTCTCTGGGATCAATATGTCGTTTATGAGTTATGGTGACCTCATTAGCACACATTTCTTTGAATTAAGTCCTTCCACTTGAAGAGATCATTTGGCATTCCACAGATGGCTGTATACAAACATAGGGAATTTTGGGGAGAATATGGCATACCAGGGAGACTACTGTGATGACTATGAGGGATTGTGCTCTTTAGCCAATGTTCCTACAAACCAAATCAACCAAGACTGAATATACAACAAATGGAGCCAGATGAGTAGTCTACCCATCCAGCCAAGCAACCTGTCATGAGTCCCCTAAACAGAGTCTTCCTGATCGCTCATGTGTTTTCCCACATGCAAAAGAAGTGTCAAATTCCTATAGCAGGTAACCTAGAGCAATTCTACTACCTAGTGCAACTTTAGCAAGAAGACATGAAGAGTCTGTTGTGCAACCGTAGCCTCTTCAGTACAGTCTGCTGTAGGGCCTATTGTGAGGGATAAATTTCTAATCATTAGTGCATTTTAGTTACTCTAAGCCACAAAAGAAGGATGACCTAATACATGGTACCTCTCCAGAAGGGTCGATGCTTCTTAGCAATGTTCTCGTTAACCCATGATGTGGGCTGAAAAGAATGGACCAGTGCTGTGTTTCTGGTTGATTGTGGAGCAATGAAGGTACCATTGAATTTCCTAGCCCACATTTTCCCTTCATCTTCCATCTATTAATGCAAGAAGCTGCCTATGCATAAAGTTGACCATAAAATCCTTTACAGATAAATGTATGTTCCTTGGATGCACACAGAAAAAAACGCTTTTTGATTCATCGTTCATGGATACCCAGAATGGTGGGACTAGCAGTTTGTAGTCAGGATCTGAGGCACAGTTCTTAATGTCTAGAAGAATAGTAGAGTTCCCTGGTATATAAGTCAGTCTGAAAGACACTCCACTTGGACAGACTCATCATGAGGCAGAGCCATTGGTCCTGGTTCTTGGATTCCAGGACTGGGTTAAATTAAAAAGAAGAAATGAGAGCAGGTGGGACTGGGAGTCTCCCCTTAGCACAATGTACATAATAGTTACATTAGAGACACTGGTAAATTTCATTACTAGATGAATTATTGGGTCCCTTAGATCATGGAATGATTGAGTCTGTATAATAGACCCAATGTTTTGCCTTATTATACACAGAAACTGACAATTGTGGCATTCTAATTACAACATCATCCTGCCCAGCAAAAGGGATAGTCATAAGTAAGGCAAAATGAAGAGAAGTAAGAGTTCATGATGGCAGAGAAGGCTTTGTCCATGACCTGGGGGACTGCCCATGTGTCAGATGCTGTGAACTTGTGCAGAGAAACTTCCCAGTTACCTTTGCCTTAAAATCTCTATAGGATGTACAGGTCCAGAGTGTGGAAGGGTTCATTAGTGTTGTAAGATGTGGATGTAAAGTACAAGAAGCTGAAGTTTTCCTTCAGTGAGAGATATGGGAATAACTTGGTATAGTCTTTTCCATGGGGACGCAAGCACATTCTTTCCTTGATGCCATTTCAAGAAGACCGAGTCTTTGAGTTCTAGATCATGAAAGGTTTAATTGTACTCAGCCTGTGAGTCATGAAAAGCTCCTTTGATCTGCTGAAATATTCTTTGGCATAGCATTAAAGCACGGCAGCATTTGGGCATATCAGAGCTCAGGCAGCTGAAGGACACGTGAAGTTCTGCTCTTAGGTGCATAGGCCTTCAACAATTTCATAAGGGCCTAGTTATGTTTTCCAGTGGGAGTGGATCTGAGGGTCATCCATCTTGATACGTTCATCAAAGGCAATGTTGCCAATTCAATTGGCTTTGCCAGTACAATTGTTTTTGTAATAACTTATTTAAGTGTTTTAAAACTTTTCTGGTGAAATCAGTGCCTCTATTTATGGAGATTTCTCAGAATCATGCTACAAGGGACACACATCTCCTAATAATCTTTTATCAGCCACTACAGCAGAAGCCTTTCTGCATGGAAAAGCTTCCACTTATTTATTTATTGTTTTTGTTGTGCCAGGGATCCAAATGCTAAGGGCCTTGTGTGCGCTAAGGACATGCTGCACCACTGAGATCCGCTCCCCATCCTAGGAAACCTCTCTACAACCAGAAAGCGTTCATGGAAATGGCAAAAGAAAGGAAATTCTTCCATGAATAGCAATTCTGAAAGTCAGTGCACCAATATACTTCCAACATTTCTGTCATTGTGTTTACACTCTGATGGATTATGGCACAGGGAATTCTGTTTTTTTAATTTTTATTTATTTATTTATTTTTTGTACCAGGGATTGAACTCAGGGACACTCGACCTCTGAGCCACATCCCCAGCCCTATTTTGTGTTTTATGTAGAGACAGGGTCTCACTGAGGTGCTTAGTGCCTCGCTGTTGCTGAGGCTGGCTTTGGACTCATGATCCTCCTGTCTCCTCTTCCCAAAGTGCTGGGATTACAGGTGTGCACCACTGCGCCCAGCTCACAGAGAATTCTTAATAATGGAAGCTTTAAGAACTTGGGAAGGAGCAGGCAGCCAAGTTCTCTAGGTGTCCATATTTAATATTGGATTTATATCCTTTAAATATCTATTCTGTTTCTCCAATTCAGGTGGTAAATGAAAACAGATAACATCACACAGATCTGAGAATTTTCCTTCTTCCTGTCAAAATAACCTCTGTCAAGCTGCCATCTTCCCTGTAAAAGACAGCTGTAATGCTAGAAAAACTTCTGTATTCTTGGAAAGCACTGACGAGTGATCAAGTAGCTGGGCTGTGGATAATTAGTGATGGACGCTACTCACTTTCCAATAGGAGAAGCATTTTTTCCTTCCCTGATCTCCTATTCTGGCCATAAGGAGGAACTTCTTGCCTTTCAGGAGCTGTGAGAGTGGCAGGCTCTGGTCTATGATCCATTCCACACTGGTTAGATTGGTGCATTGTCTGGAGCAGGTGACACAGCCGCTGCCCCCTTCTTCCCTGTACTGGCCCATGGGTTGGCTGTGCCTCTGCTCTTGTGCAACCTCAAGTGCCTCTGGGTGAAGGAGCAGGCCTGTGTGGGCCTGCTCTCAGAGTCTGATGGCATACACAAGTGATTCGTGGTGTGTGAATAAGGGTCTCCTCTGCCCTTGAGACCCAAGCTTTTCTTAGTATGAACCTGTTCCAAGGAACCCACTCAGGAAGCACCACAGCTAGGAAATTGGCTGAAGATTGAAGAAAACCTTTGCAGATAAAAGTCCACTAGAATAAGAACCTAATAAAAAGCCTGGATTGTTGATGTTCACCAGTCTGATTTCTTCCTTTACTTTGCAGTTGGTGCAGAACTAAGAGGGAAAGAAAAATGTCACGGCTCATTATCTCTCAAATCTCAACCCATAATAAAGATCAATAAATAATTGGTGCCATAGATCTATGAGGACAAATTCCCAGACTTAAATGGCTCAGCATTCCCTGCCTGGTGTGCCAGGCTCTGCAATGCCACACTGCAAAGCCACAGCACTCACCCAGCAACCACGGTGGAGTCTCTGCTGGTGACGGGTCTTGTGCTGGATGAT
Source organism: Xerus rutilus (assembly GCA_028644305.1). Classification (NCBI taxonomy): domain Eukaryota; kingdom Metazoa; phylum Chordata; class Mammalia; order Rodentia; family Sciuridae; genus Xerus; species Xerus rutilus. Next base: position 173,904,140 of record CM053401.1, read on the forward strand.
ACTGAGATATAAAACTCACAGTTTATTAAGAGACTAAGTCTGTGAGTGGGCTATAATACACATTAGTGTCCCAGAGAAGCCCCTCCTGACTCCTATTATAAGTACCTCAACCCTGACCCCATTTACTCTGTCTCAAAGGAACTGCTCTATGTCACTCTCACTGTAAGCCATCTCCGTTACCTTGTCTATTTAATTACTAGATCATGCATGGATGTTCTGAGCTGTTAGCCCTAAGAGGTCCATAATATGCCTGTTTACACCACTACTACATTGTAGTTGCTTCATAAATGTTATAATAATGAATTAATTACAAATTAATGGAAGAATATCCCTTTATAAGCCAGTTATTGATTAGGTATAAGGCAGAGTCAAGTCTAAGGACATTGGATTAGTATTAGTATGGTACTGAAATAAGTTCACAGTTAGCAAACACTGGGCATAAGAAATTGGATCAAAATTTTTCTTCTGCATTGGGTCATGGTAAATCTAGATTCAACTGGTGATCTTTAAAAATGTATGTCACATGTCGTCCAATGTTTCCAGCCCAATGGAACTCAGGAGAATCAGTAGCAGCTAGCTACTAATCAGTAGCACCATTGCTAGCTAGAATCAGTAGCACCATTGGCCCTGGCTTGAATGGATGCTGGATTTGGGATGTGTAGCAAGGGTCATGAGAACAGCCCAAGCACAGACATGCTGTAAAACTGTATGGTGTGTTGCAACCCAAGGAGCATGGGGTCAACAATTACCCGTGTCCCACTGACGTGCACACTTTTAGTGGCATGAATCTTACCAGTCCTGTTCATGCATGCAAAGACATTTCAGAACACAGGCAAGTCCTCTGTCTGGGTTCACCCAGAGAAGAGGCACCATGCAAAGGTTTCTTTTTCACCTTTTTGTAGAAGAAACTCTGATATTGAAGTGAGCCTACCCCAGCTGTGAGATTGTGGGTCAAGTTTGAGCAGCAGTTCACTGAACAATAATTTTCTCCAATTGAATCTTGCTCTTGCTGGGGAAATTCTCTCTGCACTGACAATCCCGAGAGCACCAAAATATGGGTCATCTGTCTTGTGCCTTCCAAGTCAAGTCTGTTGTCCCCACCAAAAACCATTCATTTAGCACCTAATCATCTAGATTTGGCCTTAGCTTTGTCTCTGGGCAGGACAATATAAATGGACACCCTCCCCTTTATATCACCTATGGACAGATGCTGTCACCAAGCCTTTAGTGCTATATCACCAACAATTCATTTTTATGCTTGATTTCCCCTTGAGATAATGTGTCTTTTGTGGGCGTGGGCTTGTCTCATCTGCCTTGATCCACAGCACCTGGCACCCAGAGTAACCTCAAATATTTGCTGAACAGATGATTTTTGTAAATGGTAACATGAATAAACATAAGGCTATGCAATTTCCCATAAGTATAGAGCATATAAAGTATATTGTGCACATATTTGCATGGTTTCCTAAGACTAAACAAAAATTTTTTAATGTCCATCATAAAGATATCTATTAAAACTCTTGTTTGGGTTTACTTTTTAAAACATTCCATGTGTTAGAAGAACAAGCAAATTGGATTACAATGGGAAATTTATAATGGGTTAGAAATGTGAGTGTCAATTTTATTGTACAGACACTTTGTTTTGGTCTCCATTGGATTTTCATTTCCTGGTACCAAACATGAATCCAGCAACTACTACAGAAGTGTTGTTTTATATATTAGTCTATTTTATTAAAATGTATACACAATTGATATTTCCCTTAATAATGTCTATAGTGACTGCCCTGATTCAAGACAAAATAATTCTAGAAAATATTTAAAAACGAGTTCATACCTACTGTATAACATGCCGCCTTGTGAAACTGGTGACACCACCAGGATTAAGATAGCTACATGTGCTTATTGTTTAAAAGCTGAGTCACGTTAAATCTAAGGACATTGGATCAGTATTAGTGTAGTACTCAAATGAGTTAGCAAACATGAGACATAAGATATCAGACCTCAAGTATTTTTCTTCATTGAACCATTGCAAACCTAGATTCAACTGTGGATCTTGAAACATGCAAATGACATGTCCAACTGTCACTGGATGCATCCTGTCCAACCAGAACCTTAGAGAATGTTCTTGCCAGCCTTGCTGATGGGATCCAACTGGGGTCCAGACAGTCTATCTGATGACTTCTCAAGGGCACAGGATCTCTCCAGGGGTGTTGGCCAGAATCTTTCCAGCAGGTTGTTCCAAGGGCTGAATGAAGATCTCCACAAAATTAGCACCTCCCTTCCTCACATAGAATAAGTGAAGTGACACTATTCTGATGTCAGGTGGCAACATTCTTTTTTAAGCATTATAAATAATTAATGTCACTAGGATTAGAAAGAAAGTATTTTTAAAGACTTCTGATTTCAAGCAACAAAAATCTTTTGAGCTGGTTGAAAGTGAAGAGGAGGCTTGGCAATGTTACAGCAGAGGTACCTCAGGGAACTCCAGGAGGGGAAGCAGCTGGGACTCAAGTAAACAGCAGAATCAGGATCGAGCCCAAAAGGGAACCTTTTCTCTCCTCGTCTCAGATCCTTTACCCACATTGTTTTCATTCGCTTTTTCCCTTTCTGGCTGCCCAGGTCAGGTCAAGTAGAAGATTTGTTTCAGACTCTCTCTAAAAGTTTTTCCCCAAATCTGCTCTTCCCATCTTCCCCAAAATATCATCAGGGTACCTGACTGACTGCATTGTCCCCGTGTGCCGATCCTGATACCGCCATGCGGCCAGGAGCCGACACATGCCCTATAGAGAGGGGAAGTCTCCCCCTCTCCTGCATCCTGGGTAACTGCAATGGAAGCCATGTGGGAGGAAAGGGCCACAGAGATGGATGATAAAAAGTAAAAAGCCAACAAGAAGCGAACAACAAGAAATGATAACCTTGAAACTTGATTCTTGGACTAATTCTGGGAACTTGATGTGGGAGTTGTCTCCAGTCTTTTTTTAACTATTCTTAATTTGGATTTTTCTGTATCAACTGCTTAAATGAATCCTAGCAGAGAAACGCTGTGCATCCCCAAACTCCCACTCTTCCTTCTCATGTTTCTCTTACCCTCTTGCTATTTTCAAACACCTTGAGAAAGGCCCTGGTCCCTGATCCCATGGACTGGCCGTGAAGCTCCTTTGTGTTAAATCAAATGTCTGCTGGTGAGAGAACCATAAGTTTTTGGTGAATTGGGTTTTCCAAAGATTCCAGTAGAGGGCTGCTGGGGAGGCTGGACATTCAGAGAGTAGCTGAGAATGAGTCACATCTCAGGGAATATTCTTTGCAGCCAGGAAAGCAAGCCCAGATGAACCCAAGGACCTCATTCCACAAGGGCATTCCTCAGCCCAGGAAGTCAAATTCCTTCCATAAAGCCAGAAACAGCGGAGTATCTCAGTTGTGTTTTAGGACTTCCTGAGGTCAAAACCCTAATCTTGAAGTTGAAGCCAAGATCATTCCAGGCTTCATTTCTTATAGCTGCCACAGAAGGAAAATGCCTGGGATCAGAGAACGAAGGACTTGGCCCATACATATTTTAAAATTATATCACTATTTCTAAAATGAAAGAAAGTCTAAAAGGTGCTTGTTTTATACTGCTTATCTTCAAATATTCAAAAGCATAGCACTGTGAAATAAGCAAGTTTGGAGGGCCTGCCAGCTTACACAGAGAGCCCAGGTGCTTGCTGATAGAAATCAGTGCTAGCCCTCCCATACTTCATATGATCAGCAGGGGGCGAAACCACATGAGCATTTAGCATTTAGTGGGTCACTGGACCCCTGCTCCGACCCTCTCTTTCATCAGACATCTTCCACTAGATCTCCTTTATTGAGGATGGTTTCTTTGGTTCACTGATAATTGGAATTCTGGCCTTTTTGCTGGTCTATAAATTTGGCAGTTACCGCATTTATGGCCATGTCAGACTAACACAGTATTTTAGCCATAAGAGCTGCAGCAGGAGTTGATCTGTCCAGGGAAGGCAAACATTTGGAATACCATGCATGCTTGACTGGAGACTGGGGCAGATCTTTCCCTTAACATTGCACCAACATTCCAATTAAGATGGCAACTTGAGATGTAGAGGAGAAACAACACTTCATATCCCAGGCCTGTTCTGGTATGAAGACCATGGAGCAAAGAAGTAAATGGACCTCAACAAGTAATGCTCCTGAGTTGTCTTGTCTCTAATCCTGAATATGCTTACTAATTATTGCTAGTTTACTTAATGTATATAATCTTATTTCATATTCTCTAAATGTCTGATGAAATTTTAGGCTCTTCATATTTTTAGTTAATAATTTTTGGGTCAATATTCATAGAGGCAAGAACGGTCAAGGAATTTAGAAATCAGATTGGCTAGACTTAAACTCAGCTCCAACTCTTGTGCCTGATGGCCAGGGACAAGATCCTTAAATTCTGTGCACTATAATTTCTTCCCTACAACATGGTAATATGGAATACATTACTGTTTCATAAACCTGTCAGGAAAATTAATGGAGATGATGTCTCTCAGCATTAAAGGTAAACTGTTCTGTCCACATTACAGACAATGGCTGGCATCTGTGGCCCATGGGCAGAACTTGGAAACTCTCCAAGAAGGCAATCAGTGGTCACCTGAAACACACCCAGCTTTGAGCTCATGGATACCTGGGGGAGCAAGAGGCACTCAGTGCTCTACCATGGACAGCCTTCATGACTTCAAAAGATGGGATTCGAGTGACTAAAATTCTAGAGGGAATATTGCATTCTTACTTTTAATTAGTGCATTATAATTATGCATAATAATGGGATTCTTTATTATATATTCTTACATACACACAATAGAACAATACAGTTTAGCTAATTTCATTTTGATTATCTCCGCCTTCCCTCCCCCTTACCCCCTGCCTCTGCTCTACCTGTCTCCCTTCTATTTTCATGAAACCTCCCACCCCTACCTTTTCCTGTTTTTTTCCCCTCTCTCTACCTCCCACATATGAGAGAAGACTATGTCATTACATTTTTACTGGGTAGCAACTATCTCAGCACTTCATGTTCAAGTAAAGTCTATGTATGTGCCCAATGGTGCCCCTTTAATGAGGCCTTGTGTGCTCCTAACTGACCAGATGGAAATTTAACACTGAGAGGCTACCTGGCACAGAAATATGCTATTACCCATGGTGGGCGTATTTGTGTATTTTTCTTCTACATTTTTCTTTGAATTTCTATCCTCATCAAAAAAGCTAAAGAAGCCCATGTCATTCACTTTTAGTAAAGTGTTGCTTTATTTTTTATTTTTTGCAACTTGCTGTATTTATCCATCTGTTCGTTACCTTGCATAGCTTGAGAATATACTTCACCCGCACTGTGCACTGGGTGCTGGGGAGACAGGCATAAGTGACATACCTGTCCTTATTCTCGTGCAGCTCACTGTCTGGGGGTGGGGGTTTCAGATGAGCTCACCAACCACAACAAAGAATCACTACCATAAAAATAAAATAAAGATTTCAAAGGAGAGCTTCTAATATTGGCAGCCGACACATAGGGACAGTTTCTGGAGGAAGTGAAAGGGAACAGAGCTGCCAAAGATGCTAGCAGAGGGGCAATTCGCTCTGGAAAAGGGGACACCATGCCTGGGAAAGAAACAGCAGGCGCAACGGCTCCAAGAAACCAGACTTGCTGGTGGGTGGGGACAGTACAGCAATCCCTGGCTGTTCATTCAGAGTTGACAAGCTATGAAAATGATGAGCCCTTGATATGAACACAAATTTGGGAATTATTTACATTTCAAGCTGAGACTGACTTTTCACATCATCTTAATCACAGTGATGTGACTCTTACCCTGTTCACCTACAGCTTCCACGGTTCCCATCTGAGAGGCAGTTCTGCTCCACGCAAACACAAATGGCAAGCAGGGGATGTGGCGTGTGAGGAGGAGGAAGGACAGTGGTGAGCAGGATGACCCTGGGGGTTAAGATGAAGCACTGTTTACTTGTGAAAAGAAATTGGAATTTGCAGTCCTAGGTAGGGCTCCTGATAGGAAAAAAAAGTATCTCATGGTCCCACAGGTTCTGTCTCAGACCTGGGGGTCAGACTAGAACATGGAACAAACAGGAGATCGTTTGCCAGTTCAAACAAGGGTACCAAGTGAGCATCCCAAAACTTAACAGTGCACCAGTGGAAACTAGCTGTGGTTTCATCATAATTACAGCCCTGGCTCTAAAACACAATAACCAAACGAACTGTTCAGCTGGATCTTTACAGGGTTGGGCAATATAAAAGAGATGGACAACCTGGTGAGCTCAAGTGAAATGCCACAATGCAAAAGCCAGACCCATGTGCAGAAGGAGACCTACAGGGACCTCAGTCCCCCTCATGTCTGGGGAGGGGGTACCCTTCAGCTGGCAGAAATCAGACAAGCTAATGGAAGTAAGGAAGCAAGCCAGAGGCTCCATGACATGATTGACTAGGGCCCGGCACTACCAGAGAGTGGGAGCTGGGATGCCAGGCTCAACATGAGTCCCACCTGATTTGTGACTGTGTGTGAATAACAACCTGTCTATGCCTGCATTTTCTCACAAGTTAAATGGGGACAATATGAGCATTGTGACAAGCACTAAATGGGACATTAAAATCAAAATGTCTTTCCTTTGTTTCCCATGACTGCTCACTGCAGCTCCACACCACACGTCTTCCACCAGACGGTGCCTGAGAGCAGAAGGGCAAGTAGGGATCTTCTCTAAAGTCTTGCTCCTTTCTTGAGGGATGAACTCCTTCTAGGAGCTTCCTAGAAGACTTCTCCTCTGTCCCAAGAGACCCAGTACTCAGCATATCATCAAGGAATGACAGAGGGGACTGAATCACTATAAGTATGATTCCTCCTCCAAAGCTGGATACATCACTTCTAGATACTTCAACAGAGGTAGGGCTCTCTTAGCAAGAAAGAATGGAGAAAATATCTGCTAAGCACCTAACAGTGGTGCTACCATAGAAAATGAGTATGAAATTTCTACCTTCGAAATTATACTATGACTACTGCTGAAAACCCCAGACATCATGTATCAAACAAACATGAAAAGGTTCTAAAAACTAAAAACAAAAACAAACAAACAAACAAAAAACCCAGCAGGCAGGCCAGTGAGAGACCTAAGGATCCAAGCAATGATAGTGTGGTGAGTCCTTGGGTTTCCCTTTTGATCCATTACCCCAGATTGAGAGGTAGAGAAGCTGGTGATGTGGGAGAACTAACACATCCTCCCCTCAAAAAAATCCCCAACAAAGGCCTGCTCTGTCCTATCTACAAATCAGGAGAGAGGAAGCTTAGCAAGACAGGAAGATTCTAGACAAGAACAGCTCAATGAGAGCTGAGCACTAGAGACAAATCTGTGGACTCACTCTTATTCATGTCAGAAAAGCTGAGTGGGAAGCCCGGACCTCTGCTCTTGTGAGCTGTAACAAGATCCTCTGACCTCTGCCATGTTACTATCACAGAGGGTCTGTAGGTATGATTTCACTCCCACTATATGGTAATGGCTCCATCCCGTGGTATCAGAGGACAAAATAAGGGAAGTCTGGATCTCCACCCTGGCCCTGCAGTGAAGGCAATCCTCCCAACTGTAGTGACGTCACAGTGAGCCCACGGGAGAGTTTGCACTTTCACCACCACCCAGCAGTAGCAAGGTCTTTACTGCCAACATCAGTGGAGGAGATATGGAAAGCAGCCACGTGGCATACAAACCCTCCTGGCCAAGGAAACTCGCAGTGTAGACTTCGTGGGAAGCCAGAACTTCCAACTCTGCACAGCAACAGGAGGACTTCCTTTCATCAAGTGAGTCCAAATAAGGACATGGATTTCTACCTCCACCTGGCTGTAGTAAAAAATGGAGGCCCCTATCTTTGGAATGTTGGTGTCAGATAGTCAAGACTAAAAATCAGCTAAAATAAAATAAAGCTGAATTTAAATAAGGTTGAAAAATTCATATTGTAATATCCCAAAGGTGATATTTTCAATAACAAATTATTAGTCATGCCAAGAAGCCAAGAGTATCTCAAATTGAATGAAAAAATTCAATAGATGCCAACACCAAATGCCATAGATGTTAGCTGAGGAATAGTTGGAAGCACCCATCAAAAAATGCTTCCACAAGTGATCACAAACATGCTTAGAGCCCAATAGAATGAGAGAATTCCAGACACAGAAATAGTCTCAACAAACACCAGTCTCATTTGTCCTCAACCATGGAGTGGAGGGGACACAGGAAGCCATCAGAAACCTGGAAAGGATAACACGGAAGTGACACAGTCTGAACAACATAGAGGGGCAAACCTCCGGGTCTGTGGAAACATAACAAATAATCCAACACTGGTACCACAGGAGTCACATAGGAGGGGAGAAGGTGGGGCTATAAAGGTATTCAAATAGTTGCTGAAAATTTCTCCAATTTCCCCAACTTGGTTCTGAAACATAACAAAAGTAAAGAAACCAAAGATCAGATATTCACATCAAGACAGCACGCCATCAGAAAACCAAAGACAATGCTTTTTCTATTTAAAGTAAAGAGAAAAGAATGAAATCATATTACCCTGAAGGGGAAATCACTACAAATGATAGCAGATTGTTTTTTATTTGAAACCATGGAGGCCAGAAGGAAGTTACAGAACATTTTTCAAGTGCTAGAAGAAAAGAACTCTCAATGCAAAATCCTATATCCACAAAAAATATCGTTCAGAAATGAAAGAAAAGTGAAGACATGTTTGGATGAAGGAAAACAAAAAGATTCTGTCCCCAACACATCTGCCCTAAAAGAATGCCTGAAGAACATATGCTAAATGGAAAGAAAACGAGAAAAGGAAAAAAAGTGGAACAGTAAGAAGAAAGTATGTAGTAAACATAAGTATAGATATAGATAAATAGGATATAGATAAATAGGATAGATTTTTCATCTCTTAGGTTTTAAATTAAGTTTAACATGAGAGTAAGAATTACAATACCTCCTAATATAGTTATAAATGGATCTACAGAATCTATTTTACAAAATAATATTTAGATGATTGAGGGTAAAGGGACATAGACATATATAAGGGTTGATTTTTTTGTTTTTTGGGGTTTTTTTTGGTACTGGAGATTGGACTCAGGGGCACTCGACCACTGAGCCACATCCCCAGCCCTATTTTGTGTTTTATGTAGAGACAGGGTCTCATTGAGTTGCTTAGTGCCTCGCCATTGCTGAGGCTGGCTTTGAACTCGCGATTCTCCTGTCTCAGCCTCCCTAAGTGCTGGGATGACAGGCGTATTCCACTGTACCTGGCTGTAAGGGGTTTTTAAAATTTTTTTTCCAATAGTTTCCTTGAACAGAAGTTGCTTGAATAATGACGCCAACAGACTACTATAAAGTTATGTATATAAAATGTGATACCTAAAGTCTCCATTAAAATTGTACATGAAAAGATATACAGAAAAACACTATTGATAAATCATGATGGAATTTCAATGAATGTTCAAGTAAGCCACAGGAAATCAGAAACAAATAAATCAAAAAGAGAAAACAAATATGAAACAAAAAATAAAATGACATACTCTTCAGCCCTAATACATCAATAATTACATATAAGTTCAATAGTCTGTATCAATTAAAAGACATTATTAGCACTGAAGGTGAAAGAATGTGGACCAACTTTATGCTGTCTAAAAGAAACTCATTTCCAACAAAATGATGAAAGTAAATTGAGTATAAATGAGTGGAAAATGATTTATTGTGCAAATATTAATGAAAAGAAAACAGGATTGCTATGTTCACTTTAAAAAGGAGACTTAAGAGAAAAGAGTAATTATTAAAGATGAGCATTATTTCATAGTAAAAGGGTCAACCCACCAAGAAGGGATAGCAAACCTAAATGTAAACACAAACAGGAAACAAGGTTATAAAATATGTAAAGTGAACAAGCATACGACTGTAGAAAAAAATAGATCAAGATTTAATTATGTTGGGAGACTTCAGCACGCTTTCCTGAAAATTTGATAGAAGAACTAGACAGAAAATCAGCAAGGATATAGAATAACTCAACCACACCAAAACCCAAGAGGATTTAGGGAATATTACATAACACTTCACACAAAACAGTAGACTGCATGTTATTTTTAAGTGCCACACAATGTGTGTTAAAATAGAACATATCAAAATTAAATACTGCTAAAAATTTTTAACAGAACTAAATCATAAAGACTGTGTTGATCAGCCATGATAAAACATTATACTACTAGATAATCCATGGATCACTGAGGACCCTACAGATAAATCATTATGACAATAAGGGACAGTAAAGGAATAGTGCATGGAACCTAAGACATCACTTTGGAGACAGATGAAATGGGCCAATTCCTTGAACAAGACAAACTACCAAAACTCACTCAATATGAAATAGATAAACAGTAGTTATAGCCTTATAACTGCTAAGGAAGTGAATTAATAATTTAAAAGTTCCCAAAACAGACATTCTCAGGTGCAGTTTGGGTTCACTGAAGAATTCTACTAAATATTAAAAGGAGAATAAACACCAATTCTACATACTCTCTGCTGAGTATGCAAGAGGCACAGTAGTCTCCAGCATATTTTATGAACTCATCTCTCCCTAATAACAAAAATAGACAAAGGCAGTGCAAAAAAAGAAAACTGCAAATTCATATTCTTCATGAATATAAATGCAAAATCCTAACAAAACATCCACAAGTAAAATTCAGCAATAGATAAAAATAATCATCTGCTATAACCACGTGAGGCTTATTTCAGCATTGCGAAGCTAGTTCAATATTCAAAAAAATCTATCAATGTAACTCACTATCCTGGCAGACTGAAGAAGGCAGTGTGACGATATCCGTGTATGCAGAAAATGCAATTGACAGAATTCAAAAGCCATTTGTGATAAAAACTCTCATAAAAATGGGAATAAAGGGGAACTTCTCCAAGTGGATAAAGAGCATCTTTAAAACCTTGTAGTTAATGCTGTATTCATGGCGGAAGACTGGATACCTTCTCTATGGCTGAGAAATATGTGTTGAAGCCACACTAAGCAGTGCTGGAAGGCAAGAAGAGGAAATAAAAGGCATGTATACCTATTTCAGGATAGTGTGAGTGCCTGTGTGTGAAGTCACTTAAGTATATGGAAGGAAGGAAGAAAGGAAGGAAAGGAGGGAGGGAGGGAGGGAGGGAGGGATGGAGGAGGACAACAGGGAAGAAAGAAAGGAGAGAAAGAAAAGAAAGAGAGAGAGAAGCTCCTAGGACATGTGAGTTTAACAGGGCCACAGTATACAAGACTAACATTTAAAACAATCAATTGTATTTCTTTATATAAGTAATGAACATGTATACATTGAAATTAAAAATACAATGCCATTTTTAATTTCAAAAATCAACAGGCATAGCTGGTTTGCTAAGAAAGTACATGCAAACACGATGTCAGTGGAGAGACGCTGCATGCTTGTATTGGAAGGTTGAACACAGTACAGATATCTCTGCTGTCCAATTTCATATGCCTGTTGAGTGTAATTTCTATCAAAAATTCAGAAATATTTTTATAAAGATAATATTATTCCAAAATACATTTGAAAAGGCAAAGGAACTACAAGAACTAAAACTACCTTGAAAACAAAGAACAAGATGAGATGAGCCTCTTTGTCCAAATTCAACAGTTATGGCAGCCAGAGACCAGTGGGTACTGGCAGGGGAGGTGGGCACGGAGCAAAGGGACAGAACAGAGTTCAGCAATAGACCCATGCACACGTGCCCAGATCATCTGGGACAAAAGTACAAAACAAATTCAATGCAGGAAAGGTAGTCTTTTCAATGAATGGTTCTGAGTTAACTGGATATCAAGAGAAGAAGAAAAGGAAGAAAAAGGAAATGAGCTTTGATTATGTCATACGCCTTATAAAAACATTAGCTCAAAATAGACATGGCTGAAAACGTACAACTTGAAACCCTAAAACTTTTAGGGGGAAAAAAGACACGAATTTTCTGGATTTAGAGCTGGGCAAAAAATTCATAGATCTGACATTAAAAGCACAGTCCGTAAAAGGGGAAATCAATAAATTGAGCATCATTAAAATTAAAAACTTCTTCCTGCAAAGGTCTTTATTAAGAGGAAAGAAAGAAAAGCTATGGACGGCCAGGAAATATTTGCAAGCCACATACCTAACAAAGGATGAAGAATATATAATGAACATTCAGAAAACATTTCTTTTAAAGTCCATTTAGGAAATGAGCAGAAAGATTGAAGAGAGATTTCACCAAAAGGGATGTACAAATAGCAGATATTCACATGGAAATGTTTGATGTCATTGGCATCATGAAAATAAAAATTAAAAGCAGGATGTGATATCTCTATACACATAGTAAAATGATTGAAGTAAAAAATAGTGACAAAATTTAATGCTATCAAGGAAACAGAAACTGAGGAACTCACATGGCTGATGGGATGTTTTATCAACAAAACATTCCACTACCACCTACCCATAAATCATACCTCTGAATATTTATCCCAGGAAAAAGAAAATCTATGTTCATACAAAAACCTGTACATTAATGTTTATAGCAACTTTATTCAGCAAAACCTCCAAATTAAAAATAAACCAGATGTTCTTTAATGGATGAATGGTTAATAGTATAGTACACCTGTGGAATACTACTCAGCATTGAAAAGGAATGAACTACTCACATACACAACCTCCTAGATGAATCTCCAGAGAAATATACTGAATGAAAATGTCAGACCTAAGAGACTGTGTACTGTATGTTTCTGTTTATATAGCATTCCAGCTGCCACAAAATTATAGAAATAAATGACAGATATGGCACTGCCAGGGAGTTCTGGAGGGCGAAGTCTATGGAAGGGAACTGGGTATAGCTATGAAATGTCACCTTGAGGGATCCTGGGTGAAGGGACAGTTGTGTGGCGTGGTTGTGTCCATGCCAACATCCTGGTTGTTCCATAGTTCTGCAAGATCCTGCCACAGGGGGAAGTGGGTACATGGTACAGGGATAGCTTGTGTTAATTCCTACAGCTTTATGCAAATCTGTAATTACCATAAACTTGAAATAGTTAATTATAAATTATGCTAGTTTGTTTCTTAATACATTATTTGTAAAATTAAATTAATTCACATCATGCAGCATTTATTGACAGTAGGTATAGCAAAGGGCCCAGGTGTAGGTGTGTAGATTTGTCTGCTAAAAAAGTACGTGTCTGCTGTAAAGAGCACACAATACCCATTGCATTGACTCAATTAGAAAGACTGGGGCAGCTCTTGTCCCCAGTCCCAGCTGCAGCATTAATCTCAGGCTTCAAATTGCCATAGGCAATTACCCTGAGCTTTGTGAGTACTTCCAGAAGACTGTCAATAGCATCCTTGAAGTGAAAGTAAATTTTCCTCAAAATACTGCATATAAATCTACCTGTGTAAATGTAACTCTAATTGCAGTCGATTTGTTCAGGATTATAAACTTGAGCCTCCTTTTGTTGAGAGAGAGCCTTAAGTGATTGACAGCAGAGACCCATCTGGGCCCAGACCAGCTGCTCTGATCCAGGTTACACTAAGCATTCGCCCTGTGACATTGAGCAGGTTGCTTAACCTCTCTGTCCCTTTCTCTCCTCATTTGAAAAATAAGAATAAAAATAAGCATTACCTCAGAGGGTTGATATGAAAATCAAATGAATTAGCATTTGTAAAGCATGAAGAACACTGCTCTCAACAGTGTTAAATAAATTAGCACTTTGGCCTTGGACAGTTTCTTCTTACTCTAATTTATGAAATGCAACAGCGAAAATTAATTCACTCTCACTTTTTTGTAATGTCTAGTTCAACACACTTATATGCCCAGCTGTAAATGATCACACAGAATTTGAGTACATTTTTGAGAAAAAAGAAAACATGAAATTAATATCTCCGTTAAAACACAGGATGTGAATGCTTCAACTTGCCAAAATGCTGTCCTTTATTCAAACATTTAGCAATGTTGTTTTTTTTTCCTACTTTCGATCAGTTTGAATATGAAACTCCATGGGCTGTATTTTATTATAATTATTTTGTCAGTGTCAGGAATTAGATGTGTAGATTTGATCCGTCCACTGATCATTGCCAGACTATTTGCCAGGACACCCACTTCACATCACTTTTTTGACCAGTGAACTCCCTGGATCATACCATATCAACTGCGATGTATTTAATCGGGACATAGGATAAAGATATTAAATAATAATCATAACATATGCAGTCACTCAGTGCTGTAGATGTGATGCATGCTCTTGATTTGCTGAGCAGCACAGAAGAGGGCCAGAACGTTGGAACCCCCCACTATTAACTTAGAACGATGTCGTTGCTCAGACTGACAGCAACGTGGAGACTTAAAGATAATAAGTTCATCAATCTCACCCTCCTGCCCTTCCAGGAGGATAACAAGAGGTGAGCAAGTGACGCAAAAGGACAAAAATAACTCACCAGCAGGTGTCTCCACTCTGTAAGACAATTAACAAACCAAACAATAAAACCAAAAAAAAAAAAAAAAAAGTGGGAGTTTCAAAAGATTCAAAAAAGTTGACTGCATGATCATCTCAGTAAGAGCAGAAAAAGCATTTGATAAAATTCAACATCGCTTCATGAAAAAGACTCTGAACTAATGAGGCATCAAAGGAACAGCCCTCAACATAGTATAGTCCACATGTAATAAGCCCAGAGCTGATGTTACATGGAACAAGAAAAGCAAACAGAGATTGGCCTGGGACAGTGTTCTTGTCTGTCACCCTGGTGACGTTTAGGATTCTATCATCATCCACTGAGTAAAAGCCCAGAGGTGCGCTAAAACAACCAAAAGGGCGTGGTCCAGCCCCCTCTTCAAAAGAACCAGCTGTTCCAAAATGTCAACAGTGCCAAGTTTGAGAAACTCAGGGACTTTTGATCTGTTTGGTGGCATTAAAATTCACCATCCCTCCCCTAGTCTTTTTCCGTTGTTCTATGAGAGAAAGTAAAAGATGATAATAGAAATGATGTGAAACTGAACCCTATTCTCTTTCAGCACCCTGAAGGTCTCTCTATTGCAGCCCTGTAATACAATATGCTTTATAATTTTTTTTATTTGACTGTACTCCCCTCTAGGGGGCGCCGTCTCTCTGAGGGCCTGCCAGGATCCGGCTTTTCTTATGTGCCTGGCGCTCAGTCCAGTGTGTGACATGTACTACATACTCTACAAGCATTTGCCAAATGCATAATTTCATGGCTTAATCATAATAAGGCACAGACTGTAAATGGAGCAAAAATGAACTCTACATTTAAAGGAGGTATGTTTCAGAATCAATCTGTTTCAGGATCAGTCAGGAGATTATGGCTTCAGCAAGGAGTCAGGGGGGAGTGAAGGCAGGTAGGGACATTGTTCAGAAGAAAATTGAGGACCTAGCAGAGCTCTGAAGGAAGGTGTCAGGCATAACGTCTTACACACAATGAGGCGTTCAGCTGTAAAGGGAAGAGGCCAGTGTTCTCAATCTGTAACACCCAGGCTGTCGCCGTCTTGCAGAACTACCTGGAGATGCAATCCACCCATTCCAGATATTAATCTAAATAAGGTATTTCCTAGGACTGAAAAGGCAAAGGACTGATTGCTGGTTTGCATTGAATGTATCTCTGTGTGAATATTAATAGAAAATTAATGATCAACAACTAAGAAAATTGTGTTTGGAGTATGTGAAAAAGTGAAAACCTATAAACCTGAAAAAATGAAAAATACTATAATGATTGAATAACAAATTAGAAGAGAGCAAAGGGGGTCAAAATAAATCTTAGAGTTCTTGTCCATTCGACTGATTAAATTACTACTGTAAACTGCAGGTTAAAAATGACTACAGGTTATTAATATTATGTATAATATTTATAAATTTTAGGAAGATTGAGAGTATTTATTTGGGCATGTAATCATTGATTTGCATTTGAATAACTCCTTTTTAGATTTAACAAAATATTTAAATTTCCTATTTAAAAATCACCTACAATACGCCAATTCTCCAGAATACTCTTCTTTTGCTCCCCATCCATCACTTGTCAACCCATTTGTCCAGCTGTCCACACAGGTTCATGGCAGGAGCTCTGGAACAAGGGTCAGGGGATATTATTTGTTCTGCACTGTTGGGTTTGGGACTGTTTTTTCATTTTTATTTGTTCTTACTTTATTTCTTATAATGAGTGTTATTGTTGTTGGAAATACACTCAAACACAGATGGCCTTGGGTTCCCAAATCACTTCTTTGTCTTAAACTCTATGTTTAAAATTTACTAAGTTGACTGATCCAAATGCTGCTGTCCTCCAGAAATACCCTCAGAGGCCTGCCAGGATGTACTACCAGCTCCATGGGCCCCGCTCAGCCCAGTTGACATATGAAAGTAGCCATCACAAGAAGTTAATGATGGACAGTAATCAGTTTCTTCCTCATATTCTTTTGTACTTTTTATCTTAAAAGGCTAGATTTTCCGTGAGTTTGTGGGAAGATAGGCAGGACGGCTGTGATTCATTCAGAAGACGAACGTGGGAAGGACCACTGAGGACTCAGGGAAGACAGGCCTTCTGCTTCCTGCCCCTGTCCTCCTGAGCTGGATCCAACCAGCCAGCCAGCAGCAGGGGCACAGGGACCCAGGTGGTCTTAACTTGCTGTCCCTCTTTCACTTTCAGGCTGTGATGGTTTTGTGGAGTCCAAGGGAAATTCCGAGGTGGGGAAAAGTGACTTAGAACCAGAGTCACAGGAAACCATAAAAGTAAATAGATTTTATTAAACTTCATCTGTTGCAAAGGAGTAAAACAGACCTAGCGAGCCCTTGAGTGACAGAGGGGCCCAGGACTTGTGCTGCGCTCAGCCATTTCTCTCAGCTATTAAACAATGTCATGTATCTCTGTGCTCTTTATTTTTTTTTTTTTGCCTCTAAATGAAGCTTCCGTCACTGACTTCAGATTCATGTATTATGCCGTGTGACATTATTTAATATTTTTCCCTTCAGAAGAAGAGACTTATGGGCTGGCACAGGCCAGCTTTGTGCTAACTGGGTTTATCTGTCTGCGTCAACACAAACCCACCGAGCCTTCCTCTGAAGAGGCAAGACCCTTGACAGACAGGCGAGGCGAGAGGACATGGACTTAAACATACTGCGTGTGCAAGCTTGAACTCTGTGGCTTGTCAAAAGCAAAACTTTTGGCAACTAACTCGGGAAGAGTTACTGAAAACCTTCATTCTTAAGAACATCAATTTATGTTGAGTACAAAAATAACACTGAAAAAATTATAAACTTTAATTGAGAATAAAAAAAGATGAAGCCGCCTCTTCTTGGTTAACAGTATATTGGGCGAGTTAACTGGGCGTATGTGGAATACTCTTCTTTACTAAAAGAAATGTGAACATTCATCCCTGAGTTGAAAGCCCTTCTCTGAATGTGGATGCCTGTAGTCCCCAACACGGGTTTCTGAAGGCTCCAGGTGGGGCCGTCAGTAGTGCAAGGTGAGGTGAGGAAGCTCACGACAATGAAAGTGGGTTTCTATAAAGCCAGATCATTTCCATTTGACATATCTGTGGTCTGCAAAATGAAACGCCCCTTCCCCAAGTGTCTGCTTGTAGAACCTGCAGTTACGCTGCCTTCCGTTGCACGGAGGACTTTGCAGATGGGTTGGAGCAAAGGGTCTTGAGACGGGAGATTATCCTGGGTCCTCCATCTGAGTCCAGTGGCCTCACTTGAGTCCTTCGACGCAGAGAACCTCTCTCAGGTTGAGTTGGACAAACAGGTGTGCGGCAGAAGGGAGGTCAGAGAGATGGGATGGAGAAAGGATTCAATCCGTCACTGCCCACTTCAAATGGAGGAAGGCGCCATGAGCCGAGGAATGGGAAGGGCCTCTCCATGCTGGAAGGGCAAGAAGGCAAGGCTCTTTATGGAGCTTGCAGACTAGAGGCTGTTCCTGTGAGACCCACGGCAGCAGAGGGGTGAGACAATAAAGTGGTTTCACGTGTAATAATTTGTTATGGCAGGACCTGAAAAGGAACATAATATTTTTATTATTTTTTGTGAAATCATATCTTTTGATTTTTTATTTAAAATGTTCTCTTCTTTACGAACAAGTAGGGGTGTGTGTGTGTGTGTGTGTGTGTGGTGTTGTGGTAGTTCTTTTTCACTTATTCTTGCCAAAATAATGTACGACTACCCTAGCTTAGTCTTCTAACCTTCTTCTTCCATCCTGTGAGCAGTACACCTCTCCTGCCTTTCTTCCCTTTCTTCCTGTTTAGGAAGTGAAGTCACAGACTTGATGGTTGGCAGGCAAGTCCCCGCTTGTGTCCACGCATGCATCCTACATATGACTGCTTTGATCCTGTCCACCCAGGGGCCCACTCCCCTGCCCTTTTCTTTGTCTCCCAAATTCCCAGCAATCACGATTCCCGGGCACCATGGACTTGTACACAGGAACTTCCTCCCACCCATCCACTGAGTCAGCAGCCCCCAGGGAGGGGGCCCGGAGTCTGTATTTAGCAAGGAACGTAGTCTTTGGAGAGCTTGTGGGAAAGCTCATTCTCCCAGCAGCATCAAATGTCCTGTGGTCCCAAGCCCTGCAGGTGCAAGTGCTGAGCCACCCTGGCCAGTTGGGTCCCTGCCTCCAGGCAGGCCTGGCTCCGCCCAGCACTCCCCACCCCACACTCTGCCCCACTCTGTTCCCTCCCACAGGGGCCTGGCCAGCTGCTCCTCGTGGTGCTCCACTGACACTGTTTGATTCAGATTCTCAATTCCTGTGAGAGCCCCCTGCACTGTCCCAAAGAGCTATAGACGCTAAATAAACACTTATAAAAGAACTGAGCGAAAGAATGGAAGCAATAAGTGAAATAAATCCTAGGGCATAGCTGTAATGGGGTAGCTCTCCACTTTCTCTGTGGTAAGCGACATGTTTCTTTTCACTATAGCACCGGGGAGCCAACATAGCACGTCACACACACACACACACACACACACACACACACACACGGGCATACAGAGAGAGAGGGAGAAATCAAATACATGGGGTTCCTATATTGGAAAAATAAAAGAAGTCATGCCGTATCAACTTCACCTTCAAAATATATTTCAGTAAGAAAACATCTATCTAACTATCCATCCATCCAGCAGTCTACCCCACTCCATGGACAGTGTCTTGGCTTAAAGATTGCCTCCCAGTAGCACTTGGAACATGGCAAGCACAGGGGCTCTCATCACAAACTATTTACTTCCCTTGTTTTACTCTTTCTTTTCTCTATAGTGCTTATATACGATGTATATATTACTTATTTTTAAAAATATGTTTTACCAATCATAATATAAGTTCCCTAAAAGCAGAAATTGTGTCTGCTTTTTTTCACTCTCTGTCTACAGTGCTCAGAAGATTTCAGCATTTACTACAGGCATTCAATACATATCTGTCGAATTTCAAATGTGTATAATCAGAATATTTCACTAGGACTAAGCAGCCTGGCCTTGTATAACACAAGGTACAATTCGGGCACATCCTCACCCCACCCAAGACACATCTGCTCTCTTAAAGTAGCACTTTAAACACACCTTAATTTATACCTGTGGTTGCTAGAACACGAGAATAGGGTGCATGTTCTCATTGTTGGTTTTCTATGGCTGTTACCTAGGAAAGCAGTTGAGGTTTTGCCTGGTTTATTCAACTCTCGTTGCTGGTTGCTGTTCTCGCTTCCCCTTTATTAAAGTGGCCCCTTGATTTACTGTCCTCGGAGGGAACAAGGTTCTTGGTGGATGATAATGTTGTTCGACGTTAAGCCCAGTCTAGCGTTTTCTACTCCTATAGAGCTGCTGCTGAATTCCAATTAAAAATAAAACAGAGTTAGAGGTGCGCCCAAGACAGCAGCGGCTGGAAGCCTGCCTTGCTTTGGTAGGACAGCCACATGCTCCTCAGCCAATCTGTCCAGAGCACCCTCTTTGTTTTGAATTCCTGGAGTCGGGTGGGCCACTCAGTTGTATGATTTGATCCTGGGATTTATTTTATTTTTATTTTTTGCCTGCCTAGTAACTCTGTGATATCCAACCCAGAACTTTTCTTCGTTAGCTCTGGGCATCGCTGTCTGTGTTATCTTCCAAGTAGGAGTCTCTTGCTTGACTTTGTTGATGCCCTGGAGGGATTTCTGAACTCTGATTGGGTTTTCCTTTCTCATTTGGAAGACTTTTCTTTTTCTCTAGACTATAAATGTAGCAACTGGAATCTCTTATACATTGATTTCATTTCTGTTTTCCCTGTCTTTAACGGCTCTCGTTCTTCTAATTGCAAGAATAATACATATACTCCAGGGACCAGTGTGAGGGGCTTCGGTGTTTTCTGCTTTCAGTGACATTGGTTGCTTCGGGCCGAGTCTGTGCATCTGCATGCCCCTGAGGATGTGACAATCATCCTGGTCAAGGCATTGTGTTCATTTTCTGGGCAGGGACTGCTGTTAGTGCATTTGATGGCTTTTCAGAGAATCAGTCCTGCCTTTGAAATTATATTTTAAACACTCTTAGATGTCTGGGTCCACATTTCTTTGCCTAGAAAGAGAACAAAAGGAAAGAAAGGCTATGCTGAATATATCAAAGGGGGCTATATTTCTTTTTTCCCTTCCCTATCCCTTCTACCTGAAAGCACATTGCCCATGAGGGACACAATATGGACTTGTGCTTTGAACTTATATGTCTGGAAAGAGGAGGAGGGACGGGAACACAGTCCAACCTGAGACATGGGTTATCACAGAGTTTCAGTTGGAAGTCTGAACTATGAAAAAGTTTCAAAGTCAGTGTATGCTAATCTAAGGTGGCCAGTTGGTCCCAGTTTTCCTAGAAAATACCCAGCATTAGCACTGAAAATCATACATCCCAGACAAACCAGGGCAGTTGGTCACTCTATGGAATCATTCAAACATGACTCTGAGTGCCTCCTATGCACCCAGCGGCTTCTGTAAGACGACTCGGGCTTTGGTCAGTCAGTCCTACAGTTCTCCTGTTCACATTCACCTTCCTTATGTTTATATAAACTGTTAAAAGTTGCCCTTCACCAAAGATTTCACATGACTCCTGCCTTGATTGTCCTGAATGTTTGACCCTCTGTTGATTTGATTTTATTCTGTGACGTGACCTTGGGCTTCCATAGAGATCCAAAATGAAGATGTGGTTTGAAATGATAATGAAAATTGAATGTGGGTTAGTTCTAGGGAGGACAAGAACTCACAGTGGAAAGAAATAGAGAAAACCAGGTAGCAAGGTCGGGCTGGGCCTCACCAGGGCATGCAGAGTGTGCCCATGGATTTGCACAAATGCTCTAAAATCTCAAAAGCAGGTGTTTCTTTTTTCTTCAAGCTAATATGGGCGTTCAGCTAACTCCCTCCCAGGTGATCAAACAGTATGTGGTTTTAGGCTTTCGGAGGTAATTATTGCTGAATGCATTGTATGGCTGGTGCACTTGCCAGGTAGAGTGTGCAGGGGGTACCAAAAGAATTTGGAAGGTAATTTCTCCATCACAAGACCCCTAAGAAAGCTTATTAAGGCCATCAAAAGCCAGGCATGGAGTTGAACATATTCAAAATACAGTTAACAACACAAATGCTGCAGGAGAAGCTGCAGGCCTGTCCAGCAAGGTCAGGCCTGGTGCAAGGTCAGAGAAATGTCAGCACAAACGGAGAAACCTGTGTGCTATGGGACCATTCCTGTCCTGCAGGTGACCCACAGTTATCTTGTAGAAAAGCTTCATATTTGGATATTTAGATTCCGGTTTGGATAGTGAGAGAAGTGTATGTTCTGGTTTCCTGAAGTGAAATTGAGAGAGAGAGAGAAAGAGAGAGAGAGAGAGAGAGAGAGAGAGAGAGAGCGCACCAGAGAAAGCGAGAGAGAGCGCACCAGAGAAAGCAAGAGAATGCATAGTTCAATATGGTCACTTAGGAGGAAAATCTCATCATTATCAGTAACCTGAGGAAAAATATGCCATTCCCGTGCTAGAAAGGGGATCCTAATTAGCTTTTTTAAAGTTTTTTTGGAGGGAGAGGGTTACTGAGGATTGAACTCAGGGACACTCGACCACTGAGCCACATCCCAAGCCCTATTTTGTATTTTATTCACAGACAGAGTCTCACTGAGTTGCTTAACATCTCACTTTTGCTGAGGCTGGCTTTGAACTCGCGATCCTCCTGCCTCAGCCTCCCGAGCCTCTGGGATTACAGGCATGTGCCACCACACCCATCACCATTTTTTTTTTCTTGAACTTTTTTTCCCCTAGAAGTCCAAATCCTACAAAGAGAAATGATACATAGGTATTAGTTGAATGCATTTACTTATCCCCACTACGCAGGTTTTAAAAATGCAGCACAAAGGTTAGGCAGTGTGCTCAGAGCCTGCTACTGAGCCACCCTTAGAATCCAGCTTTGTCTGCAGACCTAGGGTAGGAGAGGAATGATGGATGCTCTGACTCCGCGGCCCAGCAGGTGCCTGATGCACATCCCTGCAGAGGGCAAGGTCAGCTGCCTCTGCTGGACATCCCTGAGGGAAGGACCTGCATTTATGGGTATGTTCCACAAAAGCAGACCCTGTGCCTTCGCCTGCATGGCCAGGGAACTCATGCATCAGCAAGCTGGCAGAGAGCAGGGGAGCTCTCAGTGGAGCAGAGAGAGCACAGAGGATGGATCAACCGTCTTGCTGGTAACAGTACAAAAGAGAGGTTCCTGGTCTCTGGGTCCAGATTGTGTGTGCTAATTCCTCCTGGAAAATCCTTTTCCAAAAATCCTTTGAAAGCCACGAGGCACTGAGGAGGAAAGCTTCCTCCGTACAGCACGAACGCCGGGAGCCTGGAGGCTTCTTCGCCCACACGACTAAATGTTTTAAGTGACTCTGTGGCGACTTGTAACAAACAATTTACATAAATTGATGTGCTGTTGAATGAGGGTGGAGAGGGTGGCTGCTTTAATTTTTTTGAAACTTTCTTTTCCCTTTAGTTTCATAACATCAGAGGACCCAAAGAAGCTGCTCCTTTTAATAAAGGCCATTTGTAAATGTACTGAGACAGACTCCAGTTGGCCCTATTTCAGGCGGCTCTCTGGGGCCTCCCACATGCAGCCACGTGACTGCTGGAGAGCCTGGGATGGTGAGCTGCTGGCAGAGCCCATTCTGCGTGGCAAACACTTCCCAATTCACTCCAGGACCTTTAATTATGAAAAGTATCCAAGGCCCTGCTGAAGATTTAAACAGGGTTTCTACCTTGTTTACCTTGAAAGAAATGAAACTTGGAGGAATGAGTGCCAACACACGCAGCAATCACACACACACACACACACACAATGTGGCCCAGATGGGAGACATGCCAACTACATGGCATTACCGATTACATACAGTGACACATTTGCTTATTCAGCTTTTCTGCCTTTTCTTTCTTTCTTTCTTTTTTTTTGAAGTGATATGAGTGTATGGTCAATATTTCAAATGCATTAAAATTCTATTCAATTCTTCCACATCACCCAATTTTCTACTTACCCGGCAAAAAGGTAGCAACATGGTGGATTTCTTCTAAATTCTTCTATAAAGCATGTTTTCATTCAAACATGTATTTCCCATCCTCTAACAATACTTTTTGACATAGCACGAGTGGGCACTCATGCATTCTGGTCTCCACCTTGCAGCATGTCTTATTTATTTATTTATTTATTTTTGATACTGAGGATTGAACTCAGGAGTACTTGACCACTGAGCCCCATCCTCAGTCCCATTTTTGGTGTTTTATGTAGAGACAGGGTCTCACTGAGTTGTTTAGCACTTCACCATTGCTGAGGCTGGCTTTGAACTCACGATTCTCCTGTCTCAGCCTCCCAAAGTGCTGGGATTACAGGCATGCGCCACCAGGCCCAGCTAGCAGCATGTCTTTGAGATAGTCCTTTGCAATAATTACAATGATGATGTCATGGTTTGGATGTGAGGATCTTCCAAAAGCTCATGTATGAGACAATGTAAGAAGGTTTAGAGGTGAAATGATTGGCTTATGAGAGTCTTAACCCAGACAGTGAATAAATCCCTTGATGGGATTAATTGATTGGTAACTGAAGGCCGGTAGGGTATGGCTGGAGGAGGTAGGCATTGTGGGTTGGCTTTGGGGTATATATTTTTGGAATCTCTCTCTGCTCTCTGATCACGTGCTGAGCTGTTTCCCTCCACCACATTCTTCTGCCATGATGTTCTGCTTTACCTTGAGTCCTGAGGAAAGGACCCAGCTGTCTTGCAACTGAGACCTCTGAAACCATAAGGCCCGAAATAGACTTTTCTTCCTTAAAATTGTTCTTATCAGGTCTTTTGGTCACAGCAAAGAAAAAGCAGCTGAACAAAACAAATGGCAATAAGAATAATAGCATCAATGCACCCATTTACAGTGTGTATTCTAAACCGAAGCTCTGCTAACTTCTTACATAATCCTTACACTGTCCCTTAGGGGAGGTGACATTGTAGGAAGTGGAAAGTGATTTGAGTCCATGTGCTCTTGACCATGTGCCCCAAAACACACTGCGTGTTCCTTCTGTGCATGAGAACACTGCCTTGCGTTTAGGCGAGTTTTGTTCCTTGTAGGAGCTGCATACTATTCCTTTGCATTGTGTATCACGATTGATCCTGTGTACTCTCAGTGATATCTTAGGGGTTTTCCTATACTTTGCTATTCTAAGCAGTACTTAAGTCTCTCAATATTTCACTATATATTTTTATATTTAGATTTTGTGCACACATTGGTATCAACTAATAAATTTACAATGATAGATTTTCGGGTTTTAAAACACCCAAAAGCTTAGTGCCCTCTTACTAATAGATCTGGGGAAGGCTTGCTGAAATAAGACATCTAATATATCTCTACTTGGAACTAATACAGAATGACCCTATCAAAGAGCACTACTCATAAAGCATTTGTGAAATGAAAGAATTAGACAGACTAAAGCTGCCATTCTTTGAATATTTCACAATACATAAAATATTTTGATTTCTAAGATCTCACTAAGTATATATGAACAACACAACTACTACCATTATCTTCAGTTTGTAGATCAGGAATATGAAACACAGTTACCTACCCAAAGATTCGGAGATACAATGTAGCAGAGCCATCTCTGAACATTAGTTTTCTAAATTCAAATCTATACACTATCTCCTCTAGCTCTGACCTCAGTACATTGTTGACTGGGGCTTGCCCCACGTGGCTTCCACTTCTAATGGATTGGACTAGCAATTTGCAGGAGAAAACATTAGATGCAATAATCAATAAGCGTAAAATGATATCTAGCATGCCTTCAGTGTGTGTTATATGGGAGACTCTGAGATAAACAGTTGGTCTTGCATTACCTCCCACACTGCTGCCTGTTATTCTAGAAGGTTCATTCTCTTCCTGTTGCCATTTTAAAGATCAGGGCAACTGAAGCTAAGCCTAATTTAGTAACTTGCCCAGTATCACAAGAGTATGCAGCCGAAGAAGACTCAGCACTCATTCTCACTGTTGCCAAAATTTGAAGCCTGATGGTCTCCTTTTCCCCTGGAAGTTAAAATGAATATAATGTAGGAACCTTTTTAAGACACCAAAGATGGTAGGCTTTGGTTGTGCCAGTTCTTGAAGGAGTTTATATTTCCTAAGGTTTTTCTGTCCTTTATTTTCAAGAGTCTTCAGGGTACCTCTTGGCGAGCGTCTCAGCTTCTATTATCATGAGATCAATGGTATAGCAAATATTCAGTTCTTTAATAAATAGCTACATATTTTTAAAAAATGACAAACTCTCCATGATTGGCCTTTACTTAATAACCACAAACACCAGGCTTATGAATATTTCATGCTGGCTCATTTCTGCTGAGAGTATAAGCGTCCTGCATTTCTATGGCTCCAGATTATGCAGAGAACAATGGAAAACATATGTTTTGTGTGTTTTCTTTAACAATTTGATGATAGAAGAACACCTGGCAGTGTTGTTGATAATGTAAGAAATGGTCGCCTTTTGTTATTTGAGAGCTCGAAATAAAAATCTCAAATGGCAAGTTGTAATCCAAACCACAGTAATTATAGGAGCCTGTATAAAAAGGTATGCATTTTAGATTCATAAATCTAAATGAGTCTATCTGCAAGTAAGTAAACTTCATTCAATTTTCTACAGCAACTACCCCATAAACGCTATCACCCAGAACACTGACGACATTGCTCTGCTCAGCCGTCAGAAACTTTCAGCTTGGGGTTCAGTTGCTGCTTTCTTTGTTCCTTCCTCTCTTCCTTCAGTCAGTGAGTGTCAGGTCATTGTATGAGATCTCCAGGAGGAGCTGGCAGCTCAATAAGTGAATGTGCTGTGATGGACAGAGACAGAGAAACTGGGCAAGGAGAAGCCTTCCTCCAATGAGAGGTGAGGGGATCAGTAGGGCTGTCCAATCACGGGCAAGATGTAAACACCAGAAGAACCTGCAGGAAGGAGCAGGACTCTTTCTAGAAATTGGAGGAAATCCAGAGTGGCACTGGCATATCCGTGAGGGGATGGGCACCTGAGCCAAGCAGAGATCTGATGGTGTAGACCCTCATAAACTATGCAAAGAGTTTGGACATTAGCCAAGAAGAGTCCCAAGCCATGCAAGGGTGTCATCTGATGTGTGCATATAGAGTTTATTCTGGCTAGATGCAGTGGTGCATACCTGTAATCCCAGCAACTCAGGAGGATGAGGAAGGAGGATCACAAATTTGAGACCAGCCTCAGCAACTTAGCAAGACTGTCTTGAAAGAATACAAAAATAATAAAAACAGGGTGAAATTCAGTGTTAAAATACCCCTGGTTCAATCCCCACTACTGTCAAAAAAATTATTCTATCTAGAAAGACAAAGAGAAAAGGAGAACTCAGGGTATGAGCATGGTTGTCCAGATAAAGCTTGTGTTGGCCTGAGGCCTGGGCATGAGCTGAGAAGAGGCAGGAGGTCTCGTGAGGCATCATGGGAGTGGATGCCCAAGATAGCGAGGATGCAGAAGGAAGGGGGAGGCAAATCTAATCAAGAGCTGTATGACGTGTCCAGCTCGGGCAATCTGAGACCAATGTGGGACTTTATAACACATTTCAACTTGCTCTATTTGCTGTCCAGGGAATTTGTGCCAGGAGGAAAAAATGCATATACATGCATAACCACCTTGAATCCGTGATTAACAATGGCCAGACCTACATGCCCAGCTTCCTGGGAAGGACCACTGCTGGTCAGGGTCACTGGTCTATTCTCAGAATCTGTCCAATGCCCAGGGAATAGAAAAAGGGTCCCCACCTGTCTACACTGGCATCTGAGAGCTGCTCCTTTCTGGATTGTCTCTCTCAGAGAGGGACACTGCCACTTCCTTGTCCTTCCTTTCCTCCACCCTCTTCTATATCCTTCTAAACTTTCACTTAAGATTCTCATTTGTGAGTTATTTTACAGGGTCACCCAAATGGACACTAAATTTCACAGGAAAAACAAACATACAAGAACATTCAGAAAAAGTAAAATAACTGAAATAAGAGAAAACCTCCGAGGAGGTCTAGGCCTGCAAACATCAAAACATTCTCTAAAGTCTCCAAAATTAAGTCAGCATAGCATGGGTACATGAGTAGGTCACAGACCAGGGTATCCAAAAAGAAGGCCCAGAGCTAGACCCAAATACCTGCGGGACTTGACTCTACACTGAAGGGACCTCTCAAAGACTGAGGTAAAGGACTTTTTTTTTTTGGTACTGAGGATTGAACTCAGGGGCACTCGACCACTGAGCCACATCCCCAGCCCTATTTTGTGTTTTATGTAGAGACAGGGTCTCACTGAGTTGCTTAGCGCCTCACCATTGCTGAGGCTGGCTTTGAACTCGCGATTCTCCTGCCTCAGCCTCCCTAAGTGCTGGGATTACAGGCGTGCGCTACCACGCCCGGCTAAAGGACATTTTAATAAATGATGTTGTTGTTACTGGCAGAAATGGACATCATGAATGCTAAGGTTAGCAAGCAGCGATATTTACTAAGAAGAAGGGAAAGTACAGAACTCCCAGCTCAGCTCCCAGGAGGGGCACTTAGAGTCCTATCGCAGGCTTCCTTTTATGGGGTTCTTTAGAGAAATTAATGCACCCTATTCTGATTGGTTTCTAGCCATTAGCAGGACTTTGAGCTAGTTGATTGGTTGTTTCTTATTTAGCCATTTCAGGGTCTTACTAAGGACCCCGTTTCCTTGGCAAATTTCACTCTCCCAATTGGGTGGTGATGTGGCTCCTCCAGTTCATCCTGTTTTGCTAGTTTACCTTATTTCAAAATGACTTTTCCCGTGACCCCATTCCTAACCCTGACTGACTGCCTGTGAGACCCCTATCTCATTGGGACAACGATTAGTCATTTGGAAAAAAATACAATTGGATCCATAATTCACACTATATGTTAAGAATAAACTCCAAATGGATTAGAATCGAGGTGTAAAAACTGACACCACATGAGAACCAGAAGGAAACTTGGGTAAACTCCACTCCAACCATGCAGTAGAAATGGGTTTCCTAAGCATGACTTCAAATCCAAAGGCCATACGAGAAAGCATGACAAATGCTGTCACATGAAAATATACACATGGGAAAAACCATGAATGAAGTCAAAGGACAGCTAAAAACTGGGAGAAAATAGGTGTGGCATGTGCCACCATAAGAGTAGAATAGACTTTCCTTCCTATATACATATCACCAATATGTAAAGAAATCTTAAAAATTGAAGCACAAAATGCTGATTTTTACAAATGAGGAAAGCCAGGCAAAATTCACACACACACACACACACACACACACACAGACCACACACAATGATGTAAAAATGGTTCTTAAACAAATGACAATCCATCATTCCTAATTAGTGAAATGAAGAAGGAAACACTAACACAGAATTCATTGCCTATCAGACTGGTAAAAATCAAACATTGTGACAAAACATTCTGTCGGTGAGGATGTGGGAAGACAGGACTCACACATTGCTGCTGGGATAAGCCTACGGATGTAGCCCCTCTGGAGGGGAATTTGGCAAATTCTCACAAAATAACATGCACAGCGGTTCTTCTTCTAGGAATCTACCCTAAAGGTACATCCCAGCAGTATGAAAACAATATGCACCAGGCTCTTCGCTGCAGTATTGTTGGTAACTGCAAAAACCTGGGAATGACTTAAATACTCACTCATAGGAGAGTAGTTCAATAAACAATGGCACCTCCGCAAAAAACGGTGTAGTGCGGCTGTTAAGGAGAAAAAGGAAGAGTTCCACAAAACGATTTGGAATACTTCCAGAATATACTATCAATTCAGAATAAGTATAGAAAATCGTCTTGTATGAAAAAGGGATGATAAGAAAATCTCCATGTATCTGCTTGTTTGCAATAAAACCAGGATGGATAAACAAGAAAGTAGGTAGACTGCTTACCTCCATGAGCTGGGAAAGGCATGGGAAAATGGAGCATAGGCCCAGGGTAGTAGGAATAAAAGTAAACTTTTCTGGGTTTACCTTATTGTATTGTTTTGACTCTTAGAACCATGGCAATGAAATAATACACCCAGAAGTCCATGTTAAGCAAAAAATATAATCAAACATTTAAGCAAAATCAACTAGGATGTGAGGGGAATCCCACATGGGACATAAACTGCAATAAATAAACCTAAGTGCATTACAAATGAGTAATAACCTCCTAGAAGGGAGAAGGGAACTCCCCAAATAACTTTGGAAAACAGAATTTTGACGGGGCACCATAAAGCTACAGGCAAAGAAGAAATGCTTAAATTCTGGACTTTGCTCTGTAAATCTGCTTCTTGTAGAGCCATGGTAAGAAATTTTAGTAACAATTTTATGTATCTACTAAGTTATGTATCTACTAGGATTAAATAAACTAATACGATGCAGATGATGAGAATCAAGTGAGGAAAAAAAACATGAGTTAATTCTTTGAACAATTAAAAGAAGAAAAGAAAAAAAAGCCCAGGAGAAGGGGAAGAAAAGAAAATTCCTTTCAGATTACCACTTATGCTCATAACCCCTCTTAACCTGAGATCTACCTGTTCCCTTCCATACATTATTTTTCCAAATCGTATTCATTACTTTTTAAGAACACTGTCAGTGCATACATTGATTGATTGGTTGATTAACAATTTGCACAAAGACTGAGATTTTTGTGTGTTTTGCTGACCTTTCTATTCCAAGCACTTAGAACAGTGTCTGCATAGAATTAAAAATGCTTAATAAATGTGTTATATAACATATAAGATAGTTTTTATTGCCCTTTTTTGACTTACTATTTCTTTTCTATGTGGACTTTATATTGGGATGTGCACATATACACATGCCCGTGTCTCTGTGTGCATATGTTTATATGCCTCCATATGGTTTTCTGTAGAGACTTGGAAATTACAAATTATCTTTTGAAATCCAGAAGAAATACGGTTTCTGAGTTTTAAACTATATTAGAACACTTCAAAGGCCTGATAAAAGCCACATTCTGAACTTCCATTCCCATAATCTGATTCAGTATGTGCAGCATAAACCTTTAGAATTTATATTTTAAATACATGCGTCCTTGAGGGTTCTAGCATAGGTTATTTGTAGGCCACAGAGAATATCAGCTCTGCTGCTAACCAATTGTTCAGTGGAGGACTGAGCCCTTTATGTGTGGCTCAAGAGGAAAGGAACCAGGAAAAACTGGCTTTGCAAATGGCCAAGGACATCCCTACCAGGACAGGCTGGGGGAGCAGTCATTCCAGGGTGCAGAGGAGGTGCTCATCCGGCTTCAGGAAGGACAGAGAGAACATCTTAGACAAAGAGATAACTGGAAATACAAAGGCCAGCTCTCTGAAGGTAATATGCAGGCCACAGTGGCACCAGGTCAGGGGGCAGTGTCCCAGGAGCTGTGTTCCTGAGTTGCAATAAAGAGGAATGATAGACAAGGAACGCCACTCAGAGCATGCTGGGAAGAGCCTGCTCAGGTGAGAGCATTCTGGAAGTACCTGTGGAAATGCAAAGGCAGGGAGCAAGTCTCCTGAGATCTTCAGGGAAGGGTGGCGGAAGTGGGAGGAGCCCTAGTTGGTCCTAGCTATGAACCTTCTCATGTGCGGAGATGTTGAAGATGTTGACAGGGGTGGGCACATGCCAAAGTGTGGTTTTGGACACTAGACTGTTAGGACTGAGGGGAAAGAGCCAGAGTTAGAAATAGCAATCTCAGAACTACAGCACCATCAATCTACTGAAAAGCTATTTTTTCTACATGTTATTTCTTGTTAATAATATTTTGCACAGGTGTATAATGAGTATATTTGCTATGTAAACAAAATGGGATCTGGTAAGATTAGGAAAAAGAATTAGGTAATTGAAAGAAGAAAAAATAGGTTTCCACAATGGTTGAGATATTATAACCAGGAGTCCACAGTTTCTATAGAGACAAATAGTATTTTAGGTTTTATAAATAAGGAGGCAAAACCAAAGATATTATTAGGTACTTTTATCAAAAGAGAGAGATTAGATTTGACAATAGCTTTTATCCAAATTCAAAACACAAAAATAAAAATTTTATTTTGAAAAAGTTTTTCTTTGTATTCGAAATATAAAAAAATTTTGTTATTTAACATTATTATTAAAAATATAAAAGCATAATTTTTTGTAATAAACAACTAATAATTACAAGAATAAAATTCTTCTTGGGGGGCAGAGGGGTAACATTTTGCTGAAATAGAGTTCAAAGCCAGTAATCTCCATCAGTGTATCTATGATTTGCCCTTCTGTGAACCCCTTCCTAGTTGAACAAACAAGTGCATTTGCCTGTGGGACATAGCCCTGTGTCTGCCCTTCAATTTCATCTCTACTATTGCCTCCTGGTCCACTCAAGCCACAATGGTTTTCTTTCTGTTAAGTGAGTTACTATTAGGTCTGTCCCTCCTGCTGGGTCTTGATACTTTCCCTTACCCATACCAGGTCCACAGTCCCCGAATCTTCATCTGGTGGGGCCTTTCACTTCTCTTAGATCTATATCCAAATGTCAATTTTTCAGGGACACCTATTCTGACCACCCTATCCAAGAGGTGGGCCTCCAGCTCAGCCACTATGTATCCTGTCACCCTTCTAAGCATCCTCCCCAGCCTTGTCACTCTGTACAGTATCAGACTGACTTGTCTGTCTAAATGTTTTCTCGTGCAAGCTCTAGTAGATGGCCCTTGAGTGCAGAGAGCGAATACAGGTTTAGCCCAGTGAACTCACCATTGCCTAGTGGCCTCTGAAACACTTGAATCAATAATGACAAAATGAGAGATGACGGTGTCCATGTACTGCCCATGACTCTGAGGACAGCTGGGCAGAAAGGAAGGAGCAGTTACAGGGGTGTTTGCCATACTGGAAGATCCTGCTGCTGCCCTGTGGTCAGCTGTAACCTGAGAAGCTGTAAACTGTATACAGGGAGAACATCTATTTCAGGCCTGTTTCAAACTTGTCCTGGACTTGGAGCCATGACCAGTTCGTTGGCTCATCATCTGGGTTCTGGACTGGCCAACAGAAGGAAACACAGCAAGAGGGACAGCATTGCTCACCACGGCCTGTGCAAACCGCTTTACAGACAGCACAGCTGTACATCCAGTTAGGACCTCTAACCCCCACATGATCAGACTGGGCAGAGTCACCCGTCACACATCAGGTTAGAATTTATCAGATCAGACGCTGGTGGCTTCTGAGAGTAAAAGGCTTCCTGCTCTGAACTAAACCCTCACTGAGTTCTACACAGTGTTGATGGTAAAATACAAACAATTCAATACAAAATTTAGTACAGAAGATGCTAGGGATACAAAGAAATAAAAAAGGAAAGGGATGCTAAAATGAGAAAAAAGAAATCCAAACTTCCAATTATCATAAGCTCAGGAGAGAAAATTACCCTTCTTGCCAGAAACCACAGTGAAGAGAAACCTCATACATGAGATTGATAGGGTAGTGATTTCAACCTGCACAGAAAAGAAACAGAAAAAAGCAAACTCAAGCACCACTTGTAACTAACCTTGATGAAATCAACTCCTTGATGGATTAAGGAGGCTACCTAGAGTCGGGATCTGTCTGGCCATGATTAAGCACTGAATTGAAAATGAATTTATGTGGAATTTGGGATGCCCATTTGCAAGAGCAACATATATTAAAACTTTTATAGAATAACACTTTATATGAAAGTCAAATCAGGAAAACTTTTGGTTCTTCTCCGTGAAGTTGGCGAGGATATTTTGAAATCATTAGAGTGCTGGTTTTGTTTCAAAATCACTTGAACAACTTAAATTATTTCATAAATACCAAAAGCAAGAAATTTCAGTCTCCAGGCCAATTTCCTTAACTATTGCACCAGCTCCAATTCTACAATGTTCATCTCCATGTTTTATGCATGTAAAGTATTATACGGTTATGATAATGGCAATCATAAATAATTTTGTGTACTGTGTTTTCTTACTATATTACAAACATTCTTAGGTTGCTGTAATGTCTTTATTGTTCTCAGTTTTTGACAAGTGTGCTGTCCCTATCAACACTGAATTATTATTGTTCATTTTTATGCTTTTCCTAATTTTTCTTTATTAAACTATTATTACATATTTTTACTTTATTTTTGAAGGTAAACATTTTAAAGTTATTGTTTTCTGATAGAATATAGCTTGAAATAATATCAATGCAAGAAGAAAATTGCCCACAAATGTCATTCTGAAAACCTCAATATTCTCAATTATTTATGTGCATCTTCAATTCCATGTCATAAAATCAGTATAAAGGGAAGGTGCATTCTGTACTTTAAGTAACATTATGCCCAGCATGTGTTTTTCTTTGGTGATTTGTTGGTGCTTTTTAACCTGATCCATACTTACTGTGACTCACACTGCCTTTTTCTGCAGCCTTCAGCTAATTTATCATTCCCTGAAATCAATGCTCCTAGGAACCTGGGTCCTGGAGCACTGTTTGTCTCATCCCACTGGAAGGTAAGCATCATGAGGGTGAGGACCTGGCCAGTCCTGCTGGCGCTGATTCTGAAGGCCTTGGAGTGGGGCCAAGCCCAGAGTGAGTTCTCAGTCGATAATTGTGCACAAATGAATTAATGGAAATCACAGGGCTGCCAAGTAAGAAGGACAGATGTGTTTTTGAATCCCAAAAATAGGACTACAGAGCTGGTTCCTGGCATCAAATGAAAGAATGATAAGTGTGCCTTTCCCTTTCTGCCATTCCCTCAGCGTGGTTGGAAGGGCGAGTCTTTGTTTCTTAAAAGAACTATAGTGGCATAAGGTTGCAAGAGACTTCTTGTGAGCTTTGCCAGGCACCTCCAGGAACAGGGAAAGTTTAATTCCCAAGATCTAGCAGTGAATTAAGAACAGTCTATGGATAACAACTGGCCCTCACATGTGACTATTAGGACAATATTTAATAATATTTAGTACAATTGTATACTCTTTTTTTATAAGATCTTAGTGTCACTAAAGAGAATGAGCTTTGAAATCATCCTGGCTGATGACAACTCACTTCTACCAATTAACAGCTGCATGACTCTGCACACATTACACACTCTTCTGTCCCTCAGAGGTGCAATAAATAATAATACCGCACTTTTAGGTAGTTGAGGTAAAGACTAAAGGGTAAGCAAATTGACATAAAAAACAACTATACCTGTCTAGCCATATTCCTGTAATGAAGCGTCTGAGCCTGAGTAACTTTATCAAGGAAGGAGGTTTACTGTGGCTCATGGTTCTGGTCCAGGGTTGAGAGTGTGCATCTGGAAATGGGCTTATTCCTGGCAGAGTCCTAAGGTGGTGCAAGGATCCTAAGGTTCTAAGGATCCTGCCAACCATCCATGGGACCAGAAGCAAGGAGCTCACATGAGTCTATGTGCCCATTTCTCTCTCTCTCTCTCTCTCTTCTTATGAAGCCACCAGTATTGATCATGGAGTCTCAACCTCTAAATGCCAGAATCAGATTAAGTTTCCACCTTCTTCATACCTCACAACAGGTTTAAAATCTCAACACATGAATCCTGGGAGGACACATCTGAGTCATATTTAAACCTTTGCAATACCTATGTATGATATTTGGATGAATGCTCTTTATGTAGGAGCATTCCACAAATATTAACAATCCCCTTCTCCACCATCCTAAGCCCCACTGCATAATGGTCAATTACACCAAATCCCAAGTAACTTTGCACTTACATAATTAGAACACCAGATTTTATCAGCCATCCCTTTAAACAAGGCGCATTCAAATGTCTTGCACATCCCTCTCACTTATTTGGCTTTCTACTAGTTCTTTTGAGTGGAAGAGAAAAAGAAGAATGCCCAAGGCCTTGTGTGAAAGGATGTCCCTCCCCCCCCGGGTTTGAAATGGATGTCACAGAAGTGGGTGTCATCCATCCTGTGAGCAGAGCAGTTCAGGTTCTGTTGAGGACTGGCTGCTTGAAAGATCCAAGGGAAGAGTGACATAAATTTCCATGGAGCTCAGGAGAGGATCCTGCCAACCAGTTGACATGGCCAATGTTGTTGATTGGAAATGAAGATAGAAATTTCTTGTAAAATGTCTTCTTTCTTCTGAAGATCTCTTTAGGAACAAAGCCTTCACTTGAAGGTGAACAGAATTTATGTTTTTACCCATATTTATAAGCTAAATGGAAATATCCCATCTGAGTCAAAGATAGAATTTTCTGTCAGACATAGGGACATGCATAGTTTCTGGAACATTCTTCTATACAGTCCCTACTGGAAGTCTTTCAGCAAGAAACACAGCAGGTATTGACTCTTCCTGTCTTTAACTGTTTCTTCTTCCAAACACTGAAGTAGTGGTGAGTTGGTGAAATGTGAACACAAATGAAGGGCATGCCATGGTCAGGAAGGTCAGCATGGTCATCACTTAGTGTGTGTGTAACTCAGGCCACAGGTGAACGTCAGCCACAGTAGCTTCATTGTTTATGGTAGCTGTTCTAATCAGCCATTTTGCTGCTGTGACCAAAAGACCAGACAAAAAAATCTTAGAAAAGTTTATTTGGGCTCATAGTTTCTGAGGTCTCAGTCCATAGACAGCTGACTCTATTGCTCTGGGCTGGAGGTGAGACAGAACATCATGGCAAAAGGATGTGGAAGAGGAAAGCAGCTCAGAAAGCGGCACCAGGAAGCGGAGAGAAAGAGAGAGATACTTCAGATCAGGGACAAAACATATACACCAAAGGCATGCCCCTAATGACCACCTCCTCCAGCCACAGCCTACCTGCCTACGGTTACCACCCAGTTAATCCATTCAAGTGGATTAATTAACCTATTAGGTTAAGACCCTTTTGCCCCAATCATTTCATCTCTAAACCTTCTTGCATTGTCTCACACATGAGGTTTTGGGGTATACTTCATATGGAAACTGTAACTGTAGTCCAGACAGGCTTACTCTGTTTCGTCCCAAAGAATCTCAATGGCTCAGCCTAAGAGTTTCTTTCCTATTCATGCAAGTTCTATTCCAGTGTCATTGTTCTCCAAGTCATGTTCTTCAAGTGTTGACTCAGGGTATAGACCATTCCCACCTTTGGGCACCAACATCTAATCATGTGCCTCTCATGATCACGTGAAAGACAGAGCCTGTAGAAGTCACACAGCATAAAGTTCTGTTATGCTTCTGCTCATTTAAGATGATCGAACAATACTGTTACCGCTTCCTGCCGAACCACAGGAAGATGGCAAAGGTTCAGAGATGAATCACACAGATATTCAGCAAGCAGTAGAGTGTGAAGATACATTTTTTGAATATTGGGGCTATCAGATATTCTGTGGGAAAATGCAAAAGGACAGGGGCATTCTGTTAACCAAAAAACTCTTGCTAATGTGATCCTTAAATTCTCTACTTGGAAAATTCTTAATTTTCACCTTCAAGAAATAATGTCATTGAAAAGCATAGTAATTACTATGGTTTAAGAAATAAATCTTAATAATTTGCACTTATAAAATTAGAATGCCAGAGTTCATGTGTGAGATAATACAAGAAAGTTTATAGGTGAAACCATTGGGTTATGAGAGCTTTAACCTAATCAGTGCATTAATCCACTTGAATGGATTAACTAGGTGGTAACTATAGGCAAGTAGGATGTGGCTGGAAGAGGTGGGTCACTGGAGGTGTGCCTTTGGGGTACATGTTTGTCACTGATTTGAAGTGTCTCTCTCTGTTTCCTGGTGCCATTTCCTGAGCTGTTTTCTTCTTCCATACCTTTTCACCATGATGTTCTGTCTCAAATGGAGCCCACAGCAATGGAGTCAGCCATCCACGAACTGAGACCTCTGAAACCATGAGCCCAAAATAAACTTTTCTTCCTTTACATTGTTCTTGTTTGTTTTTTTTGGTCACAGCAGTGAAATAGCTGACTAAAACAGAAATATTCATTTAATCTATCTTTTTGTTTGTTTGTTTTTTATTTTATTTTTTGTTTTCATTACAGAACAATTCCTTTTCATAATACCCATGAACCTAATTTCTCATTGAACTCATCTTAGGATAATGTTGCATTATGAACTTTGAAATTCTAAAAGGAAAAATGTAATGAACACATAAATATTTAATGATAAAATAATAAATGGGTAAATGAATTGGGTGCGGGGTCACATGCTTGTAATCACAGTGACTCAGGAGGCTGAGGCAGGAGAGTCCAAGTTCTAGGCCAGCCTAGGTGACGTAGTAAGATCCTCTCTCAAAAAATAAAAAGGACGAGAGGTGTAACTCAGTGGTGAAGTGCCCGGAATTCAGTCCCTAGCACTGCAAAATAAATAAGTAAATAAAACTAAAATCTAAAAACGATGAATGAGAAGTCAAACTCATTGATACCTGCAAAGCGAAATTTTTAGGAAACAAAATTCTACAAAATATTTGCATTACAAATAGACAAAAATCCTGGGTTAAGCAGTTCACTTTCGTTTGCTACATATTCTGATTATTTTCCCCTTCTGCTGATTTGTGTGGCTTTTCTGAGTTATCAGTCACAGCTCATCTGCCCAAGATCCATAGTGGAAGCCTCAGGTGGGGTGCTCAGCGTGCAGGAACTATCCCCCTTCCTGCCATACAACAAGGTAGCAATGGAAAATAAATGCCTCTTTGTTTTGGAGAGAATTGAAATGATACCTTATACGAGCCATGCTCTGGGTGGTGCTTCATGCTGAAACCCTCACCAACTCAAGGCAGCGAGGCCCAGCAACCGACACAGCACTACTCTCACACATTCCAAATAATCCAATCAGCAAGGCCTTCAGCAACATCAGGTACGGTGACAGCAGCAAATGGTTTGCTGATTGTTGGCAGCAGACCACAGAAGCTGGGAGGAGAAAACAACATGGAAGCAGCATTATTTGCCATCTAATTCTCTGTAATCCAGAAGGGTGGTTATGCTGAATGATAACACACCGAGGAAAGATTAAATATAATAACAGAATGTTCATGCTCTGCACCAGAAGTTACTGCTTTTGGCACCATGGAGGCAGATGGCTGGCACTAGCCATTGCCAGGAGGTGTTAAGTGGGTAAGTGGTACTGAGGAATAGAGTCATCTGTGGGGAAATGACAGTAATGAACTGCTTGTAACGCTGTGAAAACTCAGTGAATGTGATGAAACACAGATTGCAAAACTGTTTCCTGGACAACCATTGGACACGCTCGCTCAGGCCGAAATGTGCTGTCTCCCAGTTACAAATCTCACAGGGAAGCCACTGCTGCTCCTGCTGCCAATTCATTCAGCATCTTGACAAAGGGGATGAGTAAGAAGATGGAGAGAGCCCTGTCCTCCTGGTGTCTCTCCCGACAGCAGCTTCACACGCACACCGTCATCGGATTCTGCTTACAGGTTTTTCTAGAAGGAGCCACATCGCATGGTGAGAAGGCAATTTTACCCTGGGAAACAAAATTCTATAAAGTTTTTGTTAGATTATTATTCTCTATTTCAACACCTGTCCTACCTGCTTTAGATTAAGGTGTGTACAGTGCTGTTCAACTCACTGGGTAGGAAGGTGGCCGTGCCGCGGTGACTGTGTTCATTTAAATAGAGTTGTGGCCTCACATCAAGGACACAGAAGAAATGCGAGAGAGAAGCATTGCAGTGGAGGGGTGCTGCACCCGAGGTGGTCCCAGAGCCTGTGCTAGCCGGTCAACGTTCCACGGCGCTCCATGACATGCACATGCAGAAATCGAGAGTGAGCGTTTCTGAATGTTTATACCAAGTTGAGAATTCCACTGAAGGCAGTATTAAATAAATGGAGTTTGTATTGTTTTTGCCTTTTTAAATTTTTATTTTTTCTGGTAATTCATTTTTATTAGGCTTTACAAAAGTATTATTGTATGATGGAATGGGATTTAACAGAAAAGGGCTTCTATCACACACAGTTTGTAAAGCAATGAATTGAGGTGGTACGGGCAGATGTAGCTTGCACATCCTACAAGAGTTATGGCTTTAGGCAACTCACACACCCATCTACATTTTATTTTCTCAATATCTGATGAATATTAGATTATATCCTTATTAAATAACAGTATACATCATGAAGTACTCATATAAGTGATTGCAAAATTACTAAAATATTTAGATAATCTATTTCTGCTCTTTTCAGTAGCTCACAAGTTTTATGTCTTGAAAAGATGACTGATTCAGGTAACAGATTTTCTGAATACCTGTATTTAATTCATTCAACAGACATTTATTGAGCACCTGTCGTGTTCCGAAGAGTCTCGACTGCTGAAGATGCACAAGTAATGCAAAAATTGTAAAACTCCTGCCCAAGTGGAGCTTGTCTTCAAACAGGGACTACAGTCAGAGCAGAATAGACAGAATAAATAAGCCATCCATATGGTATATTTGAGATTGAAAAGTGCAATAGAAAACCAAGAGAAGTACAGCAGAGAAAGTGAGGAAAACAGATTTGAAATGTGTTGATCTGGTTGAGCTTCAAGCTAAGAAGAGGACATTTTCACGAAGACATGAAGGAGGTGAAGCTGGTCATGTGGCTATCTGATGGAGGGAGACTATTCCAAGTAGAGCATCAGTCAGTCCAAAGACCCTGCAGGGCAGATATCTAGCAAATTTGAGAAGAAGCATGAAGGAAAGAAAAAGTCCAAGAGAAAAGGAAACAAATGAAGACAAACAGGCAATTAGAGTCTAAGTCGGTCATTATGAGAACTTAGTCTTTCGCTCTGAGTTAGAAACCATTGCAAGTTTGAACAGAGGAGTGACATGGATTTACCTAGATTTCAAAGGCTTATGCATGGCTGTGGCAGCCATCCAGGTGCAGGATGACAGCAGCTCCAATCAGGCTGGTAGCAATGGGGATGGTGAGAAGAGAGCAGACCCTGGGTGCATTTATAACACAGAACCAACAGGATTTCCTGACAGATGGGTCAAGACATGTGAAGTCCAAAGAGAGAAAGACAAATCAAGGTAACCTCAAAAATTCTTGACCTGTCAGCTGGAACAATGCCCTCATCTGGCTGCTGCAAGCTGCAGATGAAGAAGATGATGCAGAGAGGGTTAGATCATGAGCTTTCTTTGGGACATGCCAAATTTCACTTGTCTACTGGATACTAAGATGTGAATATGCAGAAGGAGCCCAGAGTTTGCAGGGGATTTAAATTTGGAAGTAGGTAGAAATAATTGACATTTATAGCCATGAAGCTGCCTAAGATTACAAGAGAAGGAGTGTAGATAGAGGAAAGAACCACTTGCTGAGCTCTAAGACACGTGGGCACAAGGAAGTTATGGAGAAGAGAAGAAACCAGCCAAGGAGACCAAGAGGTAGTGAACACGGTGAGACCCAAATCAGAGTGTGGGATTTTGGAAAGGAGAGGAGAAAGTGTAGCAAGAAGGAAGAACACAACTGTGTCAAATGAAGATGTGCTGCTAATAAGTCATGCCATGCACGATGGAGACCGAAAACGGAGCTTTGGATTTAGAAATGTGATGGGCAGCCAGGTGGAGATTCCACAGTGTGTGAAATGGCAAATATCCAAGTCATACAGAAATAGGGGTAAAAGAGAATGTCCAGAGATTAATTGGATATAGGGAGTAAAGAAAACTCTCTTACAGTACAAGAAAACAAATACAGGGGCAATCACTGATAGCAGAAGTGGGGTCAAGAGAGATAGTCTATGTAATTTTTTTTTTTTTTTTTGGTACTGGGGATGGAACTCAGGGGTACTCAACCACCAAGCCACATCCCCAGCCCTATTTTGTGTTTTTTATTAGAAACAGGGTCTCACTGAGTTGCTTAGTGCCTCATTGTTGCTGAGGCTGGCTTTTCCGGTCTCAGCCTCCCAAAGTGCTGGGATTATAGGTGTGCGCCACCACACACAGCTTAGTCTATGTAAATTTTTATGACAGCTGCTTTTAGGGAAAATACCGAGTAAGTATAGGTCACACAGAAGAAGATAAACACCAAGGCATACTCAAATGAGAAATGTGGAGGCCTTATGTCATGCAGGTCTTAAAAGTGGGCAATACAGCACAGAGAGCACCTGTAAAGCAAGACTGAGAATCCTGGATGAACCGCTTGTAGGTTGCAAGGACTATATTTTTCTAATTCTGCAAGCAGTGCTTCCCAGGCAAATGTCGTGGGCATTTGTTTGCAAATGCAAACTCTTGGGTAATCATCATCGAGCAATTTGTACAATCACACATTTCTCCAAACAGGTAATTAATACAGATACTTAAATACTAAATTGATAGGCTTCCTTGCTCTTTTGCTTGCAAGCTATTTACATTCTAGCTGTAATTAAGAATCGGCAGAGATGGTTCTTTAAGGTAATGGGTGCGTGACAGTTTCCTATAGTCTCCATTGCCTCTAGTTTTCTATCAATGTATTAACTAAAGGTAGAAATAAAAGCAACAATGCTCTTTTTCTCATTTTTCATGACCTTATAAAACTTTGTCTCCTAAAGAAAGAAAAGAAACATGTATTTTATATAGTGCCTAAATGTACATATGAATGCATATCATGTATAAATTATATATGATATAAACTGGATATGTTATATAAGTTGCTTATAACATGTAGTATATTTCAATATCATGATGCTCAGTTATACTAAATATTATCATTTCAAAGACAAATTGTGAAGGAACAATTTTGGTTCCTCATATCACAGCCCATTGCAGAAGTTTCTGATCTATAGATGGTTTTCCCTTGGTCATTCAGGGATCCAGGCTCCTTCTATCTTGGGCTTTGTCTTTCTTCAGGGACTCAGAGAAAGCACACTACCTAACTACTAAGCACTGCAGTCTGGGTGTTATTGCTTCTCTTCGTATTCCTTTGGAAGAACTAGTCTCATGGCAACTCTCAGGTTCAAGGTGGACTGTAGAATGAAGACCTGGTTAGTCAAGGTCTTCTGTGCAATTCTCCACCTTGAAGGGGCTTCTCAAGGTTAAAGGCAACCACAATATCATCTGACTCTTTTTGCCTTGATGGTACTGATTGATGAAGTTTGGATTTCTTCTATCTAGATGAGCAAAGGGAGAAGTTCTAAAGAACATTCTAACTTGTTTTTTGATAGATGAGAACTCTCTGGATTGCACTTAAAATAAGAAAGATTTTTGTGTATGTGCTTTGTTTTGTTTTTACAGAATTTATCAGCCTGGAAATCTGAAAATAAACCATGATTCTTATAAGTTATTCCCCACAATTAGCATCCATTGTGTATTTTGATCACATGGCCTATTTTTGCTTTCTTATGTAAGATAGTATTAGAACTGTAGCATAGACAAAGGAGAGTAGACATCAATGTCATTCAAAAGAAAACTAGGACAAAAATGTCTTGGAATAGCAGCTAGAGTCAGACTTGGATTGAAGATGGGAAAATGACCAGCCCACATAATAGTTGTAATCTTATAAAATATTAGGTAAGTTTTCTACATTGGACAGTTGATTTGTATTACATATTTTACATTCACAAATATTTCTTCTAGTTATTTTGTGACTTTTAGCTTATAGTGATAAATAACTAGTTTATGTTTATATATACACCTGTACTTAGTATATGTAATATTTATAACATATGACATGTGGTATATTTAGAAGACACTAAGTTTGTGGTTTTTACTTTTTGGAGTGATAATGGGGTTTCCTTTTATTTAAAAAGCATAAGATTTCAACAGAGACATACATGCATGCAAGAGGCAGAGCATTTGAAGCTTAATAATAAATCTTCCCAAAATAATGAACTTAATCCTGCATAGCTCAGCTGTCACATTGCTCTTTCCTTGACTTTCACATTCAGGGGCTTACAAAAGTAGACCACCACAGTGAAAGCTGAGAGTAAATAGCAAGTTAAAAGGGACAATAAATCTTGACTTCTTATAACCTTTGGCAAGAGATATGTGAAACTTAATAACCAGGTGGGTATGTTTTCACTGTCTTTTTGCCCCAGAAAATTTTCATTTCTTGAATCTATGCTCTAAAACAATATTAGCAATAATGAATAATGCTGAGGTGAACATTGGAGTCCAGAGAACTCTAAGATACTGATTTCACTTAATCTGCATGTATATTTGACAGGAGTGTGAGATTATAAGGT
Source organism: Xerus rutilus (assembly GCA_028644305.1). Lineage (NCBI taxonomy): Eukaryota > Metazoa > Chordata > Mammalia > Rodentia > Sciuridae > Xerus > Xerus rutilus. The sequence continues at coordinate 173,947,733 of CM053401.1, forward strand.
GGTTCTATTTTTAATCTTTCAAGGAACTCTCATACTATTTTCCATAATGGCTGCACCAGTTCATATAATTTTTAACTATTACCTCTACCTCAGTAAAGCTGTGGGGGAAGATGATCTCAGTTTCACCCTCAATGCAGTATTGAAAAGTCATTTCGTTCTCAAGACACATTGACAGTTCACATACTGGGGAAGAAAGAACAAACCTATTCCTTTATCACCTCATTGAACAGAATGTAAAAATCATAGTAAAGGAGATCGACTGGATCTTATGACTCTTAAAATACCTCACAATCTTTAAAATAACCTTAGACATCATCTAGTTGTGTTTGCAACTTGAAACACTATTCCACAAATGTTTAGTAAATATTTGGTCTGAATGGTTGTTTTATCTCTCTTCAATTTGACCCTCTGGATCCCCTTTCCACCTTTCTTCTTCCCATTAGCTACCCCGTGAACTGGCCTGGAGTTAACACACTTCCTTATTCTGTTGGCTCCAGGTTGGCCAGTCAGAGCATCAGCAGGAGGCTGTAGATGGACAAGAAGGTGTGGTTGACCCCATCTGGACCCTACTCACTGGGAGGTGAGCCTGGGTGAACCCGCTGTTGAAAGTCACGATGACTCTCAGAGCTGCCCACAGCCCACAGGGACCAGCCCCTCCCTGTTTCCTAAAGCCTGGAGGTGGTGATGGAGTTGCTATTATGAGCAGGGGCATGTCTTCTTCCCTGTGGCTTTTCTACCCCCTGCCCACGCTTTCCTATATTCTCTTTATTTGAAAGTGCCATTTGTGCCCCGAACTAAGGATCCTGACTGATGCAATGATAGAGATTTGTAAGACATATTGCCTTTACTATAGAATTTCACATAGTTTTGTATAAAAATCAAATGTATACACACATAAGTATAAAACATGTTAAAACCACTCAGAGCTAGGTGAAACTCGAAATGCCATGGGGTTTCAAAGACAGAGTCATTCCCTCTTCCTAGGCTATCTAGAAAGATTCCATGCAAGGTACTTAAATGGTTATTGGTGGGTCAGCCAATATTTCAGAAAGGAAAAGATGTATTTCAGGTAGAAGACATCCAGCCAGCCAGGGAACATTGGAAGGAAAAGGCATGGCTTACTGGGGACCACTGTTTTATTGGCGTACAGAATTTATGATAAGATGAAACAGTAAAATGAAGAAGATGAATAAGTGAGCTGAGCAAGCAGGATTCAAGGCTTGCCGCCTTCAGAATGTGGGGGACACCTTCAAAGGAGTGGGAGTTTATTGTTGCATAAAACTGGCCCCATAAGAAACATCCAAGACAGAGCTGCCTTTTAGGAAGATTAATGGATAATAAAGGTTTAAAGGGACATCTTTTTTGTGGAATTGCTGGAGGCGGGGCTGGGTGTCAATGGGTGGAGTGAAGAGGAGGCAGTCAGATGTGGTTGAAAGAGAGGCTTCGGAGCCTCTTCTGCAGAGGGCGACTTGGGCAATGAGCAGCTGAATCCAGATGGCACCTGGGAAGGAGGAAAGCTCCATTGATGGTCTTTGGAAATTTCTGGGAAGGGCAACGTGCGAGAAGAAGAGCCCAGCTTTGGTAAAACAAAGACAGCATCTGCCAGGCTGGCATCACAATGAATCGGGGAAGCAGACAGCCACAGACGTGAAGGGAGAGCCCACCAGAGAGAGCAGAGTCAGAAAAAGGTTTTGTCTAACAGAGAAAACCTGGAGCTTGGGTTTCCTCACACACAGGAGGAGGAAGGAAAAGAAGTGAGAGGCACAGGCACAGGCTAAATATGCTACTGTGGGGAAAGGGTTAGCACAGGAGGAGCAGCATTCAATAAAAGGTTATCCAGAGCAATAACTCACTATTATTATTGAGTTAAAGGGACTGACATTGGACATTGACATTCAGGACTTGAAAGTCAAAAGATTTTAAATAAGGATAGACGTGGTAGTTTCAGATGTTCTAAGATGGGGACTGTATAGAGACAGGCATTTAGAATATATCTAAAAAAAAAGGTGGGGAAAGAAATAAAGAGATGGGCTTCTCTTTGGTTATCCTCAAATCCCCTGACCTCCAGAGGTCAATATTTACCTTTTCTATCCCTTCTAATGAACTACTGAAAGCTTAGTGACTGTAATATAGCCAAAATATGTGTCATTTGTATGGGTAAAAGAGCATAGGCCATGGAGCTCAACCACCCCAGTTTGAAACTGGGCTTCAGTTTTGGCTAGATTATTGGGTAATTTGCTTAACATTTCTGTTCCTCAATTTGTTCATCTGTATAAAGGGATCCTCACATAACCTACCTCAATATGTTAGATAAATGAACTAAATACCTTCACAACTTTCCTAGTGTAACTGATAAATGTTAACTAATGTTGCTTTTTCTATTTTCTGCTCCTAGTTAATTGTGCATCCCTGACCTCATTATACTTTCTTCCTCTGTTACCCTCTGTCCACTCGCATTGCCCACGCTGGTCATTGCAGGAGTTGCTGTACCTAAAGTATTAGGGTACACTGAGGAAGAGAATACAACGCAGCGTGGAACAGGGTTCTGCTCACATGCGAGTGAGAGGTAGCCTTGATCTGGGGTTTCCTGGATAGGAGAAACTTCTAAGAGTTACCCATACCACTCAGGACTTCTCCAGCTACTGAAATCATCTTCCTAAATCTGTTTTTCTCTGTGTTCTCGGTTAGGAGACAAAAGAGATACAACGTACAAAGGATTAAGTGAAATGTTCAAGTCTAAAAAAGAAATAAAATGGAAAATTAGCAGTTAGCATCAGAACCAAAATCCATTCGAGAACATAGATTCCTATACACATGTGTTGCAAAGCTCTTTTGTGATGTCAATAAACTTGACATCCCAAACCTGAAGATACTTTGCCACAATTTGAAAGATTCATAAACAACTTAAGTGTCTCCCCTGGGCTCCCCACTAAGTGAACCTGAGATTGTCCCGTTAGAGTAAAAGATAGGGGGTGTAACATAAACAGAGGTGGTAACAGGCTTTCTAATGCTTGTTAACAGGTCATTCTAATGCTTGAGAGCTCAAGATCAGCCATAATTAGCCATATACTCCCCTCTTTTATTGCTTATAAACAGCCTGATGCACATATTTATTGTTTGTTATTTATTTTTCCCACCTGCAGGACCCTGTGGCCCTCTGCATTTATAACTTAGTGGACACACCAAGAGTAAGACACAGGTCAATTGTCTTTACTTGGTTTTGCATTCCACATCATTCAGGAGTCCTGATTGTCCTGAATTCACATGCAGATGATCACTTTATCCAAAGAACACTGAACACTCATTTTGAGGCTTTTCGTGGACAGTATGATGCAGTGATATTTTATCCCTCTGTATCTCCAACAGAAGAAATGTCCCCATGTTTATTTGCGAATGTAGACCAATCCGATGTGCCTCTAGGAGAAGGAGCCATGCCTTTCCAGCTGTGGTGCACTAAGAAAGCCAGGCTCAGGGTACATCCGGTCGCTTCCTTATCCCGGCTTTTCTCAAAGGCATGTTTTTCTAAACATTCACACACACTAACTCTTGGAGGAGCAGAATATTAACTAGTTTTGTTTTTCTAATCACTGGCTCATTTAATGTGAAAAATAAATGGTATCCTAGCTTATTTCATTTATTTTTTATATTGCTTTCTTACTAACACTGTAAAAGGAAAAATAAAAGGCCTTAGGTATCATAATGTATAAGCATGAATGATTAGCAGGATGCAAATAGCTAGTCACCAAGGAAAACCATTTGGGGGATCTACATGTCCTTCTTTATAGTGACAATACAGACTGGGGGCTATTTGAACATTAATTTTTCACATAAAATATTAATGAGATACATAATCGATGACTTTTCTTTCATTTCCGGATTTGAAAAGGTAGTCTATGCCATGGTTCTATTTACCCTAAGAAGGATTTCTTAAGTGGTAGAATCCTGAAGCCTTCTGAACGGCTATTTTCATGTTTATGACAGATTTGTGTTTAATAGGTGGCTAAGAAAACAACATAAAGCAACTCAGTTCCAAAATATAATTTACAAGTATATAGTGCACTGTAGTTTACAAAGCATTTTTGCATATATTTTATTTTGGATTCCCAGGCAGACAGATTCTGGGACAGAAATGAGCTTGCAGGAAATCTATGTATTCTTGGAGAAAAAGAGGACAGGGCGGAGGGAGGTGGGCTGTGATGCAGACGCCATGGGGTCCCAGCCAGCTCTGGGGAACTTTGAAGTTGGCAAATCCCAGGGAAGGATGTCCTGGGCTAGGATGAGATGATTGGGCTTTTCTATTTCCTTATCAGCTTGTGGGCTGCTCCAAGAATGGGGAGATTCCTTGGAGAAGGCAAATCAATTCAGTGCTGACAATTCCAACAGCACTTCAATAGCTGGGCAATCCACCCCCAACACCACCACCACCAACATGGATGTTCACCCAGCAACTGACCATGGATGCCCTTGGAGGGGGACTTGGAGGGGGACTTGGAGGACTTGGAGGACACCCTTGGAGGGGGACTGCAACAATTGCTTCTAGGAGGCATTGCAGGGTCCTTCCTTCCAGGCTTCTGGCTCCTCCTTCACTCAAAGGAACCCTGCTCTGAATGCTGACGTTGTTGCACAATGGGGAAAAGAATGGTGACATTTTATTGGGGCAGCTTCCCTCAGCCTCCTGACCCGTATGCTGGATTTCTTCTGCTTGTGCATTGCAGCAGCATGCCTGCTGTCTCATTAATTTGGTTCTAGGAACGAGTTCTATTAATCACCTCTCTCTGAACCTTTGAAATCTACCTCTGTATGATGTATGGCTGTTGTTGTCTTTGCTCATTTTTAAAAAATTCTCCATTTTGCTTTTAACCCTAACTTCCCACAGGTCACCCTTGTGAGTGCATAGATTACTGTCAGCCAATGAGTGGACAGAGGCTGTGTTCAGCACCTTCAATGAGCAAGGTTTCCAGATCTTATGGTGAGTGTTTAGAGGAGAGGTGCATAGTCCGTGTCAGAGGGTTTTACAATTCTGCCCTAGATTTTTCCTTTCAATGGGCCTGTTCACATCTCTTATGCAAAAGTCTGCACCCTCGGGACAGATAGCTCGTGTGGCTGACTTGGGCCCCTCTGGACTCTGATATGCAAGTACAACCTCAACCTTGAATTTGCTGCCCTAACCATGCAATTTCAGGCCAGTATATCCACTCACCCTCCCCACCTGACCAACGCCCAGTCACTTCTACCAACAAGGCTGCTAGGTGTGGCCATCCAGCTTCACTGATCATTCAGCCAGGGTAGAGAGGACTCCAGCCCATGGCCACTCCACCACGGCAATGCCTGCATACCTCCCATGAATGGGAACAGGTGGCTCGGTATCCCACAAATCCCTGCTCTTCTTATCCAGCCATCAGATAAGGTTTCAAAAATAAACACCTGTCAATCAGGTTGTGTGGTACTGGTTCATTTCGACAGCACTTAAAGAATGCCTGTGCTCTTGGGGACAGGACTAACTGATCTCCTTGCCTGGCTATGACTTAGCTTTTAGACTATTTTTTATTTATTTTTTTTACTTTTGAGGTGCTGGGTATCAAATACAGGGCCTCACCTGTGCTAATATATCTACCACTGAGGCTATCCCCAGCCCAGAAGTCTTCTTTTAAAATTCACGGCTATCTTATATTCTTCAAACAAACTAAGATAAAGCCAATTTGTGCTCCTTAAAAACAAAAACACTGCTTATTTTATGAACTGATCTTTTGGAAATGCGCTTGCTTAGCTCATTTCATAGTATTACAAAGCACGTTATGTGAAGGGATTTCTTTTCAAATACATCTCTGATTTTTCCTGTGAAGGTCAGTTCTTGGCTAAAGGAACCAAGAAAAGCTCCAGGAACCACATAGCGCGATGAAGCCTTTGCTTCCTTTAGCCCAGGTCCTGGTGACTGGGAGCTCAGTTTGTGTGTAAGGATGCTGCCATGTGACCATGCTGAGTCAGGTAGAAGGCCTGGAATGGGAATAGGACGACTAATTCCAAGTGTGAAAATAGTTGGAGACTTCTTAGTAATTACCTTTACTTGAGAAGGGATATAGATCACTCTGAAAGCAACCCAGAAAGATGACAGATCAGCTTTCTTGAACCATGGGAATCCGGGTTTGGACACTGGGTCACCTTAGGAAGGCTTCAGCTGGGGTACAAGCAGGTGCCAGGTGAGCAGAAGAGCCCTGGGCCACCTGCATAGCCACCTGTTTCCTCCTAGCCATCAGCTTGCCCACAGCAAGAAGGCAGGATGGACCTGGAGTGGATTCAAACAGCCAGGACCTTCTAGCAGAACTTGCTCTCTACTTACCAGAGCATTCAGCAGACCTATCAAAGGGTCTAAAATAATTCTGTACAAGTCTCCTGTTTTCTCTTAGCAAATTAAGCACAATTAAGGAAACCATTCTTTCTTGGATTGCATCAGAGTGCTGATATTCTTAAAAGCAGAACAGAAGTGCATTCCTTTGCTAGGATGGTCAACATGTTCACTAGGATCATATTTTATTAATGGTTATAATGAAAAATGTGAGTGGTTCTATTTGAAGCCACTCGAGATTCTTCCTCTTAATAATAACCACCAAAAGGGAAGAACATTGCCAGCCTGTCCTCTAATGACCCAGTGGAGGGGACATTTCAGAGACACCTCTCTCTCTGCAGCTGAGGGTTCAGTTGGCTTCCTAGTCTTTAGAAAAAAAGGATAAATTGTCCCCATGCCCTGATATGCCTCAAGTTTGGAAGTAAACCTAGCATTCGTTCATACATTCATATTCTAGAACTCGACAAATAGCCAGACTGGAGGATGGGGAAAGTCATAGTGAAAATGAACAAGTGCCTCTTTATTATTCTGATCTTCCTTGTATTTTCTCCCAGGTATCAACTCGTGTCTATATTTTCACAATATATTAGTGTCTTAGCCCTCAGTCTCCCCAATAATTCTTACAAATGGGCAGAATTCCCCATGGACATTGATAGAAAGGATGCCAGTGGCTTCACCTCGAAGCTCGATGTTACTGAGTGGCAAGGCTGATGTTGAATCTTGTAGATGTGTGTGTGTGTGGAGGGGGTGAAGTTCTGTTCAACAGACAAAGGAAGTGTTTTATTCAAGCAAAATTACCCATGAGCATTGACCCTAGATACCCAGGACATCCAGGTTTTACTTCAGCACTGGAATGATTTCTAGTTCTATGGTGGAATACCACATGAAGCAGGAAATTTGTATTTAGGAACCAAAACAAACAACAGCTTGTCCTTAAATATTAGAATGAACTTTAGAAACATCATATTCACATCAAGGGTAGGACAAGGTTGTGATCAGAGTAGGCAAAGAAGCTGCATGCTTCCTCCCGGGGCTCACCTTGAGACTACAAGGGGCCTTTGCTGGCTCTTTTGAGTCATTGCTATTTAAAATAGTCCTTTATCTCACTTTAATTATTATTTTTAAATTAGCTGCTAAGCACATACAGATTGATTGCATTGGTGTAAATATATGTATTGTACTCTGTGAGATAAATATATATTCTAAACACTCATGCGCACTCTGGAATAGGTGATAAATGCATTTTCCACATCCTCCTGAGGTTAGTTACTTTTCCTCCAACTGCTGTGCCAGAAGACAGGCAGACAGAAACACTTCCCAAACCTTCTCCTCTTAACCATGCAATCTGAAGTTCCCCTCCATTAAGACAAGTTCAATGCCCAGGAGTAAAGGCACATGGCTGTGCATTCATTCATCAGCTGGGCATGCCTAGTCAGTCAGATGCTGTCCCCTGAGTTCCCTGCTTATTGCAGTGGTCTATTTTCCACACGACTGGTAACTGCACATCAAAAAAGAAGAGGGGAAAAAAATCCAGAAAACACCGGGAGAAAGTCAGATCTACTTTCAGATGCCAAATGAAGTGGGGCGAGAGATTCCCTCAAGTAATCAACCACTTGGCTTTGTTTGGAACACAATTGATCTTGTCAGGGCTAAAAATCCATCTGCTGTTTGTATCCTCAACAAGGAAGCATAATTGGAAAATTCCTTAATTAGCGTTCCATTTAATCTTCCATTGTCAAGGTAAGCGCTTTGATTAAAGGAAGTAGCACTCATGAGTAACTATAAAACTATTTGAATTTCCAGAAACTTATTCTCTTTCCACAACCTTCACCATCTCAGCCAATGCTGCCCTTTCTGACACATGTTATAGCCATGAGGGATTTTAAGCAAACTAGAAGAAGGGGTGGAGTTTGCAAGTTCTGCATCCTAGGAGGATTATCAACCTTTCCTTTCTTTCCATGATGAAGATGAGATCGTGAACCACTTTCCAATTGTATATTTCCAGGGTCTGCCTATAGGGGCTTCAAGTCTTCAGTGATTGACATACCAGTCTACTTGAGTCACGAGGGAGTGTAATGAATCCAGATTCCTTGGCCTTTGCAACTGATAGAGTTCAAGTCTTGAGTTTTCATTAGTCCCTCCAGGGTTGCTAAAGTAGAACTACTGCTTTTTCTCACTCATCTCTGACCTTCCATTTACCTTATTTCGACTACTAATTGTTGTCCATAGGGTCTGAGATATTGGAATGAGGCTATTTCCTTTATGGAGTTCTCCAAGCAAAGAAACTAATGCTATCTTTCATTTGCTTTCTTGTTTGGTTTTAGCCCATTATTCATTCATTCATTAATGTTTTCAACAAATCTTTCTTGAGCAATGTATTAGTTGATGTTCTCTAGAGGAACAGTATCCTCAGGAGGTATGATTATACAAAGTAGATTTATTAGATTGGTTTACACAACCAGAAGAAGGCCATCTGCAGGCTGGAGAGCTGGAGGAACCAGTGTCTGCTCAGTCCAAGATGCTGAAGCCTCAGAACAAGAGGGATCAACAATACTGCCCTAGTAAGAGACCAAAGGCTTCTAGAAACTCAGTGGACAATCAGTGACAGAGTCCTCTTTGGAATAGTGAAGGAGCAAGTCTGACATCCTCAGGTGATCGCAGCAGCAATCAAGAACCCATTCAAGAAGAATCCAGCTTTCATCTGCTGCAGCTTCCTCCTCCTCCCAGCTTTTATTTCATCCAAGCCTCCGACCTATTGGATGGTGCTGCCCATGCTGAGGGAGGATTTCCACTTCAATTCGCTATCCCACATGACAATTATTCCTAGACACACCCCCATCAAAATATCCAGAAGCCCCTCAATCTTTGGCATTTATTCATCTAATCAAGTTGACTATTCAAATGAATCATTATGAGCATTTAATGAAAAAGATAACTGAGTGTGCAATGTAATATGGAGTGTTGGAGATTCAGGAGAAGGGATAACAACAAATGAAATGCTGGTTCTCTGAGGGAGCTTACCTTAGCGAAAGGAGACAGAGAAGAGTCCCCCAAGACCTGAGAACATCAGGGTGAGGAGCTCAGTGGAGAGAATTACAGCAGGGGCTGGTGATCAGGTGAGAAGGCGTGGGGTTTTCAAGGGAGCCAACGCTGTGCTTAGCCAGAATTCTCTGTTCCCTATACCTCACCCTCTGCCTCAAAGTACCTCCAGCATGGAAGAAAACACAGCTGAGAAGAAGGGAGAAAGAGAATGGGGATCAGACAAACTCGCTTTAGAACCTGAGTCCATCCAGGTCTCTATTTCTTGTGAGAGATTAGGAGGACTTTTAGTAAGATGAGCCACGAGGCTAGTAAGATAAGCCCACGCTCTATCTTTTCACTATGGCAAAATATTCAATTATCTTTTTTATTAAGTAGACAATATGTTAGATTTGCCCTTTGCAAGCAAAACTCCTAATATATAATTTAATCACATTTATTTTAAGAAATAGAAACCATTTTGTTTTCTCATGATATCAAAATTTATAGGAAATTGAGAAAATACGAAAAGGCAAAAAATAAAAACTAAATTGTAAGACATCATTTTACTGATTTTGCTGAGCATTCTATAACGTGGCTTGCTTACTGAGCCAAACTCTATTACTGTGTTTTTAAATTTTTTATCACTGTTGTCAGTGCATATCAACAAAATTGGAAGAAACATTGTTGTAAACAATTCTTTCCTCTTTTCTTAGATATATTTCTGGAAGTAGCGTTGTAACCTCAAAGGCAGCATGCATATTTGTGGTCTTTGAAATTAAAGTGCCAATTTGCCTTTGATTAGGACCGTCCCAGTTTTGGCCACCACTAGAGGTAGATGACTGCTTTTTTATATATATATTCACCAGCAACAGGAAACAGGAAAGAACTTTAATATCTCTTTCACTTATTATATCATTAAAATCGTTATTTATTTTACATATATTTTATTCCTACAGAGATTGACTCTTCTTTATTATATTATTATACATATAATTAATATAATATGTACATATATACATATAGTATATATATAATATAATGTATATATGAATATATAATGTGTATATATATGTGTGTGTATATATATATATATATTGTGTGTGTGTGTGTGTGTGTGTGAATTGCCAGTTTCTTGATCTTAACCCCTTTAAAATATTTGGATATTTATTGTTTTCTTATTAATTTTTAATAATGCTTTATATATTAGATGTGTTCATCTGTTAATGACAAAACTCTAAATGATAAGTATTTTTATTTATTGAGCTCAGCACGATGATAACCTTTTCATATACCATTTCATTTTTCTGCTTGAATAATGTAAACTATTACTATCTTTTTTAGTTTTATACTATGTAAATAAACATATTTAACAATGCTCTTTTTAAATAAAGAACAAGATTGCAACTTGAGAGATGAATGTGCTCAAAAAGATCTGACAGCTTGAGGTCCCATCTCCTTGCCCTTCACCCTTCACTGTCGCCCTTACTACATTATGATGTGAGAAAGGCTGTGGTTTTCTTCCTGTGGATTTCATGGAAAGAAAGAGAGAGAGAGCGCGCGCGCATGCGCTTTCCACCCAGGCAACCAGCCACAGGGCTAATAAAATTAAATCCTCCCAGGATGTTGTTCTACATACCTTTCACCTCCCAGCTCAGTTGTTCTCTACTTTAACTATTTTCTCTGCATTTTGTTTTGGTTTTCTGGCTTCTGCCTAGTATTTTGCAAAAGTTAGCTGTCAAATAAAGAATAATTAATTGATAAATATTTGCTGTAACTTTCCTTTTCTAGCTTTGCATTCCCTTTTAAAGAAGGAAATATTGTCATTTCAAACTTAATTAAATAAACATCTGTCTCGGTCCTAAATCTGAGTCATAATCAACAACATATCAAAAGGAAATAAGCCAAATAGCAACTTACTATTTTTGCCAACAATCAAATCAAATTTTATGTTGTGTGTAGAAGACCATGAATGCGTGAGCACTTGTTCAATATTAGTTTAAATGTCTTTGTGATGATATCACCACCTAAACTTTAGGAAGAGTTTAGTTCGGATGTATCCTAGCCAGGAGTAGCTTTATTGTTATGCATTTTACATACAGAGTGACTCAGGAGAAGTCAATGAAGTTGCCTAAGGTCACACAGCTGTCCATGTGGCAAGGCACTGAAGCCTCCTGAATTCTGTCCACGAGCTGCACATTCGCGGAACCAACAGTAATCCAATCACATAGTTCCTCCTTCCTTTGTGCCTTTCCCATTTACACACAATGGCTAGTCATAAGGGTGTAGCATAGAGCTAGCTCCCCACAGATAGGTAGATAAGATAGATGATAGGTAGGTAGATAGAGTTTTAGGTTAGGTAGAGACTTGATATAGTTACAGCTGTATATAGACATATTGGAGACATTAGATATATTATGCCTAATATTATATTAGATATATATGTATAATGTCAACATATTAGATATTATGATATATTAGATCTATTATAGATATATTAGATACATCTGGATACATAGGTGTAGATGTATATAGATGTATAGGTACAGACAGAAAAGATTAAAAGAACTGTCAAAGGCCAGGACATTGTGTGAAAGCAGAAATAGCTGGCTATGGTTTGGGGAAAATATTTTTTGGGAAAAACTTCTTGTTCCAGGGATGAGATCTTAATAGTAATCATTAGGGTGCCTTTGGAGAATAATTTCCTAAATCAAAGCATGTGGTAATTACATCTTAGTGTTTTCTAAATTTTCACCTATAAAATTTTATCAAATGAGAAATATTGTCACTTACAAAGAGCCTCAAAAAATGGTACCTAAGAGGAAAGATATTGACAGAACTGAAAGAGCCAACAATGAGCCAAAATGAAAAGCTATTAGCTCTGCTATCTTTAAGTCTCCACTGAGGTACAAATCGTGATCTTCACACTTGAATCTTCAGCTATTTGCCAAATGCTCCACAATTTAAAAAGCTAAAATGGCAGATGTATTAATCTGACCCAAATTCCTCATGTGAGGATGGGGCATTACAGGTCCTTTAAACAAAAGAAACTACAGAGAACCAAAGGCTACACAAAACCACAAGAAAGAACTGAGCACCAAGATACTACCAGCATCCTCAAATTGCTACCAGGAACAAAGGGCTTAAAATTTCAATTCCAGTGTTCACCATGACTCCTCAAGAAAAAATGGGAGAAAATGTAGAAGCAAATGACTTGCATTTTTCTTCAATAATTAAATTTGTTTATCTTCTAAACATAGTGGTTTGAATTGATGGATATAATGCTTTTAATAAAATATGGGTTATAAGATTGTATTTGGAAATGCACAAAGAATTATGTTTCAATAATAATATTAGCATCATTTCCCTCTTATTTAGTCTTTCATGTTTTGAAAGAGTGTGAAGAATAACCTGTCAATAATGATTATCTGGTAACAAATTACAGAAATACACTCAGGCTAACTGGAATTGAGGAGAATCATCTGGACTGTAAGGAGACCAGGAAACTGCCAGTGGAGTCTGGCTCCATATGGGCCAGGCCTTGGAAGCTACTTAACACAGTTCTTGGAACTGAGGGACAGTGACTAGAGCCACGTGCCTCCTGATAGCCTGCTACGTACCTTTAATGATGCTGTTCTTAATTGTTGGTTGATTTTTAACACTGTACACAAGGTGGGACTCACACGTGTTCACTGCCAACCAGGACATTTCCACCACCTCAGCAATTCCCTGTTTCTCCTTTGCAATCCTTTGCCTGTTTCCTAAGTGACTTGTTTGCTTTCTTGCTGTTGGGCTTTGAGAGTCCTTCAGATATTATGCATAAAAGTCCTTATGAAATACTAGTTTTGCAAATATTCTCTTCTAATATGTGACTTGCCTATTCATTTTGTTAATGTGTCCTTTGAAAGAAAGTGTTCTGAGTTTTGATGAGTTCTAATTTATCATTTTTAAAAATTACTTTTGGGCCATATCTAAGGAATCTTTGAGGAACTCAAGGTCATAGAGATTTTTGTTTGTATTTTTATTTTATTTTATTTTACTCTTGAAATATTTAGGTTTTTGAGTTTCATATTCAAATCTATAATCCACTTTGAGTTAACTTTTGCATAGGATGCAAGAAATAGATGAGTACTTAAATTTTTTGTACATTCCAGAATAATTTGTTGGGGAAAAAAAAAACCTATCTTGTCTTTATACCTTTTGAAAAATCAATCAACCACAATGTGTGGGTCTATTCTGGACTTTCTATTCTTTTCAATTCATCTCTCTTTTTCCCAATACTCTACCTTAAACCTTTATCATTTGGCATCTTTCTGTGCGCATATTATACTGCACTGGAAAATCAAATGTCACTTTTTCCTTAAGATTTCATTGTTTTCCTCATTTTTACTATATTATATTTTCGGGAGCAGGTCAAGCGGGAAGTATCCAGGATTGAACTCAGGGGAACTCGATCACTGAGCCACATCTCCAGCCCTATTTTGTATTTTATTTAGACATAGGGTCTCACTGAGTTGCTTAGTGCCTCACTGTTGTTGAGGCTGGCTTTGAACTCCCAATCCTCCTACCTCAGCCTCCTGAGCCTCTGGGATTTACTGTATATATTTGATGAGTACTTAGATCTCTTTGTTTCTTCTTTCCTTAATTTTTACTTTCAAAATTCACAAGCCAAGCAGGCTAAAAAAAAACCTCTTTTCTCTGTTCTGATTCCATTGTATGATATTCTGGAACAGGAAAACCTGTAGATTTGGTAAAGAGATGAATGGTTTCCAGGAAGTGGAGAGAGCAGTGGTGAAGTAGGGAAAGCACAGCCGATTTTTCTTTTCAGGAAATGAAGATAATTCTGTGTGATGTTAGAATGGTGGACACATCACACTATGTGTTTGTCAAAACCCCACAGAAGTTCCCAGCACAAAGAATAAACCTTAAGCTATGCAAATTGAAAATCAAGTATTTAGGAGCTCAAGAAATCCCAGGATGGGATACAGACTGTAACAAAAGAATCTAACCGTATTAAAAATATATGAAACAAATTTGCTGAAGGAGTTGGGAGAAAAAGTGCTGATCTCAGCACTTTGGAAATGAGTGGAGTCTGTAAGACTAAAGCAAAAGGAATTGTACATCTGCACTGTAGCTGGTACCTGTGTTTCCTACAGGGATCGCAGTTAACAATTCTGAAACTACTATGCATTTCTGGAATTGAACAATCAAGTGACAAGTGGTGGATAGGAGGACCAGGATTCTCATTGTGGGCCTGGGAAATGGCAGCCCTGCAAAGGGAGACCACCACAAGCCATGTGGTCTGGGAACAGAGCTGGAATCATTAGTGTGACTCTTGTTTAGCTTCATATAAATACAGTTAAATCCATATAGAAATATAGAAATGTGCACATGCATGAATAAGGACGTGTATGCAGGTCTTTTCTCCTGCTCTGTCTGCTGAAGGGCCTAGAATCAGCAATCTATTCTAAAACAAAAGTTCATTTTAAAAGTGAAATATAAAGCCATAAAACTTTCTATCTCATGGATGACATGAGAGTCCAAAGGGGCCTCCCCTCATTTTCCTTTACCTCCAAGATTGTGTGAGTGGGAGGATTATAAGGCTAGGTCCAGTCTCCAGAGCAATGACATGTCCTCCTGAATCTGCACTGTCCTCAGTGACTTGATTGATCAACAGAATATGGCACATGTGACATCATAGGTCTTTTGAGGACAGCACCAGACAAACCCTGCAGGTTTTGCTGGAATCCCTTTGCTCCAACTACCTAGGACATTCTCATAGGGAAATGCACAACCTGGTGGTGAGATGTCAAGCCCCATTGAGAGCTACTGAAAGCCTCATCTGATCTCCACACCAACAGCTACCAGCTCCAGACATGTGTGCAAGCCATGTGGGACCTCCTCCATCCCAACTTGAGATGACTCCTGTCCTGGTCACATCTAATGGCAACTGTGTGACTGAGTGTGGGCAAGAACCACACAGCTGAACTCAGTCCCTCCTCACAAACATAGGGATAATAATAATTGGTTGTTGGAGGTACTGAGATATGGTTTATTATGTAGCAATAGATGGCCAGAACACTCTATTAAGTGCTGAAACTTCAAACTCAATTTTCTAAGAGCATTACATGTACAGATAACCAACTACAAAATAGCAAGGTTTACTGTGTGCCTCCTATTGGCCAAGTGTGGCCCAGCACCTGTCACTTAAAGCCTTGGTGGCATTGCCTAAAAAAGAAAACATCTTTCATCAGGTGTGGTGGTGTACACCTGTAATCCCAGTGGCTTGGGAGGCTGAGGCAGGAGGATCATGAGTTCAAAGCCAGCCTCAGCAACAGCGAGACGCTAAGCAACTCAGTGAGACCCTGTCTCTACATAAAACACAAAACATGACGGGGGATGTGGCTCAGGGGTCGAGTGCCCCTGAGTTTAATCCCTGGTACTCGCCCCAAAAAAAGGAAAAGAAAAAGAAAACATCTTTCAAATAAACATAGTTAAATATTTCAAAGGAACCACCAGCAATACAATCTAGATCACCTTTTAAAATATTGCCTGGTGCTTTTTCTCAATTATAACTCAAGTGTGGCTGTTTAGAGGATCCTAAGAAAGATAAACGTATAAAACCAATGTAAAGGAACCCAGGTAAATAATGTTGACAGCCTCAATATTACCAAATATTAATACTTTGGATTGCTTTAGATTTACTAATTTACTAATATTAGGCCTTTGAAGCAAGTTGGCATTTTAAGAAGTTCTTAGGTGGAAAAGATTCATTATGAATTTGCTAAGACTTCATATGTTTTAAAATCTTTTTTTTTTTTGGTACCAAGGATTGAACTCAGGGGTACTCGACCACTGAGCCACATCCCCAGCCCTATTTTGTGTTTTATGTAGAGACAGGGTCTCACTGAGTTGCTTAGTGCCTCATCATTGCTGAGGCTGGCTTTGAACTTGTGATTCTCCTGTCTCAGCCTCCCAAAGTGCTGGGATTACAGGCATGAGCCACCGCGCCTGGCTTAAAATCTTGCATAAAAGTAACAATACAATGTTATTATGTTTGGTCTCCATGTGTTCGATATTATTAGGTCACTCTAAGAAGTCATGGAAGTGGAAAAATGTCACTTAGTAAAAATAATTTTATAGATTATTTTTCTTTCTTTTAAATTGGTTTCCATTTTTCTTATTAAGAGGGAAATAAACTCATGTGCAAGTTGTGCTGGTAACTAAAGAATCAGCGAGACTTGTGGACCTAACCCTGGAAGGGAGCCATGAACCAACTAGGAGACAGATGTCTTAACTTCAGTGACAAAAATTTCAACCACCCCTTGTATGCTTCCCTCTAATTTTTGTCACTGGAGTGGGTGTCCAGTTCTGTTGCTCATTAGATTTGTGACCTGGGGGTTATAACCTGTCTGAGATTTACTTGTAAAATACAAATATAATAGCACTTGCCTTAGAGGCTTTCGGTGGATTAAAGGGTGATGAAACTCTCAAGGTGCTCAACAGAGTCTGCCATGTACCAAGTAATGAAAAACACTGGCTTCTAATTTTAATAAATTGGAAACAATTTACTAAAATTGTTTTTAAACCTTGACTCTCTCCATCAGACTGTGCCCTGGCTTCTCCCAGTCCTTTCTCTTCAAGGAAGACACCAGTGCTCACGGGCACCCCTGCAGCATCTGGAGAGTGATTCCTCTGACCACTCTGCCTCTGAACACCCTCATACAGTGAGCTCCCTGGTATCCTTGGAAAGCATATTGTCCCTAACAATTCATCCTTCATAAAGTGTATCTGAGTGACATGGGTCGAAAACATTAACCTGGTAACCAAGGCCACTGTATGTATCTTACGGAAGATGTTGCTCCATTTGTCAAGTTATTTTAAAAACCATATTGAGTGTTGGGTGAGATATTTGAGAAGTCTGTTCACAGATCTCAGCCAACAAAGTGAGATGATAATGCCTTGCTTGAGAGATGATGGCGAATTCCCTAAAGGAAACAGATACCAGAAGAACCAGGAAGGGAGGAAAGAATGGAGAATGGATGCTGTGATATTCTGAGATAGCAGCCAGCGTGGGGCAGGTGATGGTAGTGAAGGGTAAGCAAATATACTAGAGAGCTCCTGGATTTGCTAAAAACTCCTCTTGGACCAGCAACCCCAAACCCACAGCAGGTGAGTGGTCTACTCATAAGGACACTGGACCTGTGAAGGCTTTAATGTGTGGACACTAAGAAATGAACATCCTGGTTGGGGTGAGGGGTTGTGGGCAAAAAAGGGCATGCACGTAGAAAAAGAATTCCAGAAACAAAAAGAGTGAGGTGGATTGGCAGGATGTGCAGAAAATGTTGAGAGTGCGCCATGTGTCCATAAGGTGTGGGATGAAGACTCGTGCCTGTGTGAAATAGGCTCACCATCGTGTCTCTGTGCCTATTCCAGGACTTGGCAAATAAAAATAAAAGGTGAGGGAGGAGGAAGAAGAGGAAGAGGAGAGCAAGTAGGAGGAGATAAAATAATGGATGTATTAATTAACAAGTAAAAAACATCAGAGCTGACGTATGGGTTATATACATCTCATACATTGTGCATAAAGTAGTATTTACTTGCAAACAGTTTAGGCATTATTTGTATTTTCCTGGCTGGTCTCTGTAGCTGAAGGAGAAGTGTATTGAACCAGGTGGAGGAAATACATTCATAACAGCCAGCCATTTGTCATGTAATGTTGTTTTCTTAAATATTTAGTATCTACAATGTACTATTCCAGGTAGACAATGTCTCTGCCTTTGGGGACCTTTCGTGTTAGGCATTTACACAGAACACACACATGGAACATAGAAAAGCCTTTCACATAGCACTAGGCAGAGCAAGAAGCAGTTCGGGGAGCCTTGTCAGGAGGTGGATGGCAAAGCCACTCAGGGACAGTGACCAGAGGAGGTCTCTTTGCAAAGCCTTGTGAGTGGACGAGTACATGATGAAAAGGAACCAAAGATAATTTGGAGTGAAACCTTCATACAGGGAAGGACTACAGTGAGGATGTGGCTGATGGAACCAGAAAATGAGCGTGTTGGGATAGATGGGCTGTGGGGAAGAGGTGTGCACAGGGGTCCCTGGAGACTTGGATCTTATTGTGACAGCACCCCGCGTCTCCATAGGATTTCCAACAGAATGATATGATGTGACCGTAAGAGTGTTTGTTTGACCATAAACAATCTCCATGGATCTCTCCTCTGTTATCTCATCCAACCACCATCAACCTCCTGAACTCTTGAGCTTGACTACTGGTGCTCAGAGGATATTTGCTTTATTCAAGGTCGCTTGAGGGAAAGGGAAAATTGAGGATTTTACAGGACACCAAGCAAGAATTGGCGGCCTCTCAACTGGAGCTCTCTTTGGTTAATAATTGATGGACAGGAAAAGGGACCTTTCAGTAATTACTGCTACAAGGCACAATGTGGCAGAGTGAGGTTTTCAACACTTTGCAAAGTAAGCTGAAACTCATCTTTCAAGGAAGCATGAGTGTAATGCTTTGCTCAGTTTTTCTCCCAAGTCTCTTTCACTTGAGTCTTTGCTGAGTCTGCACACGCATGGTCCACGCCAGCTTGTAAGGCCATAGCTGATGCCCTGCGACCTGGGGGAGGGGTCAAGAGGGAGATGGAGCTGAGAGGATGCAGAAGGAATGCAGGACATCCAAGAAAGGGCGGTCACCCAGCAGGTTTCACACAGCCTGACCCAATCACAGCAGAGCAGTAGACAGAGGATTTTGTGAGGTTTTGCATTTCATGGAACCAAGTTTTAAACCTTGATAAAACAGCTTCTAGTTTCTAGAGTAGTCCAAGTAGATGTTTTTAAAGTTAGTTTAAATTTACTTCTTCAGAGTTAATGTATTTTAAATATTGCACTAAATTTTGTGCTGTTTTTTATGAATTTTTTTTCTTTTTTTGATGGATTTCTTAATGTAATGTCCTGATGTATATGAACTTTTTGAACAGAAATCTTTATCTAACTTACTTCATGAAGCCTAATTGGTCTTCCTCATAATTTCAGGTTTGCTGATTTATTCCAAAATGTACACTGAAAGAAAACACAATAAAATATTATTTAAGTTCTAGTATTATTAAAACAATAAACATATGTTGAGTAAATGGTCAGCAGATATGATGGGTTTGGTGGCACACACCTCTATATCCCAGTGACTCAGGAAGCTAAGGCAGGAGGATCCTAAGTCCCAGACCAGCCTGGGTACATAAGAAAGACCCTGAGCATCTTTAGTGAAATGCTATCTCAAAAGAAAAAAAATAAATAAATGGCTGGTGATGTAGCTTAGTGGCAAAGCGGCCCCTGGGTTTAATTCCAGTACCAAAAAAAAAAAAAAAAAAATCAATGAGTGCAGTGGCACACACCTGTGATCCCAGCTACTAAGGAGGAACAGGAAGGAGGATCACAAGTTTGAGGCCAGCCTGGGCAATTTAGTGAGATGCTGTCTCAAAACAAAAACTGAAAATGGCTGGGCTGTAACTCAGTGGTACAGGGCTTGCCTAGCAAGTATGAGGCTTTGGATTCAGTCTCTAATACTGCCCCCACCCTTTCCCCTCCCCCCCCCAAAAAAAATTTTCAATTCACTGACTAGAAAAACAAAGATCTAAATAAGATCGAGACAAGATTGTGGCCTATCTTGTTCTGACAGCTTCTCCTCTGCACTTTCATCCTTTCACCTGTCATTGAACAATTATCTGACAAGTGCCTTCTAGGTACCAATCAATATGCTGGATAGTGTGTAGATACTAATGAGGAAAATAGATATTGACCCTACAGGGAGAAGGAGCAACATATAGAAAATATACAGACAATAAACCAAGAGAGTTAAAAATAAGTAAATGAACATAAAATAACAAGTTGTGCTGAGCTAGAAAGCAGAAAGCATACCAGAATAAAGACATACATACACTATTGCCTTCCTCGGGATCAATTTCCCCTTGTTCCTTAGCAATAAAACTACAGTTGTTTTTTTGTTGATAGAGACTGTGGTGATGACAATATGGCCTGCCTTAGAGAACTACATTTCCCATAATGCATTTCTACCAGGATTGACTTATAACAAAGATCTGACCAATTGGAAAGAAGGAGATGGAGCCATGGCTTCCAAAGAAGATTATCATCTCGTAGTTCCCTTCTTCCATTAGGAATGCAGTCAAATTTGGGCTGTGGAGAGTGGTTGCCTTGAGACCACGAGGCAAACTGCATGAAGTGTTCACTAACTGTAGAAAAAAAAGCTCTCTGGGTTTCTAATCTGGGCTTCTTGTTAGATTAAAAACACTGGATGTTGTAATTATTTTAAAATGTGTATCAGCCAGATTTTCAGTGACTCATAGACAAATGCAGTTCCTCATTAAGGATGGGTACTGAGTTGAAAACTTGCTTAGGAAAAGAAGTGGAAACATTAGAACAGAAATATGCATAAGTACCAGCAAGTGTCTGAAGGTGTTTGGTTATGTCTATATAGACAAACCAAATGCTTAAGAATAAATCGAGGTTTAAAGAAAATACACATATACAATCCCTACACTTCTAGATTTTAATAAAAATAATAGCTATTTGACACAAACCCATACCCACACAGTGATTTTAGTAATCTACGTCTCTTTATCTGTGCAGGCCTGTGCATTTAATAAGAATAAAAAAAAATATCCATTCCTTAGACTAGGGTTTCGTTTTTACCTTGGGCTAAAATGGCAGTTCTCAGTTTTGTTTTGCAATATTAACGTATCTGGGGAGCTTTTGAAATAATCCTGGGCTGCAGGCCTCACCCCCAACCAAATGAAACTTAGCGATTCTGATTTGGTGGGTGTGGGTGTCTGGCTGGGGCCAGGGCATTGTGCTGGTTTGTGGAATTCTTAATATAATACTCTGAATTGTATATGAACTCTGGGAAAAAAAACTTTATTTTATTTTATAACGCCTAGTTGATCTTCCTTATTTGAAAATAAGGCTTTTTAAAAGCCCCCCAGGAGATTATAATATGCTGTCACTGTTGAGAACCACTGACCTGAAGCCACGGACCTGAGTCACACTCCACCTTGTTGACCTGCCTGAACAAAAAGCACAGTAAAGAAAAATAGGGAGGGTAAGAGCTTCCTCGGTTTCATCAAAAAGAAAATCTCTGCTCAAATCTAACATCACCAGTGAATGACTACGCTATCTTAAACAAATTATTGAAAACTTTTTCCTCTTCACTGAAGTCTGCATGAAATAATAGATGTCATGCACTTGCCAGGAAGGGGTTCGAGTTACCTGTGGAAAGCACCACCAGCTGAGATCTCAGTACTACTTGCTGCTTGGCACTGCTAACCAAATAGTAAGAACACACAATGTAGTTAAGATCTATAGGAACACAGTTAAGTTTTTACACTCCACACAATCACACAAAAGTGACTACAGTTTTCAACTTGGAAGATATTTTGAGATGGTTCCATTTCAAGTGTACACGATGAAACAGGCCAAAATACAACTTTATGAGTCCACAGAGATACTGCAAGAGCAACAACCAGCACACAGGAAACAATACAATGAGAAACCTTTCCACATGGATTTGGAAGAGAAAAATGAGATCTGTTAGGATAGTATTAAAAAGTAAAAGTAGAGAAATCTCAAAGACAGTGATTTCAAATATGAGCTTACAATTTTTTTAAAAAAAGTTACACAGTTGGGACCTTTTAGTTGCAGGTTCTTATTTGCAAACTAGTTTCTCTTTCCAGAACAGATCTTTTTAGCTACTCCACAGAGGGTCACAGCAGGAGCATTATTTCCTTAACCAAGGGTAATAGCTTTGCAGTATAGTTATAAGAAAAACCAAGGCCAGTTAATTTTGTCAAAACTTACTTAAGAAGCTTCCAGACTAAAGGTGGTTCAGGATGCCTCATCTCACCATATGTACAGGTTATGTTTTAGGAGAAAAGGCAGGGACATACACAAACAACTTGATTGATTGCTGCCAGCATTTGCCTTATGTGGTTGGGTTTGGGTAGCTGTTAGCCTCTTCTTGGCTGAAAGTTGAGTTGCAATTGTTGACTGAGAATCAATTGCTTGGTGCCAAGGACATACTCTTAGTTTGGGTTGCAAAGTTTGTACACATCAAGCCAGGGTAGGGTTAATTATGGACAGAAGCTGCTTGAAGTCAAACTTATTCAATTATGGAGGCTAGTTTAGGCCAAATTTATTGTCCGACAGTGTCAATATGGACAAAATTTTAGTAAATATGTTTATTTCTTTTCTTTTTAAATATCTTTTCTTAAATCATCATACAGTAAAATTGACATTTTATAGATGTGTGTGATAGACACCTTTGTAGCAAAGCAGTAGAGGGAGAAAATGTGGTGCTATAGGGATACCCGTTGGGTATGTTTCTGTAACCAGTTTTCATATATATTTTTTTCTTTTTTGATGGAGATTTATTTCTTTTAGGCTTAAGGAGGAAATGGAAACTTCTGCCATTATTCATGTTGCATTATAATAAATAAGCTTCATTGCCAGTGAAAGTTTTAATTTCTTGGTGGAAATATATTCCTTACTGATTAATTCCATCTTTCCTTCATTTTTAAATGGTAAAAGATTTGCTTCAAAACCCAAGGATCAGGTATATTTCATTCTTTATTGAGCAAGTAGCAAAAGAAAATACATTCTTATTATTCAGGAAGCAATCATGGAGATACTTTATAGCTCATTTATATCAATATCAAACTAATTCAATGACAAGTCAAACATCATGCCCTTTAATCATGGGAAACTAAGGTGTTTCAACTGAATAAATTAAGGGCAATTAACTAAAAAATGATCTACACACATGAAGCTCATTATTTTTAGGTTGTGAGATCCTTTCTATTTCTTGGAATTGTTTTCTTTGATGTGCCAGATGCCTGTTTTGCCCAGCGAAAACCAAAACACTCCAAAATATTAAAACATGAACCCTGTGTGCTACGTAAACTGAATTTGATAACTAACACTGGACAGGCCAGTCACATCTGTCTTTCCTTGGTAAAAAAGAAATTCTTTGTCCAAAGGTAAGATTTATATTTAGACCTCTAGAAATATCCAAAATAATAGACAGAAACTACATTCAGCTGTACAACTCATGCTGGAAAATTCAGCTAAGATTGTGAAGAAATAGTAGGACATTGGCCATTAGTCCTCTGTTAAAAGACACTGGTTTCTTTTCTCAATATACATGAGACAAAGAGAAATGTGTTTTGCAGATATGCTTGCTTTAAGAAATATTTGTGAGTATCTGTAGTTTTTCTGAAACTTTTAGTGGAATATGTAAATATTTTGTAACCCTGCCCTGGTGTTGCAATGGCTCTGTCAATGACACCTTTAGTTGTATTTTAATGTGTCTGTATTAAAGGTAATTTAGGTAACTGCTATTTATTTTTGCCAATAGTTTCCAATGAATGGAATCAATAGCATGAATAATACAACAGAGAAGATGAATTTAAAAATAAATTGGTTTCTGTGATGTGTCACACTCCTGGTTATGTTCATTGGTTAGTGTTGTGTATGTATGTGTTTTAATTAGATACCTTGAATATCCACATTAATATGTTTGCATTTCCTGAGAACATGGCAACTGTGGGAAGGACAGAAATTTCCAGAACATGTCTAGTGATAGACGTGAATTTGACAAGGATTAAGAGTTTCAAAAACTATTGATTCTCTCTTACTATTCTAGGAGATCAGGGTATTGTGGAGGTTAAAATACAGAGCCTGCTTGTACTATACCCAGAGGTTCTGCGGATAAACTTACAAGTAAACACAATGATGTATTAGGTTAAAGGTTCTGTGAAATAAACGCAATGGCCTGGGGTGAATTGGGTGGGGCAACTGACATCACAGCTTTTTTCTTAATTGATTATCTTGAAAGCATATCAAATCTATAGAAAATATGCAAGAAATAGCATAATAAGCTCTGTATTCTCTTCACCTTGCCCCACCAATTACAAACACTCTGTTATATGTGCTCTGTGTCTTTATCTCAAGGCTGTTTGGAGCCAATTAAGAGTGACAGCATCTGGGGCCTTTACTTCTGAACTCTTTAGCATGTACTGCCCCATAACAATGCCATTCTGATCATCACATGGCACAGTGTCATGATTAGGGCATTTAACCTTGCTTCAAAACCACAATCTAAAATACAATCCACCTTTTAAACTTACCAATTAACCTAGAACTGTCTTTTTCCACCTAAGGAAATGAATTTGATTAATAATTAAATGTTAAGCCACAGTCAGTCACATAAAAAGAGCTTATGTGAGTCAAGACAGAAGGAACAAAATATCCAAAAACATCTATATAAGATTTGTTCATAAAATTAAGTTGAAATGATATAGCTACCCATAATATTAACAAATAAAATATGATTTCAGATATAATTAAAATTTTTAATTCTACGTAACATTCTGTGCAACAAGCAACCTTATAAAAATTGGTGATTATATTGTTTCTGTTTGGTTTTTCTCTATTTTATCCATGCACGCTTTACTTGATGCTTGATGGAGTCGATTGAAATCATCTGCCATGTAGCTCCATGTGTGAGATTTAGGAAAATTGTTGCCTGCAGAATTTCAAGTATGGATATGAGGCATTTGGAAGCAATTTCTGATAAGAGAATAGCATAAATTGCTACCCCAAGGTACATCTTGCACATTACCCAACCAAATGTTTTTCTTTAAACAAGATTCAGAGGGAGGAGGGATGTATTAGACACAAACATAATGGACTATGGTGTCATTACTTATTAAATGGGACCATTTATATGAAAAATGAACATTTAATGTGTACACATAGATACTGTAATTCCTTTTATCTTATCTATATACACAGAAGATTCTTATTATAATCGATCTGTTGGTCCCTATTTGCTCATTCCATTTGCCTGAGTGCTGTGTCTGGATTAATAAAGAGTGTATTTCCCAAAATGAACATAGACAGAAAGCAAACTGGCTCTCTCACAAGGACAAAGATAATCCCTCCAGGACTTTCAGAGGGACCGAAGGTCAGCTAGCCCACATTGGGACCATGGAAAGTTTATAAAATCCTTCGTGTCCATCAGAGAAACAGCCCGAATGTCTGATTCTTTCTAACCTTTGAAAATCATAAACTAAATCCAAAGCATCATAGACCATCTGGTACTCACAACGCAATATCTACAGATAAGTCTGAGCAAAGGGCAGACATATTACCCCCACTGGGAAAGCACTGCAGTTCAATTCATTTTATTATACTTGCCTGATCACAACCAAAGATTCTGCAAAAACCTGCTCCTTCCGTGCAGTCTCATTTCTTCTCCTGAATTTATCACTATGGTTAATTAATGTTTAGATTTCATATTTTTAAAGTACTAACAAATAAGGATGATGGCAACCCTACACAAGAAAATGTCACATTTTTAGGCCTCGTTGTTGACATTTATGGAAGCATTATAAAAACCTAGGAACTGCCCAAAGATCAACTAGAACAGAATGATCACACAAATAAACCTAATGTTAACTGCACTGGCGACATTGGAAAGGAGTGTGGATCATATATACCTGTGCCAGCAGAGG
>CM053401.1:173974182-174040670 GCA_028644305.1 Xerus rutilus
CAGACGAGAGAAGAGAAAAGAGAATTAAAATGGTGCAGATTGGCCAGAATGACCTTTCTTCTAATTGAAAGACCAAGGAAAACCTGCTTTGTTACAGACTTCGTCCAGGACAGAAAGAAGAGCAGCAGAGGGGAAGATCTTGAAGGTGCAGGAGAAAAAAAATATAATTATTTTCTGTTCACATTCTCTCAAGTCCAGCTTATTCAATCCATAAGTTATATATCATTACTTTAAATAAAGTTTCTAATGCCGATTTAAATTTTTTTATCCTACTTCACTCATTCATGAAAACCACTGTGAGGAAAATCTCAATTTACTTAAAGTATTGTGAGTATTTTCAGAAACACGTCTCCTGGGCTCCTTTTGTGAACAACAGCACAGTGCAACTGAAGGTCTGTCTCCCGCAGAGGACAGTCATGTGAGGAGAGCATCAGCAGAGACCCAGGCTGGCATTAAACCCATAATTCCCGCCACTGTGAGGAGTGAGAACATCAAAGGAAATGCATTCAACTTGGTGCACCATCATTTGCTATTAAGAGATTCCAGACTTTAATCATAAACCTTGAAAAGAAACCATGAAACCACTCAGAAAGGGCAGCCTGGGTCTGGGCCGTTCAAAAGAGTTACAAATGCAATTTCTATTAGCAAACACTGTGTTTTGCATAGGCACTTGTGACCCTTAGCATTTCTCCCAAAGAAAGCCATATTTATAAATGCCAGAGTTTGCAAACTCAGCCTGGGGATCACCAGCAATGTTTTACTTGTCTTTTATCCCATGTGGATTTTTTTTTGTTTGTTTGTTTTCCTACAGTTTTATTGAGGAGTAATTAACAACCAATAAGAGAGATGTTTTAGAGGTACAATTTGATAGAACTGAGTATGTACGTACCCAGAAAACCACTGCCATCCTCAATAGTGATTGTACCCATCTCGCTCAGCGTGCCTCAGACTCTGTGCTCTCTCCTGTGGGACTGCCCTGCACCTATATGCAGCCCCTGCTCAGATTTCTGTCACTATAGATTAGTTAATTTGCATTTTCTTGAGTTTTTCTAGAAAATGTACTCTTTTTATTTGTCTTCTCTCACAGAGTATATTTTAAGAACCATTCATTGTAGCAGGTGCTAATGATTTTCTTTTTATTACTGAGTAATATTCTGTTGTATTCCTGTGCAACAATGTGTTTGCCATACCAACGGATATTTGAGTTATTTAAATTTCTGGGCTAATGCAAATTAAGTCTCTATGAGTATTTATGTACAAGCCTTTGAACACATTCATTCTTTTCTTTTGGATAAATTCATAGGAGTAGAATGGCTAAATCATATGGCAGATCTATATTTCAGTGTTTTCAAGTAATCACTAAACTGTGTTTTTGAAGTGGTCGTAATCTTTTAATTTCCAACAGTCAGATTGTGTTCTAATTCCTTCACATACTTACCAGCATTCAGTATTGCTGACTTTTAAAATTTATGCCATTTTGATAGGTTGTAGCTGTATTTCATTGAGGTTTTAATTTGCATTTTCCTAATGACTAATAATGTGGAGCATCTTTTGATGTGCTAATTTGCCATCTGTGTATCCTCTTTGGAGAAATCTGCTCAAATTTTTCATCTATTTTCTAATTGGGTTATTTGTTTTCTTATTATTGAGTTTTGAAAGTTCTTTATATATTCTGGACACAAGTACTTTTATAGATATGTGGATTGAAAATATTTTATTCTAGTTTTTTTAGTCTTTTAATCTCCTTCCCCGCTCCTCCTCCTTCTTTGTACCGGGGATTTAACCTAGGTGTGCTTTACCACTGAGCTACATCCCCAGGCCTTTTTATTTGGAGTCAGGGTGTTGCTAAGTTTCTTAGGTCCTCACTAAGTTGCTGAGGCCGGCCTTGAACTCGTGACCCTCCTGCCTCAGCCTCCTGAGTCATTGAGATTACAGGTGTGTAACACCATGGCTGGCTTAACATTATCTTTTGAAGAGCAACAATTTGTGATTTTGATCAAGTCAAATTTATCACCTTTTCCCTTTTTTGTTTGGTACCAGGAATTGAACCCAGGGATGCTTAACCACTAAGCCACACCCACCATGGCCTTTCTTATTTTTTATTTTGAGACAGGGTCTTGCTAAGGCTGGCTTTGAACTTGTGATTCTCCTGCCTCAGCCTCCCAAGCCACTGAGATTCCAGGCGGGCAACACTGTGCCTGGATATCACTTTTTACTTTTCTCTGATGCTGCTCTCTCTCAGGGACTGTTTGCCTTAATTACCAATGTTTTTCCCTGAATGTGCTTTGACAAACATTGCTTTAAGTATTGCATCTGTCTAGTGTTTTGGTTATTTCAAGGGGGACAGCAAAACCCATTATTGTTTTGGCCAGAAGAAGAAAGCTAGTGTGCTACTTTCAATTTATTTTATTGCCAATACACAACGATCTGGAGACCTCACATAATCATCTGCCATTTAGATTACCTTGGACGTTTTCAGACCACACAGTGGTCACGCTCCTGCATAAAACAGTATTCTGCTGCAGTGTGGTGTCCAGTGGGGTTGCTCACCTCCTACCCAGCACAACTTTCTGGTTTAACTGGAAAAAAAAAAAAAAAAAACATTAGTGCCTAAGTGGTCACTCAGCTTCCATATGTACCATTTTTCTAGGTCATAAACTGAATGTGCAAAAAGTTTTAGTCATTCAATTAATAACCATCCCTTACTGTTAAGTGAAAAAGAAATGTACATCTGGTTAAAGTGATTCATTTCTATTATCTTTATGTGCAAAGAAAAGAATAATGGACACTTTCAGTGCCTATGTATCAGCAGACATCAGGCATTTTAACATATAACATTCAGCTAAATTAATAAATTCAAGTCCTATAGGAATGCTGCAATTAATTCACTGAAGTCATATGTGCTAGCATTCCATGCGGAGGAGGCTTGGAGTCGACTGCAGTGGATTCACAGTGTTAAGGTAGGATTCCCATCTCAGAAGCACAGGCTGCTGGACCCTGCGAGACTTGCAGCTTCTGTGAGCTCAGTTCCTCCAGCTTTGGGGCCAGCCAATGGACAGAAAGCATAATTGCTTTTTCCAGGCAGCATGACCTAAGGGTGATGCAGATTAGACATATCAGACTTCATTCACAGTTGGTAGCTTTGCAAGTATTTTCCAGTCGCTTCAGAGAGAGAAGGAGCCATCTCCCATGGATATGTGGGTAGAAAAACTTTCCCAACTACTTCCTCTGAAGTGGTTGTGTTACTGCCTCTGCTTATTGCTAAGGTGTGAATTTAAGTGGTGTGAAATGAAGACCAGGGACCAGTAAAGGTCAAGTCCCTTTAGATGTCCAGAATAGGAAGAACAGGGATTAAGAGTGCATGGAGGAAGTTGGAGGGCGTCACCTCCCAGGCACAGGCTTCTTGTGTGGAATAGCCAACATTCTCTTCGCCTTCTGCTATTGCTACAGTGTGTAACTGGATAGTGAATGCAAACATATTATGTCAAATTAAAAACAGCATCAGAGGAAGGAACAGTCGGCTGTGCTGTGAAACAATGAAGACAGACGACCCTGGTGAAGGTCCACGACAAGCAGAGCCCTACTCTCGAGCCCCACATGTAGGAGCTCACTTGGGCTTTACAGCAACTTTGCAAGCCTGGGTGCAACAGTTAGCTCATTTTACCAAAGGAGAAACAGAGACAAAGTGTTTAAGTAAGGTGTCCAAAGTCCCGCCTCTCCACATGAGAGTGTCACAGTCCAAAGTAATTGCTGTCCTGGGAAAAATCAAGTTAGGAGTGAACGGGTTTTAGAATTGTATCTTATCAAAGTTTTTTTTTGTTGTTGTTGTTATTCTACTTTGCTTTCCTGCACTGGTTTCAATAAGGAGGAGGGTTATTTCATTTCAAAATTCAAAACAAAAGAATCTTATTAGATTTTAATGACCTGTTTAAAGTTGTATCTCCAATAAACCAAAATCACTTTTACAGATTTTTTGATTTCTTTGAGGCTCAAAAAAAAAAAAATGAACAAAAAATAACCAATAACATAAATTTAACAACACACTTTTAAGTTGATTTGGAAAGAAAAATAGTTAATTCCCATCTATTATCTGCAGGGCTGCTTGTGCTTTCACTGCATAAAATAAGATCATAGCTCAAGAATTAAAGAATAAATAGTGACAATTTTTTATTCTTTAATTTTTATTAAAGAATAAATAATGACGACTTTTAAAATACACAATGAAGACTTTTAATGTTATATCTAACTACTAAAGGTACTTTGAGTGATAGCATATCCAAAAGGTTAATTTTAAGGACACTCTAGGAACTGTGATAACTCAAATCACTTTGGCAACTGCAATGACATAACTAACTGATACTGTACTTCAGATGAGTTCACAGGTCCCAGACCTAATTGCTATGCTTCATGTCAACTACTTCAATATTAATGGCGTGAAACCGATGCATGAGGCATTAGCATCAAGCACTATAACCAGGCATTAGCAGGAAAAGAGCTTGAGGAAAATGTGCTTCATGGGAGAAATTGTTCATGTAGTTCCAGTCACACAATATTGCTATAGTGTAGCTTTATAGGTCACGCTCAGCATTGGTACGTGGCCAAAATAGGCTCACTTCATTTTGATTCTCATTGTAGATAAAGGAAACATTACCTCCTCCCTCTGAAGGTTCAGTAATTAGAGTTCACCAAAATGAACTGACAACAGATAGATTCATGAAGGAAAGGTACCAAACGCATGATCTGCCTAGGGATGTTGCCCAATAGACCAGTTTAGTCCAGAAGCTCGTAGGCTTGCCTCACAGGGGAGAGGAATGAGTCATGTAGGTGACTTTGGGAATGGAAATAATTTCTGTAAAGATGAATGGGACCTTCAGAATAGATGACAGCCTGTGACACGAGTTCATCTGGACATGGTGTTGGCTGTGTCTCTTCCTCTGTGCAATCTTCTTCACTAATGAAGTGACAGGGAGACTGAAGGCCATCCTGTTCCCTTTTTGGTCCATCCTGTCTTTACATAGATAAGAGAACTTAAGGAAGAAGGCTCTTCTAGAACCTGTTGGTTCCTAAGCACCTTCAATTTAAAAGAATAAGCACAAGAGGATGTCATATTTTGGGATAACATCTCTGCCCGCTCCATCACCCAGATGAAATTCATCAGTTCTCATTCTGAAAGCATGCTATTCTATTTTCATGTTTGCAGTATGAAACCTCTCCACTCATTAACCAAGTAAATGCTTTAGTAAAATTGTTAGAGCAAAAGAAAAACAGGTCTATGCTATTTAGGTTCAAGATTTCTAGGGATTCTTGGAAGGACAGTATGTGTTAGGTTTTGTACTTTGTATGTGGAGTTGATACTACTTAGAAGGGAATCTGGCCAAAGCTCTACAGCCACATCTGGCAGCTGTTCAGGAGCCACATTGTAAAACCAGAGATAAAAATGGGAACTTCTAAGGAAAAGGCACAAATATGAAAAAATGCACAGAGTCACAGTAAACTTCAGCTAAGCTTTGTGGGCTTTTGGAGCTGAATGGGCTCTTTGTAGGCAAAAAGAATTATGTAGGTCAGGAAGCCAAATTAACATCCAACATAGTCCTTGCCTCCTGCCTGGGCCTTGCGTATTTAGCCAGCCATTCCTGCCTCAACCTGCCTGTCTATTTCAACACAGGGCTGTTCTCTCTGGACATTGTGTTCAGGGGGATTGAGCTTTATCCTAAGCTCCATGGCATGCTGTATGTGGGTGTGTGTATCACTTGACCAGACTGTCTTTATAACATCTCTCCAACCACCAGACTTGAGTTTGCATGTGTAAAAAGAAGTCCATCCGCACAAGGGCAATCATGAGCATTAATGAATTAATTCATGCAAAGAACCTAGTACAGTGCCTCTTTGGAACTTTGACCCAGAGCTTATCAGAGGATTAACTATGGAAGCCTTAGGTCTTTGTTCACTCTTCCCCTGCACTGCAGTTCTGTGAGAACAGGAAACATACCAAACTTAGCTGACAATGAAATTCAAGTGTCCAGCCCAGAGAAGGGAATGAGTAGAAACTGCCTAAACCAATGTGCAGGTTAAAGAATGTATGTGAATATCTGCAGAATATTACACTAAGATGTCCTTCCCATGCACTCAGCAGTGATGGTGATTTTATGTGCATGTGGACATTGGGTTCATGTCTGGATCCTGCACCTGACTTTGGGTCCATAAGGACAACCATCACTCACCACTGTCTCTAGCATCCAGTGGTGTGTGATGCACAGTTCTCGATTATAAGCACTTGTAGGATAAATTAACATTGTGAGTCTCACTGTGATCCCAGGGGAGGCACAGGGCATCCTGTAAGTGGGTCTTGAGTGGCCTCTTCCCCTCCTGTACAAACTTCCTGGGGTGCCCTGGCCCCAGGCCTGCAGAGTCCGTGCACTGGGGAACACCCAGTGCACATCACTGACTGAGTAGCACAGTTCCCAAATACGGTACGTGTAATGAGCACCGTCAATTTCATCTCCAGGAAGAATTTTGAAAAGAAGCAAAGTTCATGGTCAACTTAATTTTGATCTTAATTTATGTATTTTGGAGAAAAAGCTTGAACAATCCAGATGTTTAAAAAAAGCATTATTCTTTTTAAATCTATGCTTTGGGAAATCTCAAAAGTCCTTTCCTTCCCCTGTATTAAAGTGGTGAAGCTAAATGGCATGAATTATTCAGCGCAGCAGGAAAAGCAGCTGCTCTTCCTCTCTGTCCCTAATTTTAAAGGGTGCAGAATCAGAGGGCAGCAGTGAGAGCACCAGGGCAGAGGAAAAGATAAATTGGTGCCTGGATCTCATCAGCGGTGACATCTGCAGCACTGCATTTAATCTAATGGCAGGGTCCACAGTGTCTGCCATGGGTAACATGGCCAAAATCAAGGAGGAGACTCTGAGTGTCTGCTAGGACTTGGAGAAAGAGCCAGGCTGGGAGAGGGGGTGAGAAACACGAGAGAGGAAGGAGATCCACTGGAGAAGACAGGAGGGAAAAGTCAGCTGAGGCCCTCATGGGAAATATCAAATGAAGAGACAGTTACAAAGAAGAATATTTTCGAGTTAAAATGTGTTATATCATCCAAAAAAAAAAAAAAAAGACCCTGCATTCGACTGAGGAGATTCCCCACTGTCTTGATCATTTCTACCTCTTTGACTCAGTGGCAGTTTTGGAGGCCTTTGGATTTCCTCAGGTCCAGCAGGGTGGCTACAGGAAGATGTCATGAGAGAGAGAGGAAAGGGCGGGAAGTCACAGGTAAAAATACAGATATTGGAACTATGAATTCCCAGAATTTTAAAGCAAGGAAGCACTTTATTTTTATATATATATATATATATTTATTTATTTATTTATTTATTTATTTTTGGTACCAGAGATTGAACTCAGGAGCACTCAGACACTGAGCCACATCCACAGCCCTATTTTGTGTTTTATTTAGAGACAGAGTCTCACTGGGTTGCTCAGTGCCTCGCCGTTGCTGAGGCTGGCTTTGAACTTGTGATCCTCCTGTCTCAGCCTCCCAAAGTACCTGGATTATAGGCGTGCACCACTGTGCCAAGCTAAGGAAGTACTTTAGAGTCCACCATATGGTCTTGGGTTGTTGAATTTGAGACACATCCAATTTTCTTCTCGATTAAAATGATATTTGATGATGGATGTTTTGACGGGTGGGGAGCAATCTGGAACCTATAAACTTTTATTTAAATCGCCCTGAAAGCTTCCTTACCACATCAGCTGCTTTCCAGGGTTGAACATCAGAAGCAGCTGAAGGAGCCAATGGTGGGAAGATAGCTCACGTTGAAATATGGTACCTTTTGTTGAAGGAGGGCACAAGATCCGTGTCCCTGCAAGGACAGTGGCATCAGAGGCCAGGACCCTCAGTGAGGCCCATCTAGCCTTTCATGAAAATGTGGATTAAGAACAGGGATGCAGGGAATGAGTCCTTTTATATTTGTTGAAGGGAATTTGAAAAGTGAAGCTGAAAGTAACCCTCTGCCTGGCAACCTGGAAACACATGCCATGCACACTGCACACGAACACGTGTGTATTCCCGTGAAGAACTGCTAGGATTTTCTTCTTAAAGCTGCAGCTCCAGATCAGGAATGGTTTTCTTCCCAGAGGACATTTGGCAATGTCTGAAGACAGTTTAGGTTGTCACAAGTGAGGAGAGGAAGAGCTGGCATCCTGGAGGCAGAGGGTAAGGATGTCATTGAACAGCTGTCTGGGCTCAGGACAGCCCAGCAGCAAGAATTAAGTGGCCCCAGTGCAGATGGAGCAGAGGCTGAGACACTCCAGGGGAAGAGTAATAGATACATTCTTGCCTAAAAATAACAAAAGCTTTCAGGATTGTGTCAGTGGTTGTGCCAGACCTTTGCAGCTCATTCTCAAAATATCTCCAAAAGGTCATTATTAGTATTTGCTTAAGGAGAGAAGGATGCCTGCAGAAGGTAAGTCACCCAGTGCCACAGGGCTCCGGTGGGGGAAAGGAAGAGCGAGTCAGGCTGGCTGCCTTCACAGGCTGGCCCCAGTTTCCTCTTAAGGAAGACTCGTCCTGCAAAGTCTCTTTGATAAAAGAGGTGAATTTTAATGATAGGCCCTAGGTAAAGATAGGGAAGAGGAACACAAATGAAGAGGAACTTGATTCGAACTGTACAGGAACATAAGTAATATATTTTTTCTATCAATGAAAACACAGTGAAAGGGCTTTCTTGCTGCCTCTAGTTTGGCTGAAACAATGAGACAATACACAAACCAGTTTAATATTCCACATGTCAAAGCCGCACTCACAGCGGCCTGCAGCTGTGTAAGCCCCTCCAGCCTTAACAAAGAGCATGGCTGAGACGGAAGACTTGGAAGAAGAGGAGATTTTGAGGGACCCTGAGGAGCTATATCCCAGTTGGAAGGCAGGAAAGTCTTCATCCCTCACCCCAGTCTTAGAAAAGAGGCAGATGCTTCATCTTCTCCTGAGCTTGTGGGACAAAGGGAGCAGGAGGTGTCACTAGGCCTGGGAGGTGTAGCACAGTGTCCGTGCATGACTGGACACCTGGCCTAATGGAGAGGGGTTGCTGTGAGGGAACGACCCTATCCCTGGATGTGTCACAACAAAAGACACATCCAGGGTCAACATGGGTGCTATCTCACATTGTCCTAACCAAAGTGTGGCCTGCGTAGATGACTCATCCTCAACATAAAGGGTGGATGCCCAGAGGCTGACGGAGGTGCCCCGGCTGACCGTAGTATAGGTGCCATGTGCTCAGCCCCCCACAGAAGGAACAAACTTCCCATCACCGAGACACACAGAGAGTAGTAACCATAGGTCTCCTTAATAGGAACTCCAGAATTCCCTGATGTTTCCTGTGTTCTTGGACCACCGCTGTGGAGTACTCGGTAAGGGCGAAGAGAAGCAATGCAGGACTTTTCTATCCCAGCCTAGGACGTTACAGTCAGTGCAAAGCTGGCCCAGGTTGTACAAGCAATGTCTTCACTTGAAAGAGTGTGCACAGCTTTTCAGTATTATCATTATTTTTCCTATATTGGATACTCTAATTACTGAGTGAGGGCGCTTGCTGTGATTAAAGTGACAGAGGAAAATTCTAGGTTTTTTGTTTTTTTTTAATCATCAGAACATGAGCAGAAGCATATGAGACTTCCAACCGACGTGCAGGGAGGAAGTAGCCCTTCAGAGCTGGCCAGAGCATCTGGGAGAGGGATAACACATTGGCTTGCTAGTTCTGATGAGCTGATCCTGCTCTTACAGCATACAGGTTACGTCTCTTTCTGAAATGAAAGTGGAGAAAGGTAGAAAACAGAAATAGCTTCGGACTGGGATTCGTGGATAAAGCATTTAACTAAATTAAAATTAAGGGAACTTCTCTGAACACAGATGTTGAATGTTCAATTTTGAGTCACTGCTTTGCCATGAAGTCCCTCTGGCTCAGATTCACACTCTCATACCATGCACGTGTTCATCTCCATCAGTAAAACCCCCATCACGCTCTATTCACATATGCAACCTGCTTAGTACCACGTGATGGATGATGCATCAGGCAACAAAATGAGCCAAACAGACATGACCCCTGTCCTCCTAGAACCACATGTCACACACAGAGGTCCTGGCAGCTTTTTTCATTTTCTTTTATTTTTACTTATTTGGGAGTTTTCACTATGTGGGAAGGTGAAGGTGTACATCGGGGAAGGGGATTCACCCACCATGAAGTTGGGCTAGTACATGCGAATGGTAAAGTGGTTCCTAATCTGAGATTCTTTGCTAGAAAGTCATGGAGCTAGCAGTAAGGGAAATAGCTTGATCCAGGTCCATGATATCTCTGCAGACAAGAAAAGGAAGCAGGAATCCTCACACTCTGGGTCCTACTCATAGCAATTATATTCCAACCTAAAGGGTCTGAGATCTTTCTAACTTCTGGATTAATTAAACTAAACAAATTTTGATTGACGTTTCATAGAAAATGTTCAAAGATGAAAAACAGACATGGGTCCCATCCTCAAGGAGTTTCAAATCTGACATGAAAATAAGCATGTAAATCATTAGCAGTTTACTAAGGCAAAGTGGCCCAATATTCAAAAGTTGAAATTCTCATTTAAAATTGTCCTTACTTTTAAAAAAATCTTATTGATATACCAAAATGGCATATATTTAATACATATAATTTAACGAATTTGGACATATGCATACACTCATTATATCATTTCCTTCGGTAAGGTACAGAGCCTATTATCAACACCAAAGGATTTTCCTTCTTGAAATTTTAAATGCATGAAACTATATTGTTAACTACATGAACTTTGTTGTACTACAGAGCTCTAGAAAGTATCCATCTTGTATGATTATAACTTTGTGCTTATTGAACAAAAATTTCCCCCTTTCTTTTATTAGTCTCCCACCCCAGCAACCACCATTCTAGTTTCTGCTTCTATCATGGGACTATTTTACATACTTTATGCAAATGGATCATGCCATATTTGTCCTTCTGTGACTGACATTTCACTTAGCATAATGTCTTCCATAATCATCCATGTTGTCACAACTGTTTTTCCCCTCTTTTAAGACAAAGTAATATTACGTTAAATGTATTAAATATATAGATTTATTAAATCTATATATTTAATGCATTTTCTTCATCCACTCATCAGTAGCTGGACAGCTAGGTTGCAGCCATGCCTTGACTATTGAGAATAATGCCGCAGTGACTATGAGATGGCAGTTAGCAATTTGAGACATTTGGGATATAAACCCAGAAATGGAATTGCTGGATCATATGGAAGTTTTATTCCTAGAAATTTCCAAACAGTCTTCCATGGCAGCTATAACATGCATTCCCACCAAAAGGGTATAAGGATTCCATACTCTCAAAAATACTTGGTACCTATTTTTTTAAAATTTGTGACATTTCATGAGAAAGGAATATTTTATAATTCATTTTGTAATGTTGGCATTATCCTAATACCAAAGCTAGTCAAAAACAATATAAGAAAAAACATCTTGTGGCAATACTCCAGATAAAAACAGATGCACAAATTTTAGTAAAATACTAACCAACCAATTCAACAACACATTAAAAAGATCACACATTATGATCAAGTGAGATTTATCCTTAGGATGCAAGAACATTGCAACATGAAAATCAATAAATGTGTATACCACATTAAAAGAATGAAGAATAAAAAATACACGATCATCTCAAGTGAGATGCTGAAACAGATAAAGCATTTAACTAAATTAAACACCCTTGCATGATAAAAAACACTGAACCACCCGGGTATATAAGGCATGAACATCATCATGATAAAGATCAAATATGACAAGCTCACTGTTAACAATCGCACTTAATGTTGTGAAACATCTGGGAGCTTTTCCTTCAAGATTAGAAGGAAATAAGAATGACCACTTTCACCATTTATGTTCAACAGAGTACTAGAAGTCCTATCCTAGCTAAAGCAATATGACAAGAAAAAGAATAAAAGTCATCCAAATCATAATAGAAGTGAAATGATCTTTATTTGTAGAAGACATGATTCTATCTTAGAGAACTCTAAAGATGAAAAAAAAAAAACCTGATAGAACTCAGAAATTAACTCAGCAAAGTTGTAGCATGCAAAATCCACATATAAAATCAGTTGTATTTCTATACATTAACCATAAATTATCCAGAAGAGAAAGTAAAAAAAAAAAGCACTTAGAGTAAGATCAAAAAGAATAAAATGCTTAGAAATAAACAATTAAAAAGGTACAAAATTTGAATACTGAAAACTACAAAGGCATAAATGGAAATACATCTCATGTTCATGAATTAAAAGAATTGATATCATTACAACATCCATACTGCTTAAAGTGATCTAAAGATTCAATCTTATATCCACCAAAATCACCATGGCATTTTTTACAGGAATAGAAAAATAATCCTAAAATGTATACAGAACTACTAAAGACCACCCCCCAAAAGAAATAATAATCTTGAGAAAGAGGAACAGAGTGGAAAACATCACCCTTCCTTATATCTAAATATGTCAAAAATCTACAGTAATTGAATAATAGGATATTGGTGTAAACAAACATAAAGTAAGTACAGAACAGAAATCTCAGAAGTATATCCACACATATATAATCATCTGTTCTTTAACAAGGGTGCTAAGAATGCATTATGGAGGAAACACAGTCTCTTCAACAAATGTTGTCAGGGAATCTGTAAAGCCACTCATTATCTCCAGACACCTTCAACAAAATGGGTTAAAAACATAAGCTCTGAAACCATAAATATCCTAAAAGAAAACACGGGGAGAAAGCTTCCTGACATTGGTCTTGGTGATGATTTCCTGGCTGTGATACTGAAAGCTCAGGCAACAAAAGCAAACACAGGCCAGGTACCACAGGAAGTTCTTAAATAGCAGGGAAAGGGAGCAGCAGAGTGGAAAGGCAGCTGCAGAATGGGAGGAAGTATTCTCAAACCATGCATCTGCTAAGGGGTGAATTTCCAAAATACATTAAGAATTCCTACAATTCAACAGGAAAAAATTCTTGATTTAAAAATGAAGAAAGAACTCAAGTAGACATTTCTCCAAATGTTAAAGCAGCCAACAGACACATGAAAGGTCACCCCACATAGAATCATCAGGGAAATGCCAATCAAAGCATCCCTGCCTTTAAGAACAGCTGACTCAGGAGATGTCCTACACATAGTGCTCTGACAATGAGACACGAAAGCAATCAGCTTGCTATTATCTTGGTCCACACAATGCCAAATTACTGGCTTTAGTTTGTTGTACTTTATTTTTTGTTTTCTTTGGTTTGGTTTATCCTTGCTTAAGTAAAATCAGCATATATTTTAACCTTCTGTAAAACCAGCCTGAATGAAAGTGATGACTTGGAAATTGTAATGCAGAAAGAGATGAAGCAAGTTCTCCACATGAAAGGCCATGGGTGTGGCGGGATGAGGGAGATGTCCCATAGGCAATATAAATGTCATCTGTAAACAAGAGAGTAAAGGTCTCCCCACTGCCTGTGGAATGACCACCAAACCAGAGAAATTCCATAAATAACTAGATCTTTCGGGATTTCTATTAATCAAGTTGTTATTTGGTCAAAATGTTCACCTACAATCAACTTTAAGGCTTAATAATTTTATAATTACACTGTAATGACAGAATTAAATCAGTCTGCATGAAAAACAAACAAACAAAATTCTAATCAATATTTCCTGACATCATTTTCTTCTTCTCTATGTGCTTATAGTAAAATATTTACTTTACTTTAAAATAAAAATATTTATTTTACTGTATATGCTACATTAAAATAGTTACATTACTTAAAACAAATCTATTGTGTTTGGAAGGAAGTGCTTTGTCTGAAACAAGCAGGATTCCCTGTAGGGTAGAGCATCATGTGTTTTTCTTTACAGGAATGTTTACATTCATTAGATGTCTTGGTAAATGAGATATATTCATTCAATATTTGAATTTGCTATAATTCTCAATGCATTGCATGGTAATAATGGAAAAAAATGAAATATAGTTTCCCTTGCAATGTTGGTTTTTTTTTTTTAATGTTCACATAATCCTTAACAAACACTATAGGAACTGTACCTTAGAGAAGTATCGGCAAACATTTTCCTCAAGGGGCAGACAGTGAATACATTAGGCCAGCAGTCCATGCTGTAAGAGCGCAGAAGCAGGAGTGGATAATATGTGAATGAAGAAATACGGCTGTTTGCCAATAAAACTTTTAAAAATGGGCCATGGGCCAAATTTTGCACACTGGCTATATCTGCAGATCCCCACCTTAGAGTGAGAGACTTATGTGAAACACTCGATGTGGATCCTGGTGCCCACATGTGGGCAGCCCCGTGAGGAATTGAGAAAACACCCAAGCCCAGGGCATATGCCCAGAAGCTTAGGTTTCCTGAGTCTAAGTTTAGGCCTGAGCATGCTTCCCCAGAGAGGGAGCCAGAGGCTGGGTGATGTCTTAGGGTCAGAGGGGGAGGTACATGATTTATGCAAATTGAATTCCTTTTGATTGCTGGGGGACTGGTTCTTTTGCCTTAGGTGTCACCTCGCCCCAGGGGCACACTGTGTAGACCACCTGGGGGAGAAGCAGCTCAAGAGCAAGGATCAGGTCTAAGCAGAGTCCTGCCTTCCTAATGGCCAGTGAGGGGCTTATTGTCTCAACCACTTCTCGGTGCCCAGTACACCTTGTTACATACAGTAAGTATCCCTGATGAGAATCTTTCAGGTTCTTAACTGCAGGGCTTCTCAAAATTTGACATGAGCGTGAATCCCTGAGGAGCCATGCTAAATGGTGTTTCTTTTTTTTTTCTTTTTTTGAGTTGATGACATTTTTAAAATATTTGTTTTAATCAGTTATATATGACAGCAGAATGCTCTTTGATTCATTGTATACAAATGGAGCACAATTTTTCATATCCCTGGTTGTACACAAAGTAGGGTCACAACATTCATGCAATCATACATGTACCTACGGTAATGATGACCATCTCATTCCACCATCTTTCCTATCTTCATGCCCCCTCCCCTCTACCCCTCCCCTTTGGCCAATCTAAAGTTCCTCTGCTCGTCCCATGCACCCATCCTTATAGATTAGCATCCACTTATCAGAGAGAACATTCAGCTTTTGGTTTTTTTTTTTTTGATTGCCTTATTTCACTTAGCAGGATACTCCCTAACTCTATCTAGTCACCTGCAAATGCCATAATGTTATTCTCTTTTATTGCTGAGTAATATTCCATTGTGTATAAGTACTATAGTGTCATTATCCATTTATCTATTGAAGGGCATCTAGGTTGGTTCCACAGTTTAGCAATTGTGAATTGTGGTGCTATAAACATTGAAGTGGCTGTGTCACCATAGTATGCTATTTTTAAGTCCTTTGGGTATAGACCAAGGAGTGAGATAGCTGGGTGAAACAGTGGTTCCATTCCAAGTTTTCTAAAGAATCTCCATACTGCTTTCCAGATTTATTTGCATCAGTTTGCACTTCTATCAGCAATGTATGAGTGTGCCTTTCCCCCCACATCCTCGCCAACACTTATTGTTGCTTGTGTTCTTGATAACTGCCATTCTGACTGGCATGAGATGAAATCATAGAGTACTTTTGATTTGCATTTCTCTAATTGCTACAGATGTTGAAAATTTTTTCATATATTTGTTGATCA
The DNA here is from genome assembly GCA_028644305.1 of Xerus rutilus. Lineage (NCBI taxonomy): Eukaryota > Metazoa > Chordata > Mammalia > Rodentia > Sciuridae > Xerus > Xerus rutilus. Next base: position 173,989,881 of record CM053401.1, read on the forward strand.
ATTGTATATTTTCTTCTGAGAAGTATCTGTTCAGCTTCTTAGCCCTTACTGATTGAGTTGTATTTTGGTGTTAAGTTTTTTGAATTCTTTATTTATCTGGGAGATTAGTGCTCTATCTGATGGGTGTGTGGCAAAAATTTGCTCCCCAAATGTAGGTTTTCTCTTCACCTCATTCATTTTTTCTTTTGCTGAGAAGCAGCTTTTTAATTTGAATCCATTTCATTTATTGATTCTTAATTTTATTTCTTGTGCTTTTGGAGTCTTATTAAGGAAATCAGGGCCTATCTGACTTGATGAAAATTTGGGCCTACTTTTTCCTCTATTAGGCACAGGATCTCTAGTCTAATTCCAAGGTCCTTGATCCACTTTGAGTTGAGTGTTGTGCATGGGGAGAGAGAGGAGTTTAGTTTCAGTTTGGTGCTTATGGATTTCCAGTTTTCTCAGCACCATTTGTTGAATAGGCTATATTTTCTCCAGTGTGTGTTTGGGCACCTTTCTCTAGTATATGATAAATGTATTTATGTGGGTTTGTCTCTGCATCTTCTATTCCATACCATGGGTCTACAGGTCTATTTTGGTGCCAATCTCATGCCATTTTTGTTACCATATCTTTGTAGTATGGTTTAAGGTCTGGTATTATAATATCTCCTGCTTCACTCTTCTTGCTAAGGATTGTTTTGGTTATTCTGGGTCTCTTATTTTTCCGAATAAATTTTATGATTACTTTTTCTATTTCCATAAGGAATGGTGTTGAGATTTTAATTGGAATCACATTGAATCTGTATAGCACTTTGGGTAGTATGGTTATTTTGACAATATTCATTGTCAAAGTCATGGGAAATCTTTCCATCTTCTAAGATCTTCTTCAATTTCTTTCTTTCATGTTCTGCAGTTTTCATTGTAGAGGTCTTTCACATCTTTTGTTAAATTGATTGCCAAGTTATTTTTTTTTTGAGGCTATTGTGAACAGGGTAGATTTCCTAATTTCTCTTTCAGAAGATTCATCACTGATATATAGAAATGAATTTGACTTATGTGTATTGATTTGATATCCTGCTACTTCACTGAGTTCGTTTATTATTTCTAGAAGTTTTCTGGTGGAATTTTTTGGATCCTCTAAGTATAGAATCATGTCGTTGGCAAATAATGGTAGTTTGAGTTCTTCTTTTCCTATTTGTATCCCTTTAATTTCTTTCATCTAATTGCTCTGACTAGAGTTTGAAGAACTATGTTGAATAGAAGTGGTGAAAGAACATCCCTGTCTTGTCCCAGTTTTTATAGGTAATGCTTCCAATTTTTCTCCATTTAATGATGTTGGCCTTGGGTTTAGCATAGATAGCTTTTACAATGTTGAGGTATGTTCCTACTATCTTTAGTTTTTCTAGTGTTTTGAAGATGAAAGGATGCTGTATTTTGTCAAATGCTTTCTCTGCATCAATTGATTTAATCTTTTGATTCTTATCTTTAAGTCTATTGATGTGACAAATTTATGATATTTATGATTTCTGTATTTTGAACCAACGTTGCACAGCTAGAATGAACCCCACTTGATCATGGTGCACTATTTTTAGTATGTTTTTATATGCAATTTGCCAAAATTTTATTGAGGATTTTTGCACCTATGTTCATTGGAAATATTGGTCTGAAATTTTCTTTCCTTGATGTATCTCTGTCTGGTTTTGGTATCAGGATGATGCTAACTTCATGGAATGAGTTTGGAAGTGTTCCTTCCTTTTCTATTTCATGGAATAATTTGAGGAGTATTGGTATTAATTATTCTTTGTAGGTCTTGTAGAACTCTGAGAATCTGTCTGGTCCCAGGCTTTTCTTAGTTGGTAAGCTTTTGATGATATCTTCTAATTCTTTGCTTGAAATTGATGTGTTTAAATTGTGTATATCCTCTTGGTTCAGTTTGGGTAGATCATATGCCTATAGAAATTTGTTGGTGTCTTTGAGGTTTTCTATTTTACTGGAGTATAAATTTTCAAAACAATTTCTAATTGTTTTCTGTATTTCAATAATGTCTGTCATATTTCCTTTTTCATCACAAATTTTAGTAATGTAAGTTTTCTCTCTCCTTCTTTTCATTTGGGTGGCTAAGAGTTTGTCTATTTTATTTATTTTTTCAAAGAACCAGATTTTTGTTTTGTCAATTTTTTTAATTGTTTCTTTCGTTTCAATTTCATTGCATTAATCCCTAATTTTAATTATTTCCTGTCTTCTGCTTCTTTTGGTGTTTGTTTCTTTCTCTTTTTCTAGGGCTTTGAGTTGTAATGTCAGATTGTTTATTTGTTGACTTTTTCTTCTTTTAATGAATGAGCTTAATGCAATGAACTTTCTTTTTAGCACTGCCTTCATTGTCCTAGAGATTTTGGTATGTGTGTCAGAGTCCTCATTTACCTCTAAGAATTTTTTTTTACCTCCTTCCTGATGTCTTCTGTTATCCATATGTCATTCAATAGCATATTATTTAGTCTCCAGGTTTTGGACTAGCTTCTATTTTTTATTTAATTTTTATTTCTATTTTCATTCCATATGGTCAGATAGAATGCAGGGTAGTATCTCTATTTTTTTTGTATTTGCTAATACTTGCTTTTTGGCATAACATGTGATGTATTTTGAAGAAAGATCCATGTGCTGCTGAGAAAAAACTGTATTCACTCATTGATGGATGGAATATTCAATATATGTCTATAAAGTCTAAACTATTGATTATTTTATTGAGCTCTATAGTTTCTTTGTTTAGTTTTTGTTTGGAAGAACTATCCAGTGGTGAGAGAGGTGTGGTAAAGTCATCCAGTACTATTGTGTTATGATCTATTTGTTTCTTGAAGTTGAAAAAGTTTTGTTTGATATACATAGATGTCCCATTTTGGGGGCCATAGATACTTATAATTGTTATGTCTTGTTGATGTATGATTCCCCTGATTAGTATGCAATGTCCTTCTTTATCCCTTTTTGATAACTTTGGTTTAAAGTCCACTCTATCTGATATCAGAATGAAAACCCCTGCTTGTTTATGTGGTATGTGAGTGACACATATTTTCCCACCTTTTCAGCTTCAGTCTGTGGATATCTTTCCCTGTGAGATGAGTCTCTTGAGGTAGTATATTGTTGGGTCTTTTTCTAAATTCAATCTCTCAGTCTATATCTTTTAATTGATGAGATTAGGCCATTCACATTCAGAGTTATTATTGAAATATGATTTGTATTCCCCATCATTTTGGTTTATTTTTTGTTTTTAACTTGATTTGGTTTCTCTTTTATTTGGTCTTTCATTTAGTGTTGTTCCTCTCTTTGCAGATTTTCATTGTTGTTTTTCATTTCCTCCTCACGGAATACTTTGCCGAGAATGCTCTGTAGTGCAGGCTTTCTTGCTGTAACTTCTTTTAACTTTTATTATGAAAGTTTTTTATTTTGTCATCAAATATGAAGCTTAATTTTGCTGGATATAAGATTCTTGGTTGGCATCCATTTTCTTTCAGAGCTTGGTATATGTTGTTCCAGGATCTCCTGTCTTTGAGGGTCTGGGTTGAAAAATTGCTGAGATCCAAATTGGTCTCCCCCTATACATAATCTGATTCCTCTCTCCTGAAGCCTTTAAAATTATATCCTTATTCTACATGCCAGGTATTTTCATTATAATGTGCCTTGGAGTAGATCTGTTGTAATTTTGTATATTTGGTGTCCTGTAAGCCTCTTGCATTTGATTTTCCAATTCATTCTTCGTGTTTGGAAAATTTTCTGATATTTGATTGAAGAGATTGTACATTCCATTAGTTTGAAAATCTGTGCCTTCCTTTACCCCAATAAATCTTAGATTTGGTCTTTTGATGTTATCTCATAATTCTTGGATATTCTGTTCATAGTTTCTTACCATCTTCACTCTGTGGTCAACTTTATTTTCGAGATTGTATATTTTGTCTTCATTGTCTAAAGTTCTGTCTTCAAAATGATCTAGTCTGTTGGCAATGCTTTCTATTGAGTTTTTAATTTGATTTATTATTTCCTTCATTTCAAGAATTTCTGTTTGTTTTTGTTTTCTGTTTTTTTCAGAATCTCTATCTCTCTCTTGAAGTACTCTTTTGCTGCCTGTTATTTGTTCTCTTATCTCTTTGTTGGTGTGATCAAGGGTTGCCCATATTTGCTCTCTTATCTCTTTGTTGGAGTGATCAATTTTTGCCTGTATTTGCTCACTTGGGTCATTCTTTAATAAGCAGATCACTTTAATTATGTCCATTCTAATGGATTCTATTGTTATAGTATCTTGGTTTGTTTGCAGCCCTTTCCTCCCTTGTTTTTTCATGTCGCCTATGTGTCTTTCTCTCTTGCAGTGCAGATCTGGGATATTGCAGTTTCTACCCTATGATTTTGTAGTGTCTCTGCAGATTAACAATACCTCACCTTTAAGGAGTATATCAATGTTTATAGCACCCAGGGCAACCAATATGCAGCCATAAATTTATTAGCTTCTATTTAGACATTTACAGTTTTGTTGCTATAAACAGAAATGATGAATTTGGTTATCTTCTACCATATAGCCAGTAGGTTTTTATAAGGGTTTACAGTTTCTAGTGATGAACAGAGAGAAAAAAATAGGGGGCAGGATAGGATGCGATGTTTATGAGGTAGGGTGTGAGAATATAAAAGTATTAGATTATAGGACAAGTGAAAGAGGAATCAAAAGAGTTATCTGTTAACAAGAGAAAAAAGAGAGGCTACCCCATGCAAGTCTTCCTGTTGCCTTTGCAACAGGATAGTGTCTGTTAGTACACCTAGTAGGGATGCCTCTGGTGCACCCAAGCCCACATGGACCTTGGTGACAATCTTCCAGGTCTTGGTTGTCTATAGATGAAAAGGTGGCATCCCTAGTTGGTGGTGGCAGTAGCATCAATCCTGCAGGTACCTTGATCTTGGGCTCCAGGCCCCAGTTTGTGTCCTTAGTTGGAAGTTGCCCCAACTAACAATGATAGAGGCAGCAGTGGAGGTAACCCCAAATGGCAGTGGAGGTGCCCTCAGATGGAGGCAACTGCTTTCCAAGATGGGCCTGGAAGGAAATGCTGTGCAATGGCATTGGGTGGCCTGCTCAGTGGTGGCACATGGTGCTGCAAGGGGCAGCTGCTTCCTGTCCCTGTCCACTGTCCCACATGGATGTTACCACAGTGGGAAGGGCTATGGCATTGGTTGCTGTATCCCAAGATGGAGGCAGTTTGGGTGGAGCCATGCATTGGTGGATAGGGAAATGGAGCTCAGCTGGCGAGGCAGCACAGGTCAAGGGTTCCAGTCCCAGCCTAAATGGTGTTTCTGATGGTGTTTCTAGTGTGTGGCCTGGAGTGCAGCCTGCTCTTGTGTGTTCCCATAGGCATAAAGCACAGTTTCAAAGGCACAGTCGCAGCAGCTGCTCTGCAGACCATGCTTTGAGCAGCAACTCTTAGGGGAGCACCCTTTGACTTTGGGATGTCCTCTACCTCATGTCCCATAAAATATAATTGAGCATGCCACAACTTTTATATTTCTACCAGAGTATTACAAATATATCTACCAAACATGGAAAAAATACACAGATTTTTCTTTTCTTTCTTGCTTTAACCAGCAGAAACAAATAAATTTTTGTTCATGTAAATAAAGTGTTTTATAATGATTTGTAAACTGTCAACTGTGGTTACTAAGGTTGTGTGAGATAAAATGGATAAAATGGCATTTTCCCATGTTGTGATGCTCTGGCCATGTGCATATCTGGTTTTGCTGAAATCCACAATGGGCAGACGCTTTTGCCAGAACCACACAATGAGGTTTCTCTCCTGCTTCTTGGGTAAGAGCTTGAGTCCCTGAGAAGGCCATGCATGCTTCTGCAGTGGTACCAAGGGGGACATCCTGGCTTTGTAGCTATATGAGTTACTTATACTGAGTCACAAACTAATGCAGAATTAATGACTTAATATAACACAGGTTTCTTATCTCCCCATTTCTGCACCCCAGGAGTTCAGGCCTTAGCTGTGTGCTCTGCTCCAGCACCTCACCAGGTGGCCATCCAGGTGTTGGTCCCACGCAGTCACACTAGAGGCTTGACAGATGACTGATCTGCTCCCAAGCTAGTTTGTTTGCAGGATACAACTTGTAAAGCAGTGGGAGGAAGATCCCTATTTTCTCATTGGCTATCATCCCTGGGCCACACTCAAATGGCATTTCCTAGGGACCATGACTTCTTACCATGTGGGCTTCCTCAACATGGCTGCCCACTTCATCAAGCTGGCAGAGAAAGGGAATCTTGGCTCCAGTCTGATAAGAAGTCCTATAATGTTTTCTAATCAAGAACTAACCTCCCATCAGCTTTGCCATATAATGAAATTTAATTAGGGGAGTGATATTTCATTACAGTTGCCCTAATGCAGTGGTTAGACACAATTCACCAGTTTCGCTTGTGCACAAGGGGAAGAAATAAAACAGAGGCATGGATGCCAGGAGAGGGGGACCGCTGGGGAGGGTCACACTAGAGCATTCTAATTATGGTTGATGAATGACATCACTTTCTTATGTTTTGAGCTAGCAAGAAACACAGCTATTTTAAGATCATTTGATACTTAAGTATAAAAGGGGCATGAACACATTCTAACTCATGGAGGTGACGAGAAGCACAGTGAGATGACACGTGGCATCATTATAAAGTTTAACACAAGTGTTGGATATTTTTCTATTATATCTTATACATCACAGAGCTGAGAACAATAAAATTGTTCTCAATTAATAAAGAAAATGTATTCTACCTTTTAATCAAACATCACAGGGAGATTAGCCACAGAGTTTTAAGAGACATCATTTCACTACCACTGAAAGCAAATGAAAGAGAATACAAAAAGATAAAGAAATGGAGACAGACCTCAACAGATCAGTCATGCTTCATGAAGCAGCACAGGCACACGTTTTCAAGAGGAAAATGGAGACTGGCTACAACCAATGTCTGAGTTTGATAGGGTTTAGCAGGGCCACAACATGGGAGGAGTCTGTCAGATACTTTTGGTGGGGACCTTTGGCAAATAAGGGAAATTGTGAAAGGTCAGAATCCTCCGTTTCCTTTTTCCCTGAGGGGATGTAAGTTTCGACCTCATCACTTACCAGCTGGGTTGGCCCTCCCAAGGCAATGACTAGAGCACGGTGGATGTGACTGGTAGGACTTCCTTCTCCAGCATACTGAGGATCCCCCAGGCTACCCTTCTTCAGAAAACAACTACAAATTCTGGAAGAATGCCAAATCCACCAACCAAAGACACTGGAGAGTGAACCAAAGGTGGTTGAATCTGGAGGGCAGAGTCAACAGGGCAGAAAAAAAGTGGCCTGGGGGAGATGCCCATTGTTTAATTAAAGGCTCCCCCCCACTAGGGCAGCCCTCTCTGGCACTATGCAGGGTGGTTAAAAGCTGCCATGTAGCTCCTTTAGTCTTGCTGGCCGTAAGGGCCAGAGGCTGGCTACCCAGACAATCACAGCTGGTAACTGGTGAAGTGGGGCAATGCCACATGGGAAAAAGCCAGAGGTGTCACTGAATTCTGTAAACTCTGCTGAGCTGCTGGCAGATCCCACCAGCAGGCCTGGGTGGAGTATGGCCAGCACCCCAAAGCAGGACAGACAGATATTTGTGATTTGAGTTCAAAAATTAACTACCTGCTTTTTAAATAAAAGCATCAGTTCTCTCTTGAGGGGTCTAAGAGAATCTAACATTTTTTTACAGTGTCAATGGTGCGATTTTGATCATTCACTATTCCAAGAAGTAAGAAATTCAGACTTTCTCTCGAGAGAAGAGACAACAAATGAGATTAATCCAGAGTTGATTTGAATATTAGAATTAGCAGCCAGAGATTTCATATGGTTCCAATAATTAAGCAGAAAAGCATAAAGAAAAATATGTTTGCCATAGATGAAAACATTAGAAATTTCTGCAGATAAAAAGATATTATTAAAAATATGTAAAAGCGGGGCACTGTAGCACATGTCTATAATCCCAGCACTTTGGGAGGCTGAGACAGGAGAATCACGAGTTCAAAGCCAGCCTCAGCAACGGCGAGGTGCTAAGCAGCCCAGTGAGACCCTGTCTCTACATAAACACAAAAAGGGCTGGGGATGTAGCTCAGTAGTCGAGTGTCCCTGAGTTCAATCCCCGGTACCAAAAAAAAAAAAAGTAAAAATTTTGAAACTTAAAAATACATCTGAAATTTTGAAAAATTCTTTATATAGGTTTAATGATATAACAAAGATAGCAGAGAAAATGAAACTTGAAGAGGTGAATAGAATTATCAAATATAAATAACAGAGAAAAAGAGGTAAGAAAAAAAATTCTCTAAAACCTATGGAGAAATATCTAGAGGTCTAATTTATGTGTAATTGGAGTCTCAAATAGAGGGATCATGGAGGAAAAAGAAAAAGAAAGGAAGGAAGAGAGGAGGGTGGGAGGAGAAAGGAACAAAGCAGGTAGGGAGGAAGGAAGGAAGTTAAATTTCCAAAATTTAGAGAGAGAACTTGATAGATTTGAGCAACTCCACAAGCACAAAGCAAGATTAATACAAACAAAACCACCAAGAGGCATGTTATAGTCAAACTGATGAAATACAACAAGGGAAAGAGAACCTTGACAGTGGTCAGAGAAAAGTGACACTTTGCATACAGGAGAACAACGATCTGTCCATCTCTCACGCTTACCAGTGGTGGGGCCAGAAGACAGTAAAGCCACAGCTTCCGATTCCAACAGCATGGGCTAGAGTGGCAGGCAGTGTGATTTAAGGTCTTTAGTCCTCTCCTTAGCTCTGGAATTGCCTTGAACAAGCGGTTGGATATCCCACATCTCAGTGTACTTTTTAATTGGTAATGTTAAACATTATCTATCTCATTGGATTTCTAAGAAGAGAGTTACTAATATATGCAAACACTTAGCACTTGATATGTAATATAAGCAAGTCCAAGGTTTGCGATGAGGATGGCGATCTTGCATGGCTAATGTGAACACTTCTACTTAATTTTAACTTTTCAGAGATAATTTCCCATGGACAGAGACAAAGAAATGCCCTTCAAAAATCAGAAAAATCAGAGTAGTTCATTCAAATTATCCATAACAGCAGGAGATTACTTGAGAAAGATGATTTTTAAAAGTCTCCTCTCCATCCCCGCTCTCCTGAGGTCAACCCCTTCCACAGCGAGGGAAACCTGCTTCTCCCCCACTAGCTCGTGGTTGACTCCAGTGCAGCCTCTCGCTTTCTCACCTCAGGCTCCCACCTGTGCTTATTCCCCAGCACAGGTAATTAGCAAATCAGATTCTTAATTACTCAATTAGTCCAACCCACAAGGCTATCTGAATAAATCAATTAATGCATCTCCCAGAGAACAGTCCCTGTTCACAACATAGCACTTTGTTGTCCCAGCTAATGAACGCTGAACCCTGCTTTCCATAACGATTGCCCCAGTTCATTGTGGGACCTCCTTGCACATGACAAGCAGAAAACAAGTCTTAACCTACAGTTCTTTCCTTCATTTTTCTTTATCAAAAGCCATTCAGGGAAGTGAGAATCAGAAGAATGAGTGGCCTCCAGCCACCCAATCTACTCAACTACCGATCAATCCTTTAAATTGATTCCTCATTTCATTTGACAGATGCACCTTGTGCTTCCTGCCAGATTCTCTGCTAGACCTCACCAGCTCATACAGAGGTTCCTACCCTGTAACTCAGCCTGTTCCCACAAAGTGCACCAGTGCTTCTCAAATGTAGCGTGCAAATGCGTGACCCAGGGGGCTGTTTCCAGCGCAGTCGCCGACTCAATAGATCAGGCACAGGCCTGGAGAGCCTGCGGGGCTTGTCCACTCCTAGTGACACTAACGGTACTTATTCGTTGACTTCGCTGCACACCAAGCCGCCAGGTGGAGTAAAGATGGTTCTGGAGCTCACGTGGTGATGTTGCAAAAAGACCCATGTGAAACACCGAGAAGAACTCTTAGCAAGACCTAAATAAAATGTGGACCTTCCTGTTAGGGATGTCTACAAGGACCAGAGCCTTCTAGAAGAGACCAGAGACACAAGAAGATGGAGATTTATAGGAGACTTGGGCAATGGAAATGCCAATAGATTTAGGTTCCAGTATTGGCTTTGCCACTAAGAAACCCTAACACTGTTGAGTTCTTTACTTTAAAGCTTTGGATTTCTATCTTTCATGCATTAAAATAAGCTATTATTCCACCATCTTTAGGATTCTTGTCACTTCATGTATTAAATTACCTTTCATATTTAATTGACTTCAAATCAATTTTGAAGTGTAGTCTTGTCCTAATGAATACTTCTCAGAAACTGCAGGTGATGATGTAAATTTTTGTAACAGATTAAAACAAATAAATGACTATCATTAAAACAACACCTCTGCCTATTCTTAAGACATCATTGAATACCCCACTAGTTATGTGCATTCTTCGGAAAGCAATGGATCAGTTAATTTCCACAACTCCTTGAAAAATTAAGAACTAAGTGAACTCTCTTCCCAGGTTATCCAAATCCTAGGTGAAAGGACTTGCAAAAAAGGTATCCCACAGGCTGACCCTTGAAAAACAAGCATGTTTTCAGTTTAGACAACCTAGAACTCAAAGCCTATTTCCTATTCAAGGAAAGAAAGAAGAACATTGAAGATAGAAGGTGTGTCAAGAAGAGAGCAAGGTTAAAAAGAGTGATGGATTTCTACCCTCCCGCAGCAGACGGAGGAGGGGCTGTTCTGTGACTGGAAACAGAGCCTGGATAGTAACACCAGGGTCATGGGAAGTCACTTGCACCTGTGTGCATATAGCCCACACACTGATAATATTTTTCCCCAAAGTGTGAAGGCATGAATTTCTATCCAGGGCCAATAAGTGAAAGATCTGAAGGTCAGTAGACCAAATGTCTAATGGTGATAGCATCTGGAAAATTGCAGCTTATGGGATTTGAAGTTGTATTCAATATCCTTGTGCATGTGACTGAACAGGATTCAACAGCTTCTTCATGACATTGGGGCAGGGACAAAAAAACACAACTCTCTTGCCTTAAGCAAGAGAAAATGGGAAATAAATGTGCCAGAATGGACTAAAAACGCTCTAAAACTACCATAGGAATCAATCTCTCTCTAGACTGCTGCCCTCCTCTATACTGGCCTCAAATTCAAGATACAGTGGGAGCCAGAAGTTGCCCAGGAACTCCCAACCTGATCTGTCAGATACAAGATATCCTGAGCTAACACTTCTGAACTTTGTTTAAGATCCACCCATCCTTCAGTAGGTTCATGTAGTTGTTGGGATGCTGGCTCTTCATCCACTCCTAAATGTAGCATGTTCTTTGCATCTGGTCAGTCTGAGACTAATTCCTCTGGTCACATGGATTGGTTTAGAGATGGATGTTGGACTGTCATTGGTATGCTGTAAGAATTTTCTGAGGTTCTCAAGAGAAAGTTTTCAGTTAATTTCCACAAAATTTTCTCTTGGAAACCTCAGAAAATTCTTAAGATGTCAAGCAAAGCTACCTGGGAGGCATGTGGAAAAGATGGAAGCTGGAGCATCTGCACCTCAGGGCCAAGCACCTCAGGGCTAAGCAGCTGTGAACCTTGAGTAGAGGTGCAGACCACCATCATTCATGCCTGGAGAGAACACCTGAGTTGTTGGAGGACAATGAGACACCTGGCCCAGCACCCTGTGCTCCCTGCCACCATTTCTAACTCAGAATGAAAACAGGACTACCCACTATCCATACTGGGAATCTCAGACCTTTCTTTACATTCCTTTTAGTTTCATAAATCTTCTACTTGCTGAGTTCCTGTTTGACTTTCAACAAACAACACAAGTCTCCAATCAGATCAAACATTAATGGAAGCCAGGCCTCTGTGAGCATGGCCGAGCTGGAGAGAGGAGGCTCTGCTTCCTGGCTAGCTCTGTGCTCTGGATGGTGCAGCCTTTTGGGAGGGACGTCAGGGAAGATGGGCTCTTCTACAATGCCTGGTGTCGTTTCTTTTTTTTTTTTTTGGTACTGGGGATTGAATTCAGGGGCACTCGACCACTGAGCCACCTCCCCAGCCCTATTTTGTGCTTTATGTAGAGACAGGGTCTCACTGAGTTGCTTAGCGCCTCGCTGTTGCTGAGGCTGGCTTTGAACTCGCGATTCTCCTGTCTCAGCCTCCCTAAGTGCTGAGATTACAGGCTTGAGCCACCGTGCCCGGCTTGGTGTCGTTTCTTATCAATACCACTCAGTATCACTTTCTCTGAGAAGTTCCCTGATCCCATGCAGGGGTGAGCTGCTCCATCTAATTTGATCCTGGGTCCTTGGGCTGCAGAAGGAAGAAAGAGATATGAAGCAGGTGCAGATATGACTCGGTTTTGAGGTGTACCATAATGATCTGGATTTGTCTCATTCATAACTGAGGAAGATACCCTAGCTTAGAGGAGGCTTCTTTCTCTTAAGTGTGTTGCTCAACTTTCTTCACCTCTTTCAAGGGAGAAAATAGCTAACTAGAGTTAGAGGAGTGATGGATGGGGTTTGAGTATTGCAGTTCCTTCAACGCCCTGATTGGCTTCCTAAATTACTGCCTCGTCACCAGCTAATCATCCATCACCCTCATCTCCTACAGAGTTTTACATTTTGGGAACCATTTCCTGCTTTAGCCATTTTTAAGGCTAATATTACAGATGCAGGGGCTGATGTCTTTTATAAATCCATGTAATGTTACTAATTAAAATGTTGAAAGCCACACATTAAACAACAACAAAAACAGATCCTGCTTTTTCCAGTTTCTGCTGCATTGTAGAAAAAAATTCTGACCACCTGTGTGGTCCAAAAGCTTCTAAAATCATCCTTGTATGTGCATGCAGGGTGTGTGGGGGGCAGGAGAGTGTTGACATACACACACACAGGAGGCAATATCCTGCCCTGTCAGTCTAAGCGTGATTCCTGAGACAGTAGCATCACCAGAGGCTTGTTAGGAATGGCAGATATCCAGCCCACCCAAAATACATATCTGCATTTTAACTACCTCGGGTGATATGGAAAAGCAGTGCCTTAGAAGTTATTGTAACTATTTTAATAATGAAATTAGAGCCTTAAGAATGGACCATGATCCACATATACTGTATCCAAATGGGCTGTTTGTGTGCAAACCTGCCTTTGGTTTCCATTTGCAGTATCAGAGCAAGATTTGATAATTGGCACATGATGTAGCTTGTCACTCTTTTCCTTACACTGTCATCCTTTTAAAATCATCAGTGGGAGCATATACTGATGAGCATGACATTGCTGTCTCCAATTAGCTGATGAAAAATGGCATTGGTGCCAACGGGGCCTGGACCGCAGGAGACAGCTGTGTGCTCTGGTCTCACCCTCGACGTTCCTGCATGAGCAAAGCCCAGCTCGTGAATTCAGGTGGACCTTCTTCCAAATCGTGATCAGTATTTCTTTCCCACCACCCCTCCTTGGTGCCAATGTGTTTAATTTCTGAAAATCAAGGGGAAAAAATGTACAATTTTTGAAAATAATAGTCTGGTCCCAGACAGATTTTTTTTTTAAGTTTCCATTGTTCATTCAATTGGGTACAGTCTTTCAAAAGTAAGTCTCTCAAAATACAATGAAAGCTGTGTAACTTCAAAAGTAGAAGATAGTTTGTAATTCTCATGTACTATATGTTTTAAAAGAAAACAAAATGGAAATTGCCACTTAAGTTGACATCAAACTTACATTGAGTCAATGTCATTTCCATTAAGGTGTCCATGAAGAGAGAGAAGGAGAACATAACTGCATGTACTACCAAAATGGTATTACCAAGCTGGGGGGACATGGAGGGTCACAGCAGGACTGGAGGAGGGTCCTAGATGTCCTTTCCTTGCATTGAAGTTCTGGGACTTGATTTAGTAAAGCACAGAAGCAGAATTTGTGGCAATTTTATGACGTTTTCCCTTTCTCTACCTGTTTAGGGACAGGAAACAGTAGAGCAGGGTGTGTGTGTGTGTCTGTGGTGGGTCTCTCCCAAGTGCTAGTTCCTGAAAGGAGAAACATCTCCCACCAGAACTGGATTAATAAAAGAAAGCTCTTTAGCTGGGAGTGATGGTTCACACCTGTAATCCCAGTGACTCAGGAGGCTGGAGGATGAGGATCACAAGTTCTAGGCCAGCTTCAGAAACTTAGCAAGACCCTACCTCAAAAATAAAAATGAAAACGATGAAAACGACTGGGGATATAGCTTAGTGCTAAAGTGGCCCTGTGTTCAATCCATAGTTTTAAGGTTTAAAATATATATCTATATATCTATATCTATATCTATGTCTATATATCTATATCTATATCTATCTATCTATCTATCTATCTATCTATCTATCTATCTATCTATAAACTCTGTAACCACAGCCTGCTGGAGATGGTAAGTTTTCTATTCCAGCCTAGAGGCCACCTCTGCAGAAACCAGGACTCGATCTCCAGCTGCTGAGAACTTGGCCTCACTCCCCATTGGTTCAGAACCGGATGGATGTGTTTGTGCTTCAAAGAGTACAAGACACAGTGAGGCAATGAACACGGAAAAGGAAAGTGTTGAGTTGCAGGCTTCGTGCATGAACTAATAACTGTGTATATGGGAAGAGGTTTGACCAAGGAAGTTTCATTGAAGGATGTGAGGAAGAGCGTTCATGTATAACTCAGGAAGAACCTCATATGTAGGTGTTTTTCTAAATGGGGTCATGCAGGTAGTTATGTAATTATTAAAGAATAGTAATTTATTTAAGTTAAACACTTTAAATATACCACAACATTTGTAACATTGTGTAGGGATTTTCTTTTTCATTTTTAAATGTGGAAGTGGTCTGGGCCTTTTGCGGCGTCTGCTGGGAACTTGTGGGACTATTTAGAGGGGCTGGAGAGCTGAGTCACCTCTGAGATCTCTGATCAGTCAGATGTGAGCAGAGGGAAAACAGCCAAGTGCTCTCTAGGAAGTCACCTGCATACACTGTAAAAGGAAAATGACCTTGAAGCCTCCGATGAAGACTGTGCCTCTAGGAATTGTGCAGGAACCAGCAGCAATGTTCAAGAAAGCATTTATTCTCCTCAATAAAGTTCTAAAAGACATTCTCTGACACAGAAGCAGAAAGTCTTGAGGTAAGAAGGTCACTGAGCAGCTCATTTATATCAGGAGAGATGGACAAGATTAGGAATGGTTCAAGGAAATTAAAAATGGAGAGTCAGAATTATGATCCACATTGGAGACACTGAGGAACAGTCCCCTCTGCAGCAAAAATTCATCCTTGGGGCAAAGGACAAATGTGAAAAGTTTTCTAAGGATATAGGAAAGGAGTTACTGACGTGGACAGCATTTTGGAAGCCCAGAATGATTCAAGAGATCTGTAACCAGGGTTCCAAAAGAAGAGACAGAACGGATCTCACTCCAAGCACAGAAAGCTATTAGGTCTACTAACAAGGACACCAGTCATCTCACTGATTTTAGCAAGACATACAAAGGAAAACTGACAAAGTATGTCGTGTTCTCAGAAACATTAAAGAAAAGAGAATGCCAGCTCATGATTTTAAAATTATGAGGTGGAGGTGAAATACTACTCAGGATCCTTAGTGAAGAAAAGGAACAGTTGTTTAATAAAGCAATTCAGAGCAACATGGGATTGCTGCCGAGGGAAGGGAGAAGCAGTGCCCGTCAGTCAATCCTTAGGGATGAAGGTGAACTTCAGGTAATAAAGGGCACAGGAAATACAGTGTTTTGGGGAAAAATAATGATAGATGAATATCCACATCCCTCATTGAGAGCTAGAGGACAGGGGGAGAGCACAGCGTGAAGGTGTCAGAAGCAAACATGGAAATCAGTCAAGCATGTCATTGAGGCTCCATGATTGTATCAATCAATACATAAGACTGGAGGCACAGATCGAAAATGAATCTTGAATAAGAAGGTGGAAGATGGCAAAAAAACCAGATGATAACAACCTATGCTAAGGAAGGTGTTCAAGAGAAGAAAAGAAGCAGGTAATAAACTCCTTGACTGAAGAGTTGCTCTAAATGTAGAATATCATAGTATTATTATTACTGATGACAGAAAAGGTAGAAAACACACGTGTGTGTGGACATATATCTATATGTAAAAGTAGAATACCATGCTATTAATAAAAGTTAATAAATTATTATGAATAATCAGCGTCAATGATTCAGACATGTGAGTTGGAGGAAAGAAAACATAAAGCTAGATGACAAAAGTTAGGAAAACTCTATGTTATAATAATAAATGAAATGGGCAAACTCCCTTAAAAAGTCATTCAAATATATATTCTGTATATACACAGACATACACATACACATTACAGGATGTTTTCAATAGACTGTGAAATGATTCCAAATTGTTCCAAGTAAAGTCATAGGCAAAGAAATTCAGTTTATTCTACAAGAGCAAAAAGTAGAGTTTTCGATATTATGATAGAATGAAGGAATTAAGCAAGTTCACCTGAAAGCACAGTCCATAGTACACAGTATCATTTTTTTTTAATTGGCCAGGGTTAACAACCACAACCCCCCCCCACATATAAAAATAACAAACATAAAACTTAAGCATCACTATTAACTTAAAGTGTTTTTAAAACATAGAGGAAAAGAGAGACATGGCTCTTGATCCTGAAAATGGACAATGAAGAGGGCAAGAAAATATGGGAAAAAATAATCATAATTATCAACGCTTAAGCGTGCGCCTGTCCATTCATTGAGCAATGGCCGTTAGAAATGCTATGTGATAACGTTTAAGTCCTGGGAAACAGTGGTTGAAAAGCAGATGTGCTCCTGACTTCATCAGGTTGATACTGTTTTGCACAAAACGCAGTCACAATACAGAGAGGACAAGGAAACCCGTGGGGAGGAAGGGAGAGGTTTCAGCCATAAACACCTTAAGTGGAATCACTCATCCCACACCAGGCTGCTGCAAGTTGCTTGTATATGTTCCCTTATTTGGATTTATGTTCTGTTACATGGAGAAGAAAAATATCCAAAACATGGATACAAGTCAGGTAAAAATTTCCATAAAAAAAAATCCTGTCAAGAACATGATAAGTAATGCTTTTTGAAGAATGTTCCTCCAGAACTGCTCCCTTTCAGGTTACAGGACCAGAAAGCCACACAAGCTTCCCTGAGATGAGCAGGAGCTTCCTTGGTACCCCTTCTCTCCCAGCTCCCATTGGGTTATCAGAGGAGCTGATAACACCCCAGATGGGGTGTTAAGGGCCTGGCAAGACCATGCTTTTGCTGCCGACATACACAAACCAATGATGATCGTGACCTCATGGTCATCAGATGTGACCCCCCCAGTGGCTTATTGGAACCTTTCCTTTGGCCTCAGCAGCCCTCCTTTCTGTAGATACTGAAGAGAATATAACCTGTTTCCTTGCATTGAGTTAAAAACAAGTTATTCCAAGGTGATGCATTTTACACTTAGGTGGGGACAACTGGAATGTGAGCCGAGGGGGGTCAGCGGTGCACCTGCTCTTGTGGGCTTTTATCTGGAAGCATATTCTGACGACAGCCCACTGACTGCTGGCAGCAGGGCCAGCTGTGCCTCTCGGGCTCCGTTGTTCTCTCTCGATTTCCTCCACAGTGTCGTGTGCCAGTTGAACACGGCTCCTCTGCTGTTCACCTCTGGTCCTTCCGTAGACACCTTTTCATCTTCAAGTAGTGATGACTGGGCTTCACCACAGTCACTTGGACTCAGGAGAAGCTGATGTAAGTGGGAGTCCCCCAGACAGGGAGGAGCCTGCGCAGACTTCACTAAAAAGCCATGGGTAGGGCGAGCGCATCTGGCTTGTGACATCACTGGTGGCCGGGGGACATGGAATTGTGTGCAGCTGTCTTCTTCCCAGCTGTGAAATGTTCTAGTTTCCAAGTCTGGATTTCATTTTGTTTTCTTTTAAAAAAGAAAACTTTGAAAAGAGTTCTCTTTGTTCCATGACGACAACGTTCATGGCTGCCTTCATCCCTTATTAAGTCTTCCCAAGCCTGTGCTCAGGGCCCAGTGTGACTGAGGCATTAATTAGCCTTCAGAGAGCCCCAGACATGCTTCTTTCAGCAAAGATCTGACATTTGGGAACTGTCAGTCACTGGGAGTTACACTGAATAAAAAATTCATATTACACGTTCCATCAAGGAGCATATGCACACAGGAGATGGGGAAGCTAGGGCTGGGGGTAGGGACTCAGTTTAACTTATTTTATATATTAGACAACACAGGGTGAATGACATTCAGAATTAATGAAGCACGTAATCATAATTACATGGCTGGTTCAGCAGGCCCTTTACAAATTGTGCCTGAAATCAGCTAATGGTATACTGCAGGCACAATTCTTACTGGAGCGCCTATCTAGCTTGAGTATTTGAGGGCTTAGCCCATGTTGTCAATAAGAAGCTGTTCCTTTAGCAGAAAATAAACCAAACCAGGCCTGTGCAAGGAGATGGGGGCAGCAGGCTTAGGAACAACAGCAGGTCTCTTCTGGTCTGGCCTGATTTTCTCTCTCACCAGATTCCACAGACTACATTGAGAGGACATGGAAGAGTGTTATAGATGTGGCTGAGGCATGGAGTGTCCCCAAGGTCCTTCCCTGGGAAAGGAATATTGATATAATGAAAATCAGAAATAAAGGAAACTAGTGATTATTAAAGAGCTACCTTGTGCCAGGGACAAGGCCTGTCTTGACTGTGCCAGTAGGTGAGTAGAATATCTCATGAAGAATTGATGCTCAATAAATATTTAAATAAATGAATAAATGTAGAATTTTAAAAACATGTATATTCAAAAGTGGCAGGAAATGTAGAGGTGAAGTGCGTGGCATTTCAGATCAGTGGACTTGGGCCCTCCCCGGAACCTCATCACCAAGTATCTAGAACTATGATGAGTCTGTCACAACTTCTCCTTCTCATCTCTGTACTGCTGATAGTGCCCTCCTTGTCCTATAACTTCTGTTTCACTCTACTTACCCTCAAGAGTGAAGACCTTACAGTATCCCTGTAAAAGCCACATCTGAGCGTGAGCTCCCCAAGTCCAGCTCCAGTTCGATGTTTGTCCCCTTCAGTGTTGGTGGCTTGTTTCCTCCACCTATGAAGGGGGCTTGGTGAAAGCACTGTATAGCTACCACCCAGGTGACCTGTGGGTGCCATCCAGGGCCCCACTTCCTGTGATGGGACCCACGTGTGGCCCGTCTTGTCCATCAAGAGGACAGGAGGTACCCATGCTCCAGTCCACTCACACCCCTGCTTTACTGTGACATTGTTGCTTTGAATATATTAAAATATCAAATCTGCACAGACCAGTTCTGTAACATTGTATACAGTATGAGGTGACATAGAACAAAGTAACCTTCCTCCCAGCTCTGTATTCTAAGGACCCATCCAGGTATGCCCTCTTTCCCTAAGTATCTATTTAACATTGTTCAATATCTCTCTCTCTCTCTGTCTCTCTCTCTCTCTGTCTCTCTCTCATATAGATAGATAGATAGATAGATAGATAGATAGATAGATAGATAGATAGACAGACCGACCCGGAGTGCTCAATAAACTTAGAGAATCAACACAGATTCTCCCTCAGAGAGTAATGACAGTGACTAGATGGAAATGTGGGGGGAAAAAGGGGCAGAAGGTTCCCAGAGGAGCGGCAGACACTGCCTGCTCACAGGCTTCAGTGAGGAAAGAAGCCAGGGGAATACATACCCTGACCTCTTTCTTCTACTTTTCTTTGAACCGTCTCTTGGTTGATTGCTACTGGACATCAGAGGACAGAGTGTTGAGGGAGAGGCAGGGCAGGGCCCCATCTGGGACAGAGGGGATCCGGGTTGACATCAGGCAGAACAATCAGCACAAATTTGTGTTTTGCAGACCTGGGCTCCCTCTACCGAGCCCCTCTCTCCTGTCATTCTCACATGCTTCTGGAAAGCCTGCGCCTGCACTGGCTCACCCCACAGCACATCAACACTGTGAAATCCCACAGCCGCTCCCCTCTCTGCAGTGGAGTGACCTGGTGACAAGCCACAGTGCTTCTTACGGCTCAGTCCTGCTTGTTCTGCCAGTCTCAGGCGACAACCCCCCCCCCCCCCAACCGGCCACTCTTCTCTCCTTCCTTCTTGACATTCTTGGCTCATGGTAAAAATCACATTGATGACAAAGCAGAGCAAACCAACTACAGAAGCCAAGACCATGAAGGCCATCCCTGCCGCCACCTGGCACTGAGCTCACGGTGTCCGTGTCTCGTACTCCTCCTTCCCTGCTTTGCACTTAAACTTAGCTCAAAGCTCGGGGCCAGGTTGCCAGCTCCCTGCTCACCCTCCACGCCTTCCCTCTCCCTCATACTTCATCCAACTAAGACAGGGAGAGCAGCCTGGCATGTGTTCTTTCTCCATGACCCATGTAAGCATGTGCAAAAACATGCACATAGGGGATTTTGACACTCTAGCTTTTGATAAAAAATTCACACATGAAAATATAAAGCCATGTATGCTGCCCTACCACTGGCCTCTCTCCCCTTCCAACATAACCTGCCAGTCTTCTGGGCCGACACTATGGTTGGCAACTTGCTTGTCTTAGGCTGTCTGGAGAGTCATCAGGATGGGTCCAGTTGATGCCCCTGGCTTGGCAGCTGTCCCCTCCTGCTTTAGGTCAAAGCAAACTACTCCCTAGTCAAGAGCAAAGAATCTCTAAGGGAGCCACGAAGCTCCTTCCTGCTATGCTCTGCCCGGGGTTCCTGGCACTGCCCTCCTCAGAGTGCCCTCATTCTCTGCAGTCCTCTCGCTGGGCTTCTCTCCCCTCCTGGTGTTTATCAGTCACTTCCTCCATGATAACACTACTAACTAACAGCCCTTCATCTTAGTAGTTGATGATCCCAAACATTTTTCTGAAAAGGCTGATTTCACATCTCTCCTGCATCTCCAATAGCCATTCTCCCTGGAGTCATGTTTTACTTGTGTTTGTTTGTTTCATACAAATTCATTTTTCATGTTTTAATTTTCTTGGAGTCTTTTTGCAAGTCTCCCTATGTAAAATAAATAAATAAATAAATAAAACCTAAAATGATAACAATGGATCACAGAGTTTTTCTTAGAAACCAGGGCGAGATGCTGTGGTGAATGGCCACTTGCAGTTAACTTTGACTTTCTTTAAACTGTCATAAGGAACTCAAGGATCACTGAGCTGCCTCTTGATCTTGTTATTACAGAGACAGGTAGATATTTTCACCTTCATGGTCAATTTTAGATCTTCATAAAATAAAAGCATTAATTTTTCTAACTTTGACTTTTAAATCTCAGCAGTGTGTGCAGGAGGGACCATTAGTTGTGTCTAAAAATAATACATAGAAAAAATGGAAATCAATTAATATATTCCCAGTGAAGGAGACTTAAATGTAGATCTGCCTTATTATCATTCTCACCATAGAAATTCAGGGGAGACTGGAATTTGCTCTTGACCACAGTGTGAATTCTGTCTATGATCCTCCTTCATGGAAAATGAGGCTTGACCAAGTTTGAGAGGTAGAAAGTGGGTTGAGTAGAAGTTTTTCTGTATCATAGGAGTACCCAGCTTAGGTAAAACCAAGAGATAAAGTGGGGATACATGTAAGAAAGCATAAAGGAAAACCTGTCCTGATTCCAAGGAAAGCACAGAAGTTCCCTACATCACTTGGGAGCCAAATAGCAGATTAAGGCAGAGGGTACAAGGCAAGAACAGAGTACTCTGGAGAAAGCAGGCTCAGAGATGAGCAGAGGTTTGACCTGCTAGAAATGCCTTAAATGCCAGGCCTCTCCGAGAGCATGGAGGGGCTACGTCATTACCATCTCATGAATATTGCGGCATTTTGAACATCTTACTAAACGCCAAATCACAAGTGTAAAAACTGTGATACTGTGATATTGTTTGACATTCACTTTAAACAAATCAATGCTTTCAACAATAACTTTACAATGAAATGTAAGTGTGGTATCTGTAAGGCAGTCATAAGATCTAGAAAACAAACAAACAAAACACCAGTTTCTGGTTGAAGCCAGATTGCTGTCTCCTGTCAATCCAGCTAGAATTCCCTTGTAACTGCATGAACAACCTAGGGGCTTTCATGATGTGAGGTGTGCTCTCTCCTCGCTTTGACACCTCTGCCCACCCTGGGACAGTGCTTCTAAGTCCCAGCTGGTGACTTATCATTATTAGTGTGATAAGTGTGGCTGACCTTAAGGGTTAGAGTCGACATGCAGAATTTATAAAGCTCTCAAAAAACTGATTTAACATTTCTGGTACATGTCTGATAGGTAAATTACCCTGGAGACATGTTTTATTCATGTTTCTGTTTGTTGACTTCTTTACCCTCTTGCATGCAAATCCTTGTTTATGCTTTTCTTTGCCTGGACTTGGCATTATCAGGACCACCTCCAGGTCAAAAGAAAAACTGTGGAAGGCACCTCTTTAATTTGGTGAGTACAGGTGGATAAGCTGAATAAATGGTATTAAATGCATTAATCATCCAATTATGGAGTTGTACTGGAGGCAATTCCCCCAGGAGACCCCCAAGACTTTCTACTGCTTTTCATGTGGAAATTACGATCAGGTCATCTTTAGGACCTATCTGGCAGATCTCGATGCACCAAATGAATAACCAACTGCTTGAAGAACTTCCCCAGGTGAACAATTCTATTCAGATGGATGGTCTGATTTTCTGTAAGGACAATTTAGCTAGACAGAGGAGAAGAGAAATTTGATAATAGTAAACTCAAGGAAATAATCCCCTGTTGGAGAATTTAACACTTACCAACTGTATAAAGCATCTCACATCTAGAACCTTACCTTTTTAAAAAGTAATTGTATTTAAAGTGTGGCTTTTAAATGAATTCTATAATACACTTTTAAAGATATATCTGAAGTCAACTTTTAAATTCCAAAAAAAGCTACATGTAATTCAAATCTGCTGGTTTGCAAATAAGTTCCCAATCAGCATATGATATTTAATGCTCACCACATATCTAACTCACCGGTACCATTTAGGAGATACTGATCCCTTTTTATCATGAATTTCTTTTGTTAACTCTGCATCTTATTTACCAGCATTAAATCTCCATGAGTACATGATGCTTACAGCTGTGAGTGGAAAAGATTTAATTTTGCTTAATTAAAAAAGTAATTCATACCAATTGAATGACTGGGACAGGTCTTACTTCAGGTAGGGCTAATCCCAAGGGTTCAGATCAGAACAGCATTAATTTTTTTCTCTGTATCAGATATGCTTTTCTTAGCAGAAAGAGGGACACATCTGTGGTAGGCAAAGACAACTTGTCCACTATAGAGCAGGAGTACACCTACTGTTCCTCTCTGCCACGTCCTGCACCCTGGTCCCTTCCCTGCAGTATCAACCCATTACAATACACATTTTCTAGTTAAAACTATAATAAATGCATGATTGAAATGTCAAGGTACAGTGGGAAAGGAATTGTCTTTGAAATCAGATGAAACTGCTCTCAAATTTGGGATTATAGCATGCTAGCTGAGAGGCCTGAGAGAACATTACCACGAAGGCTTCATTTCCTCCTCTGCAAGTTGGGGCCAAAAATATGAGGATTTTTAAGGAGAAAATGCAAATTTATGTAAATTGCATCATGTAGTTCTTTGTGTTTAAAAAAAATAAGACTTCCCACCTCTCCACTAAAATACTATCCCATTAGTATTAGAATTATTTAATTTATTTGAGTTTTAATATTTTACTATTAAAACCTAATTTATTTTTCATTTAATTAAATAATGCAACTTAATATCCACAAATTTTAAATCCACTGATTTGTAGGTTTTTATGAAATTATATTTAAAAGAATCATTTAAGGAAATTCCATATTTGAGACCTATGTTCTTACAGAAATATGTGCCCTGTTAAGGTTAAGAATGGGTTGGTGATTTTTTCACTTGGAATGAATATAAAAGGAAGGAGAAAAACAATACTCTTTTATGCCCTGAGGCAAATACTACTTTATTCATCTCTTTTCTATTTACCTCAGACTCAGGAGGACTTGGAGAGAGTATTATGGTAGAGATCTCCCTTGTATATGTAACGTCAAAAAAGAATAAATATTCTGCTTCTCTTCTCCTATGTGGTTCCCCCATTTCTCCAGCGGTGGCAACTCCAGTGTTTTGCTACTTCAGCCACCTCAGCAAGATAAAAGGGATCAGCACGCTGATCTCAGGAAGCTACTTGCTAACAATATTTTGTTGTTATTTGAGGAGATGGGATAGGCCTATAAACACAAATGATTCTTCAAGAGTTGATTTGACAGTAAATTTCATCAGGCATAACATTTGTTTTGGTACCCTGGCAAACAATAAGATTCCAGAATGCCATGTAGCTTATGGGATATTGAACAAAATAAATTCTACAGCAGTATCATCGTGTGTACCTCACCCCAATATAGTTCAGGTCTGTGTCAGGAAAAGACTATTGCAGACGTAAGTCCAGACAACACTAGATCCTATCCCTCTGCAAGTTTGGAGAAAAAAACAAGGATGTGCTGGTGACTAGGGGGACATAAAACCTCCAAAGTATTTTGGAAAAGTTTAAAATTTAGGGTTCATGGAGGAAGCAATGCCTGCAAAGTGAGAGAATCAGACAGGAGGTGAGTCAGCAAGTCTTTGTCACAGTCCTCGGGCTGTCGTCACACGAAGACACGGCCCAGGTCAGTCTCACAAGGAAAGGTCCCCTGGACCAAGCCTCAGTCCACCCCTGCGTGGTCCTGTTCCCAAACACCGTCTAACAGCCAATGTCTCTCAGCATTTTAAAAACATTTCCATTAATAATATTTGATGAAGAAGAAAAAGCAAACTCACATCTCTAAACTGATGATATATCTTTCAAGGTGTTTTCTTTTAAAAAAGAATTTACAATTTGGCTTCTATACAGTTTGGCTTGCTTTCATGTAAAACACTGTATAAAAATATTTGTATGACTTTACTGTCATTTCACTGATTTTGCACCAAATCTGAAATACAATCACATGCCAGGGCTAGATTTGTGTGACTGAAGTGTCAGTGTTGGCTTCTCCACCCTCTTCTCTGAGCGCCAGGGGAACTGGGACTGTGGCTCATTTCTTCACCGCTGTCTCCCCAGGGCCTCGTCAGTACCTGGCACAGGGTAAACACTTGATAAATGTTT
Source organism: Xerus rutilus (assembly GCA_028644305.1). Taxonomy (NCBI): domain Eukaryota; kingdom Metazoa; phylum Chordata; class Mammalia; order Rodentia; family Sciuridae; genus Xerus; species Xerus rutilus. The sequence continues at coordinate 174,015,047 of CM053401.1, forward strand.
GTTGAATGAGTGAAAGAATTTAGTAATTAATATGCCATGTTTATCCTTTGGCTTCCCATTTTCTCAGCACACAGCCCCCAGAGGATGCGCGCTTGCATTTGAACAGCGCTGCTCAATAGGTTGCAAATTGAAGCCAAGATGCAGAATTCACAGAGACAAATTAATGGAACATTTTCTCTTCACTCCTGTGATTTTTATTAGCTGAATTATGGGTGCGGTTTATTTCATGGATCAGATGACTGAGCCTTCTAGGTCTGTGGACACAGTGCTCGGCAATTATCCAGGTAATATGATTAATGAAGGAAATAAGATGAGCATCGGTGTGGTCACGGGGCCCTTGTGTTTCTGAGATGCAGAAGCCACATCAAATCTACTGAAGACATGCTCTCTGGAAGGAAGCCAGCTCCAGAGGACACCTTGTGCCTCTCCATTGCCTCTCTATGTCTTCTGGCCTCGTCCCCTTGTCCTCCTGGGGCTACTCCATATTTCGGCATATCTTCGTTTCTGGCACATTACATGTGTGTTGTCTATCTGAATTACCTCTGATTTCTTGAGCATTGGAAAGACAAAGCTAATTCTGCTGACGAAACATGATGGCAGAGCCCTAACTAAACAAGAGGGTGGGGGGACCTGTGATATGTGAGAAAATAAAAGAATAGCTGATTAGAAATGTTATTTCCCTTCAGAAAAGTCCCTGTTTTAAGTGGAAAACCCACTTAAAGACACTTAATATCCCCCCAAAAAATCATTTCAAGGAGTTTGGGCTCTTTCTGACTGAGCACACCTTAGACACTTGTACCTGAAAACACCACCTTAGTTTCCTTGCACACCCCCCTGAGCAGCGGCCACATTGTGTTCTTCAGTGAAGGCAAGGTGCAGAGGCTTGGAACAAGGAAGCCTTTTGTTCAATGTCACTGTGACCTGGGAAAAGTCAACATATAGCAATATTGGGGTTCAGCTGCAGATCTGCCTGGTTGTACAGTCTGCATTCTTAGGCACCATGTGATGTTCCTCTTGGCCCTGTCACAAGTCCAAGAAAGCAAGACAGAGAAAACAGACTTAGCTCTACCAATGGATCATCGTTAATGGGAGACTCTACGCCTGACAAAGATAAGAGGCAAGTTCAGTAGATGGGACCCATGACAAATGGCAGCAGGTCCTGGGAACTGGATCCCACAGTCTGAATGCAGAAAAGTAAAGCACTGTCACCTTCTGTCTCTTGGTTCAGATTTGATATCTCCTAGTGCCACAGCTGGTCTTTCATTGTGCTGGAACAGCTCGTTATTGAAATCATATAATTTGAAGCTTCAGCTAGAAGACTCCACTCAAAGACACCATCATCATCCTGGTGTGTCAGCCTGGCAAACTTTCACCAGTGGCTTGAGACTTGGATTCGATGTAAAGCTCTTTTGACACAATGCAAACTTTTCCCATGACAGGCAACACACACTTCTTTAATTTTCACGAGTCCCACCAATGTTTTGGAGTGACGGCTAGGAATCAAGAGTCTTAACTTATTTATACAATCCTTAAGTGGGTTTTCATCACCCTTCTTTGCAGAAAGATAAGGAGATTTTCCCGAAGCCATGCAGATCATCTGTGGTAGAGCTCGGGCATCAGCCCATCAGGTCCTCAGCTTTTTCTGATAGGAAGCATCCTGCTGCATGTGAAAATTTAGAAGTGAGTACCCTAATAAGCCTTAAGAAATGGGAAAAGGGCCAGAGAGCTTTGATGAGACCTATCAGTAGACTGAGCACAGGGGCACAGAGGCACCCACTGACAAGGGCGTAGGTTAAGCAAAAATATCTATAGCCAAAGGAAGGACCTACTCTAACTATATCTAAGATTTGCAAAGTCCAACTATGAGTATATTAGTCAGCTTTTTTGCTGCTGTGACTCAAAGACTTGACAAGAACAATTTCAGAGGAGAAAAAGTTTATTTGGGGGCTCATGGTTTCAGAGGTCTCAGTCCATAGCAGGCTGGCACCATTCCTTGGGGCTCAAGGTGAGGCAGAACATCATGGCAGAAGAGTGTGGCAGAGGGAAGAGGTTCTCATGATGATCAGTGAGCAGAGAGTAAGCTTAGCTCACCAAATATATAAAATTATAATATATAAATATATACCCCAGTGACCCACCTCTTCCAGCCACACCCTACCCACCTTCAGTTAACCACTTGATCAACCCCATCATGGGATTAATTCACTGATTGTTCAAGGCTGTTGGAACTCAATCATTTCATCTCTAAACCTTCTTACATTATCTCACACATGAGTTTTTTGAGGACACCTAATATCTAAATGGGGTTTAGCCAGCAGGGGAGGTGATGCTATCATCGCACTCGGACACCTTGGACGCAGACCCAAGGTGTCCCTACATACAAGGGGAAGAAAGACCTGAAGGTGACAGGGCAACTGGAGATAGACACAGGATTGAGCTGGATCATAAAGTGAAGCCAGGAAACTCCCGGCAGAGCTTGTGGATACACTGAGACTGAAGGTTGCCCAGAGACCAGCTAGAGATTCTTCTGATTTAAAATAAAATTTAAAAGTGGTATCATTCACGTTCGACATGTATCAGGAGCAATTTCCTTTGCCCCAGGAAAGGCTCAGTCTCAGTATGCCACGTTTCTGTTTTCTAGACCCACGAGCAAATCTGCCAAAGCCACCTGCAAAGCACAGAGCAAATGCTTCTTCCCGTGCCCGCAGCAAAGCACTGCCCTAGACAGTGCTACTGTTCTCTGCTCTTTCCCACCCTCCTCCCACTGCCTTGTCCTGGGTTTACAGACACATATTGAACACAAACACTCCCTCTGGCCCTCCCAAGGCACCTTGTGATGTCACAGCAGCTGCTCCCTTCCTGAGCAGGGGAAGTTCTCTTTCAAAGTTGGACTCATCAGCACTTAAGGCAGACCACAGGAAGGCCTTCCCCAGCCAGGGGAGGAAAGCAGGCTGGAGGAATGGTACGGATTTGAATGGCACTGCTCACGTGAAGCCTCTGGGTGCTTTTTTCTTTTCATAAGATCAATTTTCACATTTTCCCCCAATTCTTTCCTTCCTGAGCTCTTGGGAGGTCAAACTTCAGGTATAGGCACAGGCATAAATAGAAGCCACAAGAAAGGAAATGGACTATGAGTCTCTGTTTTATTCTCTTCTTAATGATTTCACCCCTTCCTTTCATTTTAGCTCTAAAATTTGCCCTGAAATTGAACCTGATAAATGGTAAAGAGCTAGTGATTCATTATTCTCTGGCAAAAGAGCATTTTGCCTTCTGATGTGCCTTCAGAAGTCCTATTTTAATGTCCATAGCACCCCGCAGATAGATTGAGGCGGGAAATAGCTGCCAAAGCCCAGTTAGACAATTCTGTGTGATCAAAGAAATTCAAAGGCAAATCAGGAGGCCCAGGAAAGGCACAGGGACGTGAGACAGACGGACAGACCAAGGTGAGACAGTCCCATTCAAGGCAGAGGGGGACAGAGACTGAGGAAGAGGAAGAGACTAAAACACCAAAGTGGTGAACTCATGATTGAGCTAGAAAAGGCAGCATTTGGAAAAGAGGTTATTAAACCTCGCTCTCCCCCCTCATCTCTCTGCTGAAAGGCCTAAAGGCACGTGCAGATGTGGAGAAGAGAAGTGACAGTGACAAAGGGAGGCTGGACTGGATCAATGTGTGCCATTCGCATGTGAAGCATCATACGGAACCCCACTGATGTGCACAATTCATCCATGTTAATCAAAAACTTCTAAAGAATAAAAGATGTGGGGAAAACACATTTGGAGCTAGTTACTTTAGTAAGAGCCACGAGCAGACAAAAGATTTTGAATTTTTCAGAGAAAAGTATAGAGAGAACTAGATTGAAAGAAGGGGGTCACAATAGGACAACTCCAGTGCACCAGTCCAGCCACTCCAAGAAGCATCTTTAGGATGAGACCATATTAAATCCACATTAAAACCAGCTGCCTGGAAGGAGGAAGGGCTACATATCTAATATCATAGCTAATATCAGGCCACACTTTGTGAACTCCCTTTGAACTCACAAGTGAGTAGAAGAGAACACCAGCATTATGGGTGAGCCTGGAGCCCAGGGCCATTAACCAGGACAGTCAGGGTGTCACCGAGTTAGTTTTACGCATGTCTGTGTCCACACCTTCTCCAGGTTGCAGCAGCTTCCCTGGCCGCTGATCCCTTGATGGTAGAGGAAAACACTGTGCCCCTGGCCACATGGCTTGTTTTGACCAACAGAACAGGGCAGTGCTGCTAAAGTGTCAGTGGAGAGGCCTACAGGGTTCTTGCAGGACTCCTTTTGCTTCTGGCACCTCCACCTTCACCCAGGGCAGATCAACCTGCCAGTCCTGGCAGATGCACCGATCCACAGTTTATACAGGGCACAGGACTTCCCCTGAGCTGAGGCAGCCACAGTGGTCCTTCTTAACTCCAGTTCTAGCAATCACGGCAGAAAGATTCCAGATATGCTGCTCAGTATAACAGGCATAAGGTTATTAGAAGGGATAAGAAAGGAAAAGGGGGCACACCATCAAGGGAAAGAGCGGGTCCTCTTGGGGAAAGGACAGCACACCCCTCCTGCCTTCCAGTTTTGTTGGGGATCTCAGGGAAGTTGACAGAGTCTCATCCAGCTCTACCTCTTGACTTTTGACTAACAGCAAAATGACCTCAGACTTGTCTTTTTTTAAAATATTTTCTTAGTTGTTGATGGATCTTTATTTATTTATTTATTATTTATATGTGGTGCTGAGGATCGAACCCAGTGCCTCACGCCTGCAAGGCAAGTGCTCTACCACTGAGCTACAGCCCCAGCCCATGACCTCAGACTTTTAAGTCCTCACTGCACATGACAATTGTAGGTCACTTTGGCCTGTGCTGACCAGTCTAATCTGAACCTATTCTTACATCTTTTATGGTTGGAGGAATAATCCTTCTCTCTCTGAGTTCTGCTTGTACATATCTCCCAGATATGTATATATCTAGTGTGTATACGGGTTACACAGTCTCCCCCTCCCCTACACACTTCAGGGAAACCCAGCAGGTTGTTTGCTAAGGAACATAGTATATCTGGTTGATTTAACCCAGGCAGGGATGCAGTAATTTTTTTTTTTTTAAGAAAACATGTGGGAGTAGCACATTGGGCCTAGTATGTGGAATTAGTCCTTTAACTTCCTGTTCCCACTATTCATATCTATCTGTCTCCTGTCACAATCACAAATAACAGGGGACTGGAAGACCCAGCATAGAGCTCACCTAAACCAAAGTCACACCCAAAGTCACACCATGGAACAACTGAAGACCAACATGGAAACCATCTAAGCAGGGAGAACTGTCTGAATAATATAATTATTATATATATAAAAAATTAAAATGAGACTTATTGGACTTCTAAAATGTTAAAAAAACAAATAGAAAAACATATTCAGATTACATTTTTTAAAAATATAAACAACCCTCTGCCAGGTGTTGGAAAACTGTACCCCAAAGAACAATCCTGCCACTGCCCAGTTTTATAAATAAAGATTTATTGGCACACGGCCATATCTGTTTCTTATCACCTATCACTGCTTTTAACCTATGATCACAGAATTGAATAGTCAGGATCAAGCCCTTGCAGCCTACAAAGACAGAGACATTTGGACTGTAATAACAGAATGCCTGTTGACCTTTATTCAATATTAATAAATTAGGTGACCTTTATAAAATAAATATTCTTAGAAAATACAACGTTCAAAATTTATTCAAGAAAAAGAGATGTAGTCCCCCCCCAAAAAAGGGGTGTCAATGGGTGGTGAGATAGTTGTTACATGGCGCTGCCTCTTCAGGACTTTGTGACTAACTTGACTCCAATACCCAGTGCTGTCCAATCTGCTCCAGAGTAGAGCAAAACATAAAATATTTCCAGTTAATTTCATAAAGCATAACTTTGATATCAAAACTTAACAAAGCTTTATATGAGGAGCTATCAATCTCATGTGTTACTATTGACATAAAAATAAAAGAGGAACAATTTCAGCCCATTGCTATAGAAGAACTACGTTAGTATACTGTGAATGAAGGTTTATCTCAAGAATGTTAAAAAGTCTCCCAGTTATGGTATCTCCTAAACTATCGTTGATTGATTGGCTTGTTGATTGAACTGCCCTAAAGATGCATTAATATATAGGAAAACCACTTTTACAGCTGAGACCTCAAGGCTGCATTGCTGGATGAGACATGATGAAATTTCTACCAGGTCAATTATAGAAAGAACAAGAATGAAAGAACAGATGCCCACCACCCAGGACATCATCTTTACCACCCTGGTGCATGCTCAGGAGAATGAAAGAGAAGACGTGTAATCAAATCTACAGATTAAATTTTTTTTAAAAAAGATTTTGAGTCAGGCAGAGTGGCACACTCCTGTAATTCCAGCAATTTGGCTGAGGCAGGAGAACCACAAATTTGAGGACAGCTTATCTCAAAAAAAAAAAAAATAAGTGGGACTAATGATCTAGCTCAGTGATAGAGCATCCTTGGGTTTAGTCCTTGCTATCAAACTCCCACATAAAAGGCATTTGGCAAAGTCTAACATCATTTTCACATAAAAAATAGGAATATAAGTAGAGAATTTCTTAACAAGACAAACAATATCAGTCAGACTGAATGTTGATGATGTTGATAAATATCTGATAATGACATTTGGGTATTACTACTAATGTTAGAAACACACCAGTGGACCTTTATTGCATACCATTGTTCTCCAGCCAGCCAGGCAATAAGACAAGAACAAAAGGTGAGGCACCAGGTACACTAGCTGCTGCTATTGGTCTGGGTGGTAACTGCCCATCTTCTCTGACCCAGGAGCTTCCTGTCTCCTGACAGACAGGTCCATGAAATGCTAGCATGTAACTTGTCAGTCTGCAGTTGGGCAAACTTTCTACATGCTTGGAAAAAAATGTTAATTTCCTTTTGCTAAAGTTTCTCCATTTTGTAAAATAAAGAATAAAAGCATATAGCTCCAAGAATTGTAAAAAATTACGTAAGCAAATGTGAGTGGCACGTGTAAACAAACACAATATTTATTCCATTCCTTCATTTCACCATCTTCTTATTAAACAAATTGGAGTATGTGCTAGTCAGCTGTGTGTTACTGTAACAAAATGGTTGAGATAATAAACTTCATAAAAGGAAAGATATGTTTTGGCTCACAGTTTTGGAGGTTTCAGTCCATGGTCAGCTGGTGCCATTTGGATTTTTGGTGAGGCTACACATCACGGCTGGTGTGAGCCATAGAGGAAGCTATTCACCATGATGGCCAGAAAGCAAAAAGGCAGGGAGGAAGACAAGGGTCTCACAAGCCCACTCAAGGACACATCACAATGACCTAAGACCTCCTACAATGTCTGTCCTTTTAAAGTTCCCATCACTTCCCAGTAGCACCAAGTGGAAGACCAAGCTTTAACACATGGGTCTTTGGGGGACATTCTGAGTCCATGCTACAGCAATGTGGGTAGATTCTTTTTGTCCAGCCACAGAGGATGAGGATTCCTGTCTCCTTCCACATCAGACCCTTTCATTTCTTATGCCCTCACCTAAGCTGCTCTGAACTCAGTTTCCAAGTTCAGCATGTTGACCAGTTGCCTGTTCACCAGCTTTACCCAATCACCAAAGGCATTGTAGAGTTATCATGATCCCTGGGACTTGCTGGATTCCTGAAAGTAAAAATCATAATGATTAGTTGATTGATTGGTGATGGATGCCACTCTTCAACATATAGTCTTATTATTTTGTAATAAATGGAAAATAAATAATACCCATGTAAAAAGCATCTTCCTCTCTCTCAATAAGCATTGTAGGTACATAAAAGGTCCATTCTTGTTTAACTTGTCCCTCTCTGTCTCCTGAAACAAGATAATTGTATTTTTTGTACATAACATTCTCGTGCATTGTTTGATACTTTTACAACATAAGTACATACCTACATAGAATATCCAATTTTGTTTTGTGTCTGAGGATTTACATAGTAGCATCTCTGTAAAGTACCCTCTTGCTGTTTACCTTCTGTTGTACATGATGCTTTTGAGAATTGCTGGGGTTAATACGTGTATTTCTGGCTCGCTCACTTTATTCACAGGGAAGCATTCCATGAGCAGACCACAGTCTTCATCTCCACCTCTCAATCAAGGGACAGTTGGGTTGTTTCCACAAATACTAGGGCCGTTTTCCAAATGGAGAAAATTGGACAGCATAGGCATTAAATAGCAAGAAAATTTCTACTTTTCTCTTTGCACTAAGAATGATACAGTCATTTGGATTGACTACAGTGGTTAAGTATGCCTTTCGAGATTTTTCAACAACAAACTAAATATAACTCCTAGTTATTATCTCCCTTGGAAGTTAATAGAAGGTCAATTACATTATAATAGTGTATTTGGTGGAGGTTGGAAATACTCAAACATTTTTTTTTCTTTTTCTGCTGCTAAATTGAGTTCTTTCCTTTGAGAGATTTAAACCTCCAAATGAAGCCAGTTTCCTCCACTTCTCACCCATGTCCATCTATACACAGGAAAGGAAGCGATTTCTTCCAGCTCCTTGTGTTTTGGTCTGGAGGAAAATGTTGAGGGCTTTCTGAGTATTTCAGCTATGATAAATATTATCAACAGGGTTAGAGCAGTGATTATCAAATGGTGAGAGGGGTCTAGCTCCCCCCACACCCCAAGAGAACATTTGCAAAAATCTGAAGACACTTACTTTTGGTTGCCCTACCAGAGTGGAGAGTGTTTCTGGCATCTACTGGACGGAGACCAGAGATGCTCATGAGTCCATAGGACAGGCCACTTCTCTCCCACTCATTCCCAACAGAGAATCATTCTTTCTCAATGTCACTGGTGCTGAGGTTGAGCAACCCCAGATCACAGAAGCAGAAAGAAAGGTTATAGCCCTTTGCTGCTCTCTCTGCTTCAGGAGAGGCCCTGGACTGAGGCTTCCCTTGACCCTGAGCTGGGCTATGGAAATATATTCCTTCCAAATGAGTTCAGATACCCCTCAAGGAGGGTTGAATTCCTCTCTTATACCTCTTATATAACTTTTCTGCCTCCTTTGAAAGCTCCTCCAGCTCCCCAATTGCATGTCCTTTGGAGGTGCAGCACAGTGAGCGTCATGCGGCAGGGAAATGTGTCTTTCAGAGTTCAGGGTTTTCCCTGGCCACATTGTGACCTCCGGGAAGCAGCCACCATCATGGGCCGATGACACAGGGGGGAGCAGGAAGGACTTAGGGCTGTCCTGCCTGCCAGCCTGCTCAAGTCTGACTTCATTTGATTGAAACCAGACCTCTGAGGAGATGACACTGGAACTGGAGGCATTAATCGTAGCCCAGATGGCCATGCAGAAACGCCCGGCAGTGTGAGTTAGATGCAGTGCAGCATGGCAAGCCATGAACCTTGGCCTGTGGAGGGTTCTGCTAGCTCACCCTGTGAGCTTGGGCAAGCTCCTTTCCATGTCAGATGTCTCACAAAACAGCATGTTCTTCAGCTGCAGCCTTCAAAAGCAGCTCTGAAAGGGAAGCAGAAGCTCTTCTGATGGACTCCACAGTCAGACATTCTAGAAACAGGATGTTTGATGTTGCAATTTCTATATATTTGATTTCCATTTTCAATTACATCATCTTTCTGGTGCTTAGGATATGTAGAGGTCTTCCAGGAGCCTTGGCTATGAGGAATGTCAGATTTCCTGACTCTGGAGTCCCCTGTTGCCATGAACGGTGAGTGCTTCTTCTTTAGCAGCCTTTTCCTTTTTCCAGATGAGCTACTCCCTTCCACCTCCAGCCACCCAGGTCTGCGGAAGCAAACATCCAGTTCCAAAGCTGAGTGTTGAGTGTCAAAGCTGAGGACGACAAGAGTTAGCTCCGCATTCCTTCAGCCACAGTGATCAATAAATGATTAGACTTCCACCTAAGTTGGCCAATTGGAGGGCATTTCAAGACCTTCAAAAGTGTTATTAAAAAGAGTACATTGTTGCTGGGTGTGTTAGCACACACCTGTGATCCCAGCACTTTGGGAGGCTGAGACAGGAGAATGTCGAGTTCAAAGCCAGCCTCAGCAACAGCGAGGCACTAAGCAACTCAGTGAGACTCTGTCTCTACATAAAACACAAAATAGGGCTGGGGATGTGGCTCAGTGGTCGAGTGAGCCTGAGTTCAATCCCTGGTACAAAAAATAAAAAAGAGTATGTTGTTTCTTGCTCTCCTTGAACCTGGAATGATGGAACGTAGACCTGCCATGAGAGTCAAGAGTACTGCTTAGGGACCAGCCTAAGCAGCCTAAGGAGGGGTCAGGCAGCAGCAGCAGCAGCAGCAGAGCCAGTGCTTGGATGGAAAAGTCTCAGTGGCTCTGGTTGACACCCGGATTCAGCCATGTTGAAATAGCTGTTTAAATAAAATGAGCAAGTACTAGATAAAAGACAATAGACAGAAGCAAGGGGATACATGGGACCACCTTGTAAGGGAGGGTGACGGAAGGCTTCTCTGAAGAGACCATCTAAGAGAACATGAATGGCGAGGAGGCTCATGATGCTCTTGTCTCGAGAGGATTATTCCAGGCAGAATCCAAGGCAATAGCCAAGCCCTGGGATGGCCTCAAATCCTCAAATATGAACAAAAGCAAAAATAACTGTGAGCCAAGGGTGGATTGAATGAGAAGAGAATGTTAGGAAATGGATTCTGAGGGGTAAACAAGGGCCTGATTATGTAGGCCCTGTCAGACCATGGCAGAGATTGAGTTTTTCTTTTGAGGGAAATAGAATTCTTTTCAAGCAGAGGACTGGTCTGATCCAGCTTTGATTTCCCTTATTTTTTTCTGACTGCTCTGCACTGTAGAGATAATGGGCTGTGGACGGCTGGGCTGGTAGCAGACAGGCCAGCATTCACCACTGGGGACACCATGGCAGGAAGAGGAAGGAGGAGGAAGGAGGCTGAGATGAGCGTGGGTACCAGCCACAGCTGGGAAGTAGATGTGGTGGTACTGACATTCTGGAGAGGGGCCTGCCGGGCAGCAGAGCAGGATGGAGCCGGATGCCAGGGGTTTCCTCTGGAGCAACTAAACCAGTATTAACCTCCAAGCAGGAAGGCTGAAAAGGAAGCAGGCTTGCTTCAATCTTGGACATGCTAAGCTGGAGGAAGATGCCTGAAGATTATGGGTACACTGGGAAGGCAGGGAGTACCGAAGTCTGGAACTCAGGAGAGCTCTGGGGCTTGCCGGAACACTTGGGAAGGTCTGGAGGCCCAGAATAGAATTTCTAAAGCAAGAACAAAGTAGGAAATGGCTTGGAATATTTCGACTATGAGATTTTTTTGGCAGCAAACAACTTCCAGACAATGGAGCTGCCTCAGAGAGAGAGGAAATCCTTCTTTCAGCTCCAGTTGGCTCCCTTGGGGAAGAGCCAATGTGGCAGTCCCTCTTGCCCAGGGCGACTCCACCAGAACAGAGCTCTAGCGACGCCTAAGCGTCCATGTGCTTAACGTTTGATGTGAATGGAGCCCTAAAATTTTACCACCTTCTATAAACATTTATTGTTTTTCTAGGTTTCCAACACTAAGCAGAAAGTACCCGCACTCTAAGGCATATTCTGTGAAGTATGGCAAAGTGGAGACAGGAAGCATTAAGTACATGAGCCTCAGAGTGTGTGTGTGGGAGAGAGAGAGAGAGAGAGAGAAGCAGCAAGAGCGTGGTCCCTGCACCTGTGTCTCCCAGCGGCCATTGGAGCTTCTGCTGTGCCCACTGCAGCTTCCTGGTCAGTCTCCAGCTTTTCAGGGGCTGGTTCATACACATTTCAGCAATGCATTTCACTTTTTTTATGACGCGACTCCAACCTTATTATTTGTTCATTGTATTGCTGTTGGGATTTAGATTTTTATAACCACTTTCTCAAACACCAGGCACTTTATAAATGTATGACTTTTATTGCAAATCAATAAATTTTATCCATCTATTTCTCAGCAAGGGACATATTTGACTGAATAAACTATGCTATTACTTTTAACTTTTTAATACAGAGGAAATTTTAAGTATATATATAAAGCCTCTTAGGGAAAAACAGGAATGAAAAGACAGAGAAAAAGGATGGAGAGTTTAGGAATAAAATAGAGTCCTATGTACAAAGCTCGGCTTTTCTCCAGCAATGCCTCAGATTACAAGAACCAGCAGAATTTCTTTCCATTCAAACACTATTGAGATGGTTGTTGTATTAGTAATTGGGATGGCATTTTCTCTCCACTGGTCTCCATGGGGGACATCTGGCATGTAGGCATGTTTGGTCATCACAGAGAGGAGGCACTGTTGGCATCCAGAGGGTAGAAGGTAGGGCTGCTGGTGGATGTCCTACCATGCACAGAGTGCCCCATAGCAGATGGCAACCAAGCCCACAGGGGTAACAAAGCCAAGATTCTGATACGCTGGTTTAGAAACAGGACTCAATTATTTTGCACTTGCAAACCCATGCCAAACCCATGCCAAACCATGGTGCACACCTATAATCCCAGGAGCTCGGGAGGCTGAGGCAGGAGGATTGCAAGTTCAAAGCCAGCCTCAACAACTTAGTGAGGCCCCAAGAAACTTAGAGAAACTCAGCCTCTAAATAAAAATAAAAAGGGCTGGAGATGTGGCTCAGTGGTTAAGTGCCTCTGAGTTCAATCACTGATGTAAAAAAAAGAAACAAAACAAATACGATTTTAAAGATTTTCATTTATTTCCATTTTTAATTTAAAATACATCACTAATGATACAGTTTTGATAGAGTGTCAAATAAGCTGATAATATTATCTAGCCCTTGAAGAAAATGAATAACCTGGTAATATTGATTTACCAAAATGTCAATGAATGGTTCAATCCCAAATATAGTTTATAAACTGATTCGGAAACTCAAGTTTAACCTAGAATAGTCTCATTAGCCGTACATACACTGGGCAAAGTTTTTTTGCTGAGGGATGTATTTGGCATTGGTCTCTTTATAAGCAAATGGTGATATGATTGACCAGCCATGATATTGTGAGATTAATCAATAGAATTGAAAATGGTTAACCTATTTACTGTTTTAAAATTGCAAATCCTCCAGTTTTATTTAATTAGATACCTTCAGGTATCCACCTATAATTTTAAGAAAATTAGCTACTACTTATGTTCTAAAATTATATATACTATCTGGTGTTGTATTTATTTAGTAATGCATAGCCCTTCTGCTGATTTCAGAAAGCAAAAGTTTGCTTAGAGCAGAGATTAGAAGATCACACTCTTCAAATTTCCTTAAATACAAAATAGGGAGCTGTGGAGTGACTAGAGGCATAAACATAGAAATCAGCGTGACCCAGTGTGCAGGCTAAGCAGTCCCGAGATCTGCAGAGCATGTGGACAGGGACTTGTCTATATGTGCACCATGACTAATAGTCATAAGAACTGATAATTGCTAACATTTATTGGGCAATGATTATGTCCTAAATGCTTTAAATGCATCACATTATTTAAGCTTTCAAACAGCCTTAGGAGGCCAAAACTCTGTCACCTCTATGTCAAAAACAACAGGTAGAGAGCTTGCTTAGCCAGGTTGACAACTGACTCCAGGTTACAGAGCGGCCATGGAGCTGAACCAGAACCAGCTCAAGCTGGACCCTTCACCACTGTGCTGTGTATGGACAACTTTGTGATGACTAGACACTCAAATTTGAAATGTATTGCTGAGCATAGAGCATCTTCCTGTCACCACGACCTTCCTCAAGATGTTGTGAAGCAAGGCACCCTACAAAGTTTTAACTTTATAAAGACTGAGAATCATGATAATAAATCTTTGCTCCTTGCATTTATTTGTGGGTCTCAATTATTCATGCAGCGTTGGAGATGGTTGATGAGATCTTCAACTCATACAAGCACATTCAGTAGCTTAATCATCGATCATGAGACAACACACAGAGTTCTACCTTTGTCTCTAGCTTTAACTTTCTACTTCAATTAATACCATTTCAGACATATTACTGTGTCTATTAAAAATAAGTAATTGTTTTTTGCAGAGCTGTGTAATTTAATTGAAGCAGGATATGTGTCTCCCTCATAGACTAATTAGGTCTTCAGCCATTCTTCTGTGTGATGAGAATATTAGTATTCCAAATAGCAAAAATTCATCAGCAAAACTAGCTCTGTAGCCAAGACAGCAGTGGAAGGCACTGGTGGTTCTTAGATGCGGGATCCTGGCAAGGGAAGGGATGTTGTGAATGCCATATAGACTGTCTAATAAATAACATTTTTGTTTAATAATATTTCACAATTAGGTTGTTTTATTATTTTTTTGCAGTACTTGGGATCAAACGCAGGGCCTCACTTTGGATATACAGGTTCTTTGCCACTGGGCTTTTTATTCTGAGACAGGGTCTTGCTAAGTTGGCCAGGTTGGCCTTGATCTTGTGATCCTCTAGCCTCAGCCTCCCGAGTAGCTGGGATGAACGATGTGTGTCACTGTGCCCAGCTCCATAATTAGTTTCCCACGAGTTTACAATTATTTTGTTATAGGATTATGAGTGGTTGTGTGGTCTCAATATACCATTATTGGTCATTCAGCCAGTCCCCCATTGTTAGACATTTAATTTTCGTAGTGTTTGCTGCCATATATAAGATGAACATCTCCCTTCTTAAAATATGTTCATAGGAACAATTCTATCTTTGAAGATAAACTCTTAGAAATGAAATTTCTGGATCAAAGAGTATGTAAAGTTTTATCTCAAAACATACCAATAGGCCTCTCTCTACATATATCATAATACTTCGATTCCTACCATCTAGAGTTTGAAGGTGTCTGGTTCCTTGTAATCTCATCAACACCGAATATTATGCTCATCTCTGCTGGGGGGGGCAAGGAAAATTGGTTCATCATAGCATCATTCACAACAGCCTATATCATACAAACAAGACAAGCACTCTAAGTACTTGACAATAGGAAATTGATTATATTAATTGTGGAATATCCGAGCAACTTAATTCAACTTGATACATTTGAGACAGATGTACCCTTGAGTACTGTTCTATTTTACAGACACATCTTTCAAGATCCAAACAAGTGTTTTTACAAAGTGCTAAGTATATATACTGCTAGTGGCCCTGAGGTGGGTGTGGGTGGGGCATGGACATAGAATTATATAAAGCTAAATCAGTTAACAATAAATTTGGCCCCTTTCTAAATTACCCTTTAATTTCACTGTGGTGTTAATTTTAACTCTTTTCTAATGCCAACTAATCTTTCTTTTGTTAAAAAAGAAAAAGAGTACTGATAACTATTTAATTTTAATAGTAATACATTAGTTAAAACTTACACTGCACTTTATTATATGTCAGACATCATCCTGAATACTTTATATTTATTAACACGTCTGATCTTCACCACTGTGCCAAACAACCTGCAGCAATTTAATGCTACTGTTTTCTTTTATTGTCATTCTTTGTGCCATTACATTCTCCAGACAGAAACTGGTATTTCCATTTGGCTTACATGCATTTATATTTTAAAAGGAGAGAATTCAGTGGAAAAAATGCCAATTAAATAACAGCATATGATTATCTGAGGGATCATAAAAGTGACTAGCCACAGATGGAAATTTGAGGGCCATTGATCTAGCGTGGTGCTAGTCAAAATGTCAGATACACTCAACCCACCTGAGGAACTTGCTCAAATGTAACTTCCAGCCCAGTAGGTGTGGGGAGAACCAAGAGTGTGTCCTTTAGCTCCCTGGTAGTGCTCTGCTGCTGTTCTGTGAACTGTCTACCTTCCAAACTATTCACCAAGTGAAGGACATTGGGGAAAGTGGATTGAACCCTGGTTGTGTGCACTGTGCTACAGGATCCATTGCATATACTGCTAACTTGTTTCATAATTGTGAGGATACAACATAGGTACCGATGGTTTGTCTGAATAAAATCCTGGGACTCCCATGTCTTTCTTCTGGTATGGAAGCAGGAAAATTCAAAACCGCTTTATAAAGTAACTCCAAACACAATTCCACAAACAATGCAATTGACATCAGCTCTAAGCAATGAATGACAGATTCCCTCCAGCAGGAACCTATAACATATAATTCCAAGGATGGCAATGGAATCTGACCCACTACTCTCTTTAAGGAATTAGTCAGGGCAGGCTTTTCTTAATTATCTCTTAATCTTATCTTTTAATTTCTAAATCACCTGATCGGATGACTTTAGATTGTAATAAAAACCCTTACCTTTCTGCTAGACAGTCAGCCTCATTCACCTCATCAGCTCTGAACTTGTCAGCTAAAACAAGGTGACAGAGCCTGACATTACAGTGCTTGCTACAGTAAAAGTCAAGCAGCTATTCATGTTCTGCAGCTGCTACGTCTCCTTTATAAAATATTCATTCACGTTATGTCATTCTTTATTTGGCTGCCAAAAAATGAAAGAGCTAGGGAACCTTCCAGCCATCAGAGTGCCACTGTAGCAGCACAGGCACATTCCAGTGTATCCACGATTAATTTGGAGCGTGCATGGTACAAAGGCCCTGTCCCTCTGTCGATAGCTTTAAACATGATTGGGAAAAAGTTGCCTAGCAGCACCGTCCGGCAATTCTTGGCTTTCATTCATCCACAGTTGTGAGAACGAGACTCTACATATTGCAAGGAAGCATTTATTCTGTTGTAAAATACATACAGTTTAACAACTTAACCATTTTTAAGTGCATTGTTCAGTAAGAAGTAAGTACACTCACATTGTTCTGCAAGAGTCACCACCGTAGAGCTCCTGGTCACGAAACTACTCCCATGCCCAATCCTCCTGACACCTGAGCCACCATTTTGTTTCGTGTGTATGAATTTGTATGCTGTACGTAAATGGGACCCTATTACATTTGTCCTTTCCCGTCTGACTTATTTCACTCTGCATAACATCCTCAGTGTTCCTCCACGATGCTGCACATACTGGCACTCATATCCTTGTGAAGGTTAAATAATACTCCATTGTATACATATGCAACATTTAGTTTGTCTGTCCATCTGTTGATGGACATTTGGGTTGCACTCACCCCTGACTATTACAGATAATGCTGCTACGAATGTAGATGTGCAAATGCCCCAGTAAAATCCTCTTTCTAATACTTTTGGATACAGACCCAGAAGAAGATGGCTCAGTCTTTTTATAGTTTAAAGTTGTTGAGTGACCGCCATAGTCTTTACCAGGGTGGCTGTACCAGTTTACCATCTCGCCCGCAGGGTGAGTCCATTTCTCTACATCTTCATGAACATTATTATTATTATTTTTAGAATAACAATCCTAATTAGTGTGAGGAGGTATTTCAATGTAGAGAAAGGAATATGTTTTAAAAGAAGTAAAACCTAATGAGACTGTGTGGAGCTGAGCTGAGGGCCAAGCCAGGGGCACGAAGCTTCCCTGGAGTCCTCCAGGTCCAACACAAAGGCCTCACAAGAAAACAGAAGCTGAGGCTCTGCTAGCTGGTAACCTCTGGGAGTCACACCCACCCATTTGGGCCTGGCCTTGACTCCTGCAGGTGGTCAACACTTACAGAGGATTTTGAGGTCAGCAAAGAAAACAATTAAAGATATCCTAGCAGCCAGTGGAAGAGAAACATCACAATTTTCAAAGCATCAAGTCCATCATTACTACTTCTGAGAGCTTCCCCTGTCATTTGAGCAACTCAAGAAAAGAAAATCCTCTCTAACTCTTCCTTCAAGCTCCATGGTGTAAATATACTGCTTTCTTGGCTCCTAGGGGAAAAATGAATGAAGATAATCCTAAATTAAAACTATGTTCATTAGTTATTGATGGGACAATACTATAACCCCCCCCCCCACACACACACACACATGCAAATTCTTGGCTAAGAAGAAAAATCTTTTCTTGTTATGAATAAGATGTAGGCCAGCTGGGACATAGCTTTTCTTGGCTGGGTGGCCCAAGTCCGTCACCTCTGGAGAGAACCAAAGTATATTTGTGTTTGAGTGACTCTGTCCTTCTTGGCTGAGTTGTCTGGCGAGGGCATATGCTCCTTGTGGCAGGAGCCCAAGGGGGCAAACAGAAGCCTGCATTGCCCAGAACTGCCTCACTGACACTTCCTGAGGGTTATTGGGCAGAGCAAGCCCAGCTTAGTAAATTGAGGACGAAGCAGGGGGAAAGCAGGGGGCGCAGGGAGGAGTGAGGGCAGGGGCCATTCGGCGGTCACCTCAGATGCCACCAACATTTTAGCCTTTCTGTGGGTGACTCCACGTGGAAACTGACATGCAGACTCCATGGCCCATGATTCTGGACCAAGAGGAGTTGGGGTGTTCCTGCCTCCTCCGTTGTAGGCGTTGCCCTCTTTGGTTGACAGCATCCTTTTTCTATCACTGTAAAGCTGCAGTTTTTCTCAAATTAAGATAATTATTGCCTTCATAGAATTAAAACGTCTTAAACTTTGAGACTGTGTGCAGAGGAGTAAATGCATCCCCTCTTCTTTCTGGAAGATCTTTTCCTGGGAACCATGTGCTATATGCTCACCGAGGTCCAAGTTTCTCTCTGTAGCTCTGAAAACCATGAACAGCAGCCTCTGGTCATCTTCAACTGCAGAGGAATCTTTTAAATGGCCAACTAGTCAGCTAAGATGTGTGAGAAGTCCATGTGAAACTCATCTTCCATACTGAATGTGCACCCTTAGAACAATACAAATGGATTCTCCCATTTGCCTCCAGTCTTGGGATATGTGCATAAAATGTGCTGGTTTTGCAGAAGAATTTAAATGAATAGGCGTGACCTTCCAGTGACTTGTGCTGTGTTCTCATAAATTCGTTCTATTTGCTAACAATGCTCCAGTGAGAGACACTGAGAAAGTTTCTCACACAGAAACCTACAAATGTGGCATGGTCTTCTAATTCTAGGAGTCTATTAAAAATAAAATAAAGCCAAGACTGTAACTTACTAGGGTGCCCTTGTGTTTTGGTGGTGCTTGAAAATGATTCATAAAATATATTTTGGAATTAAAGTCTCCTTTTATTCCAAAACCAAATTTTGGGGTGGTATTATTAAACACCACAGAACGAATGCCCTGACAAATTGTTGATGAATGCGTCCCATAGACCCAGCTATGCGAAGAGCATCGCTGCTGGGGAAATGAGAATGTTTTCTGATGCCTTATGAAGCCCAAGCCGCAAAACTAATACTTCTACGTTCATTTCTTTCTATTTTTCCTGGTTGTGCATGATATTGGAGGCACAGCTGCGGGAACTTGACAGGAAGGGAATATTTAAAACACAGACAAAATGGCTCTATCCTCTCTGACATATCAGTTCATTTGTGAGGACCTGTCAGCCCCTGGCATCAGCCCTCATCTTTGGTTCACAGTTTTGTTCACACTTCCTAAAGTAGAGCTAATATACTTGGTACGCAGCATATTAAATTTCTGCAAATGGCTATCTGACTGAACAGTAATATCTGGTGAAGTTCCCCCGGCGCAAGCTGCCTGCCTTCAGAGACACTGTCCATTCTCTTTATTCATCTACCCAGTAGTTTGCAGGTAGTGGAGACTCAAAGCAAAAAGGAAAAGATGGCTGGCTACCTATCACCACTTGCATTCTGAAGTCACCTCAGTCCGTCCACGTGGCTCCTCAGCCTCGTGAGCATGGCCGACAGTGGATGTTTGGCTTTCACCCGGCATCCGAGGGTTCCACTTCCAGCTGCGCCCCTGCTGTGAGCACCGAATGCCATGTGCTGTTCTGCGGGAGGCGCGGAGGGCAGCAGGCAGGATGGTGGTGGTGTAACACAGAGGCTGCTTCCTGTCGCAACTCCCTTTGCATGGGCTGTGGCTGATTTGAGAAAGCAAGCCAGCATCTTGGTGTCTTCATCTTTTAAATAAAGATACAAACAACAACAATTTTATTGTTGCAAGGAATAAATGCATTCATATATGCACGACCAGCATGTGGATCAGAAATCAACATGGCCATAACCAAAATCCCATTTTAGTTTTTCCTCTTGACCTTCTCAAATGTATTCACTGGAAGTCATCTTCCCTCGCTCCTTATTAAGAAGAAACTCAGCTCCTATTTTCTAGACGATCAAGAGTTCTTCGGGGATGGAGAGAAGACAGTGATGGAGATGTGACTCAGGCCAGTGCTCCATCTCCCGATGTAAGTTCTGTGGCTCCTCCTCAGTAAACCTGGGGAGAAAGCGGACCCTCGCGAAAACCCCTCTACTCACCTGCCCCTGTGTGCAATGCTTAGCTGGGAGAAGAGGCTCAAGGGGTAGGGTGTGGTTCTGGACTGTTCCTGGAACACTGGAAATCTGATAGCATCTGGGTCCCCTCTGATGGCCTGCAAGAACTTGGGGAAAACCCCAAGCAGAAAAATCCCTTGTCAGTCACTAGGACTGCGAGGAATTCCAACCTGAAGTGCTCCAAGGCTCAGTTTCCAGTGGACTATAGATTTTTTTTCTAAGTTTTATTTCAGATGAGATAAGTTTTTTATTTCATTCTATATCAACATCTATAAATTAGCAGATACTCTTTAAAGAGAATTATAACATGCCCTGTATCTTGCTAGGACAGATGTCATTGACTCCACTTAGAAGGAGTTTTCCCCTGGGGAGTGTGGGATACTGTGGATTGAATCTAAGAGCACTTTGTCACAGAGCTACATCCTCAGCCCTTTTTTTATTTTTTATTTTGAGACACAGTCTCACTAACTTGGTCAGAGCCTCACTAAGCTGCTGAAGCTGGCCTTGATCTTGAGATCCTCCTGTCACAGCCTCCTAAATCACTGAGATTATAGGTGTGAGCCACTTCATCCAGCTTGGTAAGATTTCTATAAGTAGTTGCCCAAATTGTTCAATTCATGTAATCAATGGACAATAATTAAAAGCATAAGTATTTAATGTTTTATTCTGCCATCCTTCTGGCCAGGACTAGGGTCCATTTATCTCGCCATTATGTATCCCCAGAATCCAGTACTATGCCTGAACTATGGTAGATACTAAGAAACATCACATGATTGAATTAATTAACAATAAATAATTTTGACCCCTAGATTACTATACCTGAAGGATTGGAAATTCTGAAGCTCATCAATACCTGTCTGTCTTCTTGAGAACTCAGCAAAACCTAAGCATATAGCCAAACTGTATTTCCCAGCCTCATAAGAATCAAGATGTTGTAATGTGACTGAGTTGTGGTCAACAGATTATGAACAAAATGGTAGACATGACTTCCAGAATTAAACCATACATGTCTCCTTGGAATAATCTTCTCATGTTTCACACTGCAGGTCCACAGAAGTCATGAGTTAAAGAGGATGATGATTCCAGCTGGGAGGAGCCTGGCTCTCTGAATAACCAACAGCCCATAGTAGGTCTTCCCTATCAATGATGAAGCCATTGGAGAAAAGTAGAGAAGCCTTATACTCAATACAATATGCACATAACTGAGTTTTAATGACATCATTACTTTCATGCATGATAATTAATAGTTTCCATTTATGGCAAGTTTATTTGCAGAAGTGAAATGAAATTTTCTTATTAAAGGCATTCAACTGAGATGAGTTGACTTTCAAATATTAAGTAAACAATACATAGACACTAATATAAATGTAGCTATGATGAAATGACAGAATTTTAGGAAACACTAAATTATAAGAGTACATTTTTTGACATCATTGGCTGTATTGGGCTCTGATTTCTGAGACCATATTCCCATGAGTGGGCAGAGAACAGCTCCTTCACAGGGAAGGTAAATCTGTCAGGGTACAATGAGAAAAACAGGAACATGCAAGGTGTTTCAACACAGAGAATTTAACACGAGGAACTAGCTTAGGGGCATTATAGTGATAGTATCTGAACCCTTAGCAAGTAGGAGATGCAGCTACCCTTCCTGGGACTGAGGGACCCAGAGAAGAAATTGAGTTATAAGAATGTAGAACCTTGGAGGAGTAGCCTGCAGAGCTGGGTCCCAGCCCTGAGAGGCAGGACTGGCTGGTCCTGGTGCCTTAAAACAGTAGACATCTTACCATGCCAGTCATCTTTCCTACCAACACACTGTTACTCTCATGATTTTAAAATGTTTACTAAATGACTCTCTTAATTTTAAAAACACAATGAAGAAGCCATTGGAGAAAAGTATAGATGGTTTAAAAATAGTCTATGGTTTAAAAATAATTATCCCAGAGTCTAAATTTTTATAGCAGAGCAAAGTGTGATCCTAGGGGTTAGAACCTGTATGAGGTACCAGCTTGAAGGCAGCGGACCTGGATTTTGAAACCAGGTTCTCTGACTCCAAAGCCTGTTTTCCATCACCATGCTTCAAGGCCCACGTCTTCAATTACAGGTATTTCTTAGAGTAAATTAGAGTAAATCCACAAAAGGAACATAGTATAATCACAAAATGTTATGAAAACATGTTATGGAAATATGGGTATTTATATGAAAAGAGAGACGAGGAATACTCTTTGGGCAAAACAGGTTGCAAAAGAAAATGGATACTCATCACATTTTTTTAAAAAAAATACTGTGTATGATCAAGAAAATAACAAAAATGTTTGTAGAAAAGTGAATAAAGAATCTCTCATTGAGAGGTTAGGAGTGTTTATTATCTTTTGGAAATCTATGTTTACATTTATAAAAATGTGTTACATACAAAATCCATTTGTACCTTTTTTTCTTTAAGTTGCTTAAATTCTGTTTATTGCTATGATGGAAATGAATGTAGCCATTTAGAAGCATACATCAGTTCTAAAATGGAAAGCATTCATATAAAATGTATGCATTTTTAAGCCTACTCTTTACTATGATCCCCATTTTGTTAATTTTTTAAAAGCAAAATATTATTATAAATATTATCAATAGTAAAATATGTGTTGCCAATCTCTGGATAGGGTTCCAGGTGATTTTTTATTTTCTTCCTTATACTTTTTATGGTTTGATAATTTTCTGAAATTTATCATAGGAAAAATAAGTTCTAGTATTATGCATGTGTCTGTGAATGTGTGTGTGCTTTGTTCCTATCAGAAGCAGGCCTTCTGTGAATTAGCATCCATGTCCATATTTCATCCTTTAGCAGACTGAGGCTGAGATCAGTCAGTTACTAACTAGGTCATGGTCGCTCAGTTTCTATGCAGCACAGGGAGCAGAATTTCTACCCAGATCTCTAAAACCCAAAGAGCACATGCTTAATGAATAGGCTATTTTAGATGTGTCGGTATTTATGTTTTTAAATTGCCCTTCTAAATCAACTGACCTTTTAGTGTTGAGTAGAACTCAAATGACTTTACCTACAGAATAACTATTACTTCATTTATCCAACAAATATTTATTGAGTGCTTAATACATTTGGCCAAAACAAAGACAAGTATAGATTTTACATTCTACTGGGAAGTCACAGAAACAAACAAATGGGTATTACTCTAGAGAAAGGGAGAGCAGGAGAGAGAGAGAGATGAAGAGGGAAAGCAAGACAAAGCCAGGTAAAGAGGCTTCAAGTCAATATAGGGTCTGTCTTCTCTGACAAGGGGACATTGGCATACAAGTAGACCAACAGTAAGGAAGCAGGTCACGGTGACATATCTGAGAACAGTACTCCACACAGGAAAGTTAAGTGCAAAACTTCCGAGACAGGATCCACAGGAATAGCAAGGTGCTTCAGACAGCACAAGAGGAGGCACAGAAGGTGAGGCAGACCACAACCTCAGAGAGGCTGGGTGAGGGGGATGCAGATGGAATCCCACGTACCATGATAAGGACCTTGTATGAATGAGATGGAAGCCTGTCATAGGCTCTTAGCATAGAAAGTGTGTGTCTCTGATTTGTTTTCAAAAGATCACATTCGATGCTCTCAGAGTGGCTTCTCCAGTGTGGGAGCAGAGAGAAGAAAGGGTACTCTGGCTCTTCAGGTAGGTAGTAATGGAGGCACACACTGCTTACAGTTGCAGCGTGTGGTGCCACTGGCTGAGCACGCTGTTCCTTATCCCTGCCTTCATTTTCTCCTAATCTGGATATTTTCTTTAAAATTAACTCTAATCTCAGGGGACGTAAAATATAAGGATCTGTCTTGGGGGGGAGGGGGTGCAGGTTAAGTTCAAAACAGAATTCTGATGGGAGTGGGTAATGCAGGAGGTGGGTGTCTGTTCACCATTAGGAATCCCACAAAACAAAGCAGTGGGAGTTCTGCATCAGAGAGACACAGGCTGAGTTATAGAAATCTACTTTATGTTTACCAGTTAACAACTGCACAAGTATGCCTGCTATGGGTCCTCATTTTATGAAGACTCACTTTAATATATAAATATAAATAAAACATATATAAATATATGTGTAATATATATTAGTATAATTATAACATGTTACACATGTAACATGTTATATATTGTTTATGTAATTATAATATGTATGGCACATGTAATAATATGTATAAATGTATATATATATTTGAGGGATGTTTTAGAAGAACTCTGATGAGCATCATCTATAGCATATCTCTAGTTAATAACTGAAGAGTTGTCGATCAAGGATATGCACTCTCTGCTCCTCTCAGAGGAGAACAATTTAATGAGTGGCAGTGGACTGCTCTGCATTTGAAAAATATCTAAGTTGATTTGTCATCCCTCAGTTTCGATGCAGATTATGTGTTATTTTCGTGCTGTTTCAAAGCCATACAGGTGTCATTTCTTAAAATGAATGGGAGCATAAGTAATTACTCATCAGTGACTAAGAAAACCTTTCTGGGTCTTTCTTCCTTTCTCTTCCTAAAGGTTGACATTCATTTTAGTAGAGCCCAAGCTTGAAGCTTGGCTTCTAAGCCTCCTCATTGCAATTGCAAATAATGGAAGTGCTGGGTTATATTAAAGTGAGATAAGCACCATCATCATTCTTTTATTTCCCGGAAGGTGTAGGGCCAGATCCAGCATCCAAGGTGACCAGCAATACCTTAGCAGTCCTGTTAAGGAAATGCATGGACTGAGGGGCAGGATGACATTACTTACAAGCCTGACCCAGGTATGTCTAGGGACTCTTTGTATAGTTCTTTGTATTCCTAAAGTCCTTTATTAAATCATTTGGTCCCTACACTACCTTCAGCATCATGGAAAAGGGTTTTTACCTCTATGTCTTGTAGAAATGAAAAGGAACAGACTGAGAGGGACTGACCAAGATCACATGAGCGGAGTCAGGCACAGGCATGCAGAATGGAAGCTGCCTGTCTCGCTTTGGGTGGTGCAGATGCAGCAATAGATAAGACCCTTCCAGTTACAAGTAACAGGGAAACCCAACCCAGCCAAAGATGAGTTTATTTCTTACATATTTCAGAGTCCACAGTTGATACAGCTATAAGCCTGAACTCCAAAGCAGAAACGCTATGGTCGCATAATTATTTTCTCTCCCTCTGAGCTCTGCTATCTACTTTGTGGGCTTCATTTTCAGGCTCCAGGTGAAGGCATCTAGGGAAAAAGAGAGAAAATACTTCCAGAAGATGCAATGTAAAATCCAGGCTTCACTATGACAGAATGACTTGAACTGTGTGTCCATTCTGGACCAATCACATTAGGAGTGAGGCTACTCTGATGAGCCAGGCCTGAGGATCCATCCAAACCATGTGGGTGGAAGATGGAGAAGCATCTCATGTATGACA
>CM053401.1:174041170-174088482 GCA_028644305.1 Xerus rutilus
GGTTTATGTGTGCAAATATTTGCTTAATCTCTGTTAAAAATTATTTCCTTTCAGGACATGTATGTTCAAATAGCCATCCAAATATGTAGTCTCCTAGATTAGTGACTTTAACAAGTTTTTTCTTTTTTAAATGTCAAATATCTTCCTTAAAGCTTTCTGACAGAATGACAAGTTAAATTTTTCACAAAACAGTTTGGCCTCTAAAACAATCAGTTGCAAAATGCCAAAAGTAACCAGGAGGGATGACTCATGATTCCTACACCTGTTCTGAGGTAGAAGAAGCCAGCAGTGGGAGGGAGTTAGTCCAAGACAGTGATGTGGGCTCTCTCTCCTTCTCAGCCGATTCATGCTAAAAAAAATACTTGGAAAAATGGCTTGGACCCATCTCTTGAAAATTCACAGGTTGGCATACATGAGTGCCTCCTGAAATGTTCTTATCATTTTACAAAAAAAGAAACAAGTTGCTTTAATAAAGAAACAAGTTGGTTTTAATAAAGGTGCACTCACTGTGTGCAGGGTTGGTATGTAGCTCACCTTTGTGAAAATCCCCTGAGGTGCTTATTAAATGCAGATTCCTAGGCCCTTCCTGAGAGGTACTAACATGGAATCTCGGGCGTAGGGCCTTGAACTCTCCACTTCTAAAAGCACCACAGTTACATGTATGCACATGAACTTCTCACTGGCTCTGAATCACAAAACACTGGACATGAAGAACTGAGCAGGCCCAGGAAAGCTGGGAGCTCGCATCAGGTCCTCTGATATGGAGCATGGTTCTCATCCTTTCCTAAATACCCCCTTCTCCCGGTATGTGGACTTGCTGCTCTCCCGCTGACCACAGCCTTCAGGGAGAAAAGTCCACGAGGACCCTAGCAGCGTGTGCAGGGTGGAGCCCTGAGGCCACCGCTGGGGCTCTCTGGCCTGCTGCCCGGCCCTTGTCTGGAAAGCTGTTTACCCTGCTGTGGTGGCACTGCTCTCCTGCACAAAGGGTCCCGGGTCCTGCCGAGAAGACAATGGGATTAGAAATAAAATCCCAAGTCTGCTTACAGTTGTGTAAGTCAGTCACTGAGAAGCACAGGAAACCTCTCAGCAGGTGCAACACACACACACGCACACGCACACGCACACGCACACGCACACGCAGCTCAAAATACCCAGTCAGAAATTTTAAAGAAATAAATCAATGTGTGTGTGTGTGTGTGTGTGTGTGTGTGCGCGCACATGCATATCAACACACACACACACACACACACACATATGGGGAAAAAAAGTCTCCATCCATGTCATATTTTAAAATCCCTTCCTATTTTATGAAGCTCTGCCACAGGGGGCCATAAAGGTTGAGACAGAAGTAACTCTTGTAATGACATTAATGGGTAGAATGTTTTCCCTCGTTCTTGCCTATGACAAACAATAACGTTGGCCCCTCCTGACATAGAATATAAAATGCCCTTTTCTCTCAGTTAATTAAAAACTAACTTCAGCCTTTTTCCAATCACTAAATTAACATAGGTAGGGATATTAAATTAAACCTGTGCTATGTAATTAAGAAAACACAACCCCCATCATTTCTCTAGAGATAATGAAAGGCTGAACGTATTGCCAGGCCTCTCCTCCCATCGATAAAGAGGCTAGCAGGGCCCGAGTGTGCTGTGATTCGCTTCCCAGGGCTGAGTTCTGGGAGAATGCTGTGATGCTCCCCAAGGGGCAACTGTTCCCTGGAACTTTCCATCAAGGCTCTGGAAGCGTAAGGCCCTCCTGTTCCAAGACCTAGCAGATCCCTCATGTGGGATAGGCAGACCTGAGATGCACTGGACTTGCTGAATGCGTCTGTTAGGTAACAAGCACCTGTACTGTCTCAACTAATCCAGGTAACTGCCCCAGGGGGCAGACAATCAGAAAACTGAAGCTGCAAGGCAGGAGAGTGGCAGGCACATCACATCCCTGGCTGGCCTGACCAGGAGCCTGCCCTGCCCATTCCACATGCAGCTTCCAAATCCAAGCCCTGCACGTCCTGACAGTGTTCTTCCTCGGTGTCTTCCCGCTGAAGCGCCCCGCCTTTATCTCTTGCATGCCCCTGCAGGGATTGGCAAACGATGACCACATTCAGCCTGACGCCTCATTTGTAAATAGAGTTTTATTGGAAGAGATCTACCTCCACTCATTTAAATATTGCCCATGGCTGCTTTTGTGCTTTAACAACAGAACTGAATCGTTGTAACAGAACTCATAGCCCATAAATACTAGAACATTAATTACCTGGCTTTTCACCCAAAACGTTTGCCAGCCCTTTCTCTGTCCATATGACCTCTTCTCTGCCCACGATGAGATTAGCTCCTTTCTTGTCCCTCAGATCCTCCCATATACTGTCCCCTGTACCTGAAGTACCTGTCCATCCCTGCATCTTCCATGAGACTGAGCTCAACTGTCAGTTTCCTGAAACTTTGCACCGAGCACCCAGCTTAGTCCGAGGCTCACTGGTTGAGGCGCTTGTCCTTGTTCCATCTGCTTATTGACCTTTGTGTGCAGCCCTGTGGACAGGGACTATTGATGTTTATTCATCCCAGCGCATGTATGGACGAGGTGCTCACAAAAAGAAAGAACATTCCAGAAAGTCAGCAAAAGACGCACTGTGGTAGGGATGTCTCCTCTACTTCCAGAAAAACAAGCCACTGTCTAAAATGAAAAATCTTCCTTTCAGAACTACTATTACAAGCAGATATAGAACTGGACAGAGTTAAAAATAGATTTAGAGGTGCAGGGACAGTTATATGAGCTACTGTCCAAAGAGATCCAGATAGTCGCCCAATTCTCTAAGACAGGATGAGACCCAGCCTCAACTCAGAAGTGGGCTCATTAGAACTCCAGAATGTCTTCCCAGAGCTTCCATGTCACCCTGGGTGGTTAAACCCCAAGCCAACCCTCAAAGCTTGTTTAGTGAAGAAGACTAGCGATCATAGCAGCTATGGGGAAAGGCAGACTTCAGTAGAGAAGAGAATTTTCTAATTTCTTTCCTGAGTGAAAAGTAGACAGTGCATACCTTTATAAAAATAGGTCAAAAGCAAATCTAATCGCAGTAGGCCACTCACCTGACTCTGTACACCTCCTCCCACAGCCTCATCTGTCCCTTCCAGGCCCCCGTGCATGATTTCATCTAGTGGATTCTGCAGTTTAATAGCGTAATTAGCATACACATACACCCAACTGTGGTAGGCGGTGCCTCCAAGAAAGGCAATGGAGAAAGCAGAGAGGATGGTGATGGCCAAACACCACCCTGCAGAGAGGATGGAAATATGGGACCATATCCAACCCATATGTGTGAGCAGCACACACATGTATACAGGTGAGTCTGATGTACATGTGTACATGTGTGGGGGATAAATATGTTCGGTTAGAGTTTTAGCAAAAATATTATGTATCACATGTGTAATTCTTCCACTCACCAATATATATCATGTTGCAATCTTAGCTACCTCCCCTTTTAACTGCTGTATAATATTCCATGATAACATGGACATGAGAGGCCTCTAAACACCCCTGTGCCTGTGGGAGCTGAGTAATCCGGGCTGGGAAAAGAGTTCTGTCAGACAGCCTGCTTGCAATCTCAACAGTTTTAAGTCAGGAACTGCATTCACTTGGAGATCTCAGAATTAAAAACAAATAAGACATAAAATGTGAATATATTTAGTTGGGTAAGGGGAGTGTTTTTACTGGATATTGCTGAAGTAAGATGTATTGAAAAGTTTAGTTTAAATTTTCATGTTTAGACTCCAGATACAAATCTGAAATGTTTAGCAAAAAAACAGAATGTGATAAAGAAATACTTTTCAAAATTACCTACAGTAAATGTGAAGTTCCAATATGTTGTTAGATTCTTTTTCTCCAGGCTCCAGACATAGGACATCAGTCTGCATCACTATGCATGGGAGACACAACCATGTTTGCATAGCTTTACCTGCACAGGTCACACGTCTGAGACCTTGATTCAACCCTGAGGTTATTTGGGAAGTGGGCACCATGCCTAATTCATTTGTGTGTTACCAGTATTTTACACAGTACCTGACACGGAGTGGGCTTTAGGAATTAGTTAAGTCATTAATCAATGACTTCTTGGAAAATGTTTGGTCTACATGACAATCACAGGGAGATAATTTGCTTTGGGATCAAGCAAGTGTGGTTTTGGAATTGCTCTGTCTTTTACCGGCTTTGTGACTTTGGATGAAGCAAACTCTCTAAGCCCCAATTTCCCACCTGTCAAACGAGGGTGATAACAGCCTTGCAGGAGCAGTGCCAGAGCTGAAGGAAATAGTGCATGTGTGCTGACAGCTTTTGATGAATAATGAAGTACCCAAAGCTCAGCACCTTAAAACAATCAACAGTATTTCTCATGAACCCGAGGTCACTTCATCTAAGATCACCTGACTCATGAGTGGCAGGCTCTTTGCCGCGGTAACTTGGTTCTTCCCGCACAACTTCTTTAGCCGGCTTCCAGGGTCACCTTGGGCCCAAGTGAAGCAGGACTATGTGGAGCCAGATGTGGAAGCATTCTAGCCCTCTGTTTTCACCACCTTTATTATCATCTCATTTGCCCAAGTCAGTCCCATGACCAATCCCAGAATCACCGTGGGAGGGACGGCCCTAGGGGTACATAGAGGTCCTGCAATTACGGTGGCCACTGTGCAAGCAATCTAAATCCAACATACCAAGTGTTTAGCCTAGAGTCCAACACATAAAACATTGAATTTAGGTTAGCAATAATAATCATAGGACAACTTTTTTTTTAATATAAAAGCATTTAGTAAAGAAAACCTTCATCATCAATCATTAAATATAATTCCTATGAAACTTTCTTGGGATTCTTAGTTCCTCACTGCTCTGTCCAGAAGTGAGCTCCTTTATCAGGAATCCAGTGCTATTTTCCCCCACATGATTGATCATCGCTCCTTGGAGTAGGTGATGATACGCACATTTAAGCACAGAATCTAAGGTTGGTTCCCACATCAGTTCCTGAGCCAGGACTTGGAGGCAGATGCTTCACTTGGAAGGTGA
Organism: Xerus rutilus; assembly: GCA_028644305.1. Lineage (NCBI taxonomy): Eukaryota > Metazoa > Chordata > Mammalia > Rodentia > Sciuridae > Xerus > Xerus rutilus. The sequence goes on from CM053401.1 coordinate 174,046,217, forward strand.
AGCTGGGAAACAAGAGCAAGGCCGAGCAACGGAGAGAGGGCATAAACACCTCCAGAGCCACGAGTTTTCTGTGACATTATTGTGGCAAAAGCAGATGAACTCCTCGGGGACCTCTGAGAAGCATAAGTGACGCTTCCCACTGGTGTCTAACCAAAAGACGGGAGCCTGGAGAGCTTCCCCTCTGACTCCTGCCTCCCTTTGGTCGAGGGATGCTCATGGCAACAAGGGCTCGCTATTCCCCCGTGACCAGTCCTGGAGTCAGCAAGCGTTTTCTGGCCCTGCTGGTTCAGGGTCCAGGGAACTCACTGGTCAGCCCTAAACTTAATTGATAAGACGAGGGGAGCACATTTCAGGTGGAGACACTCTGTGGAGGTGAGCTGGAGTGCCAGCAACGGTGGCAGACGAAGCAGTGTGGACCAAGACAAGTGGTAAGGACGTCGGTTGCCTCTTTTACGAATGGTTAAAGAAATAAAGGCTAGAGGACTTGTTGACAGGGTCCTGCTGCTGGCTCCCGCACATCTCCTTTGACCTGGGAACAGCCACACGTGGCCCTTCTGGGGTCACGTGGTTTCAGCCACAATTTGATCCAAACAATGTTGTTTTATGCAAGACGTTCTTCACATTTCAGAGCCACGGTATATTTTAAATTTTACAGATCTTAATACCTGGGTCTTGTTTTGCTTTTCTCTTTGAACAGGTGTCTTTAAGAAACTCTCTCACACAAAGTACTGGCCCTCGGGTCACTCAGAAGCACCAGAAACACATGGAGAAACATGCCCCAGCTGTTCTTACTCCAACCTCTTCATGCTTAAGAATTCAGCGTGATTTTCTTTCCTGGCTTTCAGCAACAGCATCAGAGAAAAACAATCATCTCTTGGCACATTCTTCACCCAGACAGCCAATTAAAAGTGCTCTCTATTTATGTTTCCTTATGTTTGAGAAACACAATTTTAAGTGTAGGTACCATTGACATAGAAATGATACCCTGCTCAACCATCTTTTATGCAGGAGGAAACTCACAGTTTGAAGAATCCATACAGACTCTTTATGTTGCCCAAAAGAGAAAGAAAAGAAAAAAGAAAAAGAAATAAGCGACAAATGGGTTAAATTGGCAAAATCAAGCAGATACTGTGACATCTGAGCACCAAGTCAAAGATGGGGGCTCTAGAACGTCTCAGACACCTATGTCTTCTTCACAGCTTGTATGTGGTGGAACATGTTTTATTTCATAATTAATCACAGCTTAGTCACATAACTCTTAGGTGCCTACAACTTGTTTGGAAGCCAGTAGGAGCCAAGCTGGGGTGGGAAGGCTAGGAGAGTAAGCCTTTCATGACTGTTCTTGGGAATTAGCTGATAAATAATGTACGGAACATCCCACTGATTCAAGGAACACTGAGTTTGATCTTAGAAATTCACTTACAGAATTTTTGTAAACAAGTCTGAGATGATACCTGATATATTGCATGATTTTCCACGAATTTTATTTAATAAACATGCACACATAGGAGGTCTCATTCAGGCATATGTGTGTTGTGTTTTTTTTTTTTTCCTTCTATTTGACAAACCTATTTTTATTTCAAAGTAGCTTTAGCCAAAGAGAAGTGAAAAATATGCTTTCTGGTTGCTCTTGTGATTTGATCTGAAATAAAAATAATGACATTGCCTTGTTTTATGTAAATATGATTCTTAACAAAGTGAAATATACTTAGATTCAAACCCTCAGTATTATGATTTCAACATTTACATTATACACATGGAATCTTGTGATATTGATGGAAAGAAAAAGAACTAATGGAAAGAGATTTGAGAAAGCTGATATGAAATTCTGAGATGAAGCAAGCAGTCTACAGACAAGGACTGGATATGCCAGGGTGTGAATGGGGAATAGTTGGCTCTGATTAACATGTCAACAAGATGTCATTCAGGTATCCCCTGGGCTGCAACTGACAGGCCACTTACCACCATTACATCAGAATTGTTCAAAAGAGGAATCAGAGTTAAATGAGGCACTTTTACTTGGAAGTATATCTATAAGAACATAGGATGGAGAGGGCTTTGTGCACAGGGACAGAAAAAAGAGAATTAAATAAATGCATTTTAAACAGCAGCTATCACTATCAAAAATACAAAATCAATCCCTCTTGCTAATAACAGGAGGTGACTATTAAACACAAAATAATTAGTGAGTCAGGTGCTATAGTGGATGCCTGTAATCCTAGTGACTCAAGAGGTGGAAGCAGGAGGATCACAAGTTCAAGGTCAGCTGTGCACCTTAGTAAGACCCTGTCTCAAAATAAAATAAAAAGACTAGGGTTGTAGCCCAGTGGTACAGCATCCCTGAATTCAATGGATAGTGCTGCAAAAAAAAAAAAAAAAAGCCAATTGCCCTAGAAACTAATGTCCCTGAAGTTCTGAGGAAGAAACAGATTAAAGGAGTTTAAGGAGGCAGGAAAACTGGGCACCAAATGCACAGCAGCAAACAGATGGGGCCTTGACGGAACAGTTCCCCAGCAAAGGAGGAATGAAGGAAATAAAGACGGCTCCATCAGATTTTCAAACCTTTGGCCATTACCTCGGTGGTGGCATCCAGCAGTATTCCAGGGGACAAGGTGGTCTGATTATTCCACTGTACTAGTCAGCATGCTCAGATGGAGAGAAGAGAGACGAAGGGTGGTAAGGGTAAACATAAGATCTCAGAGCAGCTCTGTATTCTGCCTCATTCTTACTGAGTCTTGCTCCTCCCTAACATAGGGTTAGCAGCATTAGCAAAGTAATAAAGCAACATCACCAGGTTGAGATGTTCTTCTAGCATAATGGAGATGTGGACACAAATTAAAAGGAGAGAAATTCCTTCCAATGTTGCCCAATTTTATTCTTTCTATGCCCATATACCATCATCATCCATAAGAACTCTGCACTTGGGAATCCGTAACAAAACTGTCCAGACGTAACAAGATCCCAAAAACCACAGGAACAAGCTAGCAGCTGGAAACATCAGTTTGAGTTCGCATTCTCCACAAATCACAAGTAAAGGTTAAATATAAGTAAATTTGAATAATATTCTTCATAAATGTGGGGTATAAATATTGCTATCGATAGTTATAAAATGCAGCTTCTTCTTGAACATACATGGGTCATTTCCAAACATTGACAAGTAAAATTTCAGTTTGAAATTCCAAAGAATAGAAATAACACATAAAAAGCTGCCCCCAGTTCCTGACAACAATGTAGTACACCTAGAGACACAGCAAATGAAGAAATCAAATCTCCCAACCACTAGAATCTAAAAGAAAATATTTTCTACTGAATAACTCTTGAGCCACAGAAAAAATCAGAAGTACAACTGCTGAATCATTAAAGCACAGGGATTGTGAGTTCTGTATAAAGAGTATGGTCACAGAAAATAATTGGCTCAAAGGAAAACCAGAATCATAAATGTGTTCCTTACCAAAACCAGAAAGAATGAAAATGGTAAAATAGTGTATTCAGCACAAAAATGTAAGGAGAAAAAAATCTAAGGAAAGCAGAACAGAATTAATAAATGTAAAAGCATAAATCAATTCATTGGGAAAGAGAAAACTAAAGTGAAGTACCTGTAACCATTGGAAAGAAGGAAAATAGAGTCAGTTTATATGAAAATATACATTAATTAATATATTGGAACATAAAAAACTGATACACAAAATAATTGGTTCTTTGAATGAAAATAGATAAGTTCTTTTATTACTAAAAAGAACACATTAATATACAAACTTGTGAATGTGAAAAATGGAACTGATTAAAATAATTCTGAAGAGAATATTTGCTCAAATCTATTCTAATAAATTTAAGAATAGAATAGGCCATTTTCTATAAATATAAAAGTACCATACTGCAAATTGTCTCAACGAAAGATGGAATACATAAGTAGACCCAAAACTGAGGAAGAAATTGAGAAAGTTGTCAAAGATCTACTTCTCAATAAAGTTCCAGACAATTTCATGCATGAATTCATTCAAACCTTCTAGAAACAGATAATTCATGAGCTTTTTAAATTTTCCAAAGGCATAAAGTTAGAATTAATGCTTCCCAAAGCTTTTTACAAAGCTACAGTAGCGTCAAGACCTGAGTTTGACAAGAACAGCACTGAGGATGGACCTGTAAACCAAACCCACCGGCATGGATGAAAAACTCACAGAGTACCAACAAATAGAATCCACATTGCATTAAAAAAAATCATACATTGAACTAAGTGGATTTGAGTTCAGATATTCAAGAACAATCCAATATTAGAAATGTATCATTCTAATTCAGCATATAAATAAGCAGAAAAGAAACTAATAAAGTGATATGATTTTATCAATAAAGGCCTAAAGCTTATCTGATAGAATCCAGCATCCAATTTTACATCCGTTAACATATAAATGTGTTGTAATATATGTCATTTATTATAAGGTAGCTAGACCTGCTAAAATTTTAATATGACACATACGAATAAAATTCTCAATCATTGAATGAATGAATCATGATGATGTGTGTACCAAGAGACTTCAATGTTGACAGGAAAGAGTCACTTTTTTCCTGGACAGAAAATAGTAGTCTGAACAAAAGAGTGGGGGTTTCAAAAATTTGCAAACACAGGTTGTAAATAGTGTTCAGCCAGGTACTAGCTATGTAATCATGACCAACTATATAATCTGCACAAGTCTCAGGGTTTTATAAAAGTCACAGGAGGTCACAAAACACATCTTGCCAGGTCATTATAATGATTATGAATAACAAATACAAAAAGCACTTGGTACACAGTAGGTGCTCCATAAATGTTCTCTTGGGTGTCCTTGTTGCTAGCTGTGGTATAATAATTTGCACAATTTGCATCTGAATCTGAGTTTACAAAAGAAGTATTTTCTCCTCCACCACATCTATTCAAGGAGAATACATAGCAGGTTAAAAATTATTTTCCATTATAAAATAATTCTTGCTTATTTGGAAAAAATGAAAAATACACAATATAGAATTCAAGTTTCTCATAAATCTCCCTCACGATTTTTTTTTTAAGCCCAGGGGCATCTGAGCCACATACATCCCCAGCTATTTATTTATTTATTTATTTATTTATTTACTTACTTACTTATTTATTGTATTTTGAGACAGGGTCTTACTAAATCGCTTAGGCCTCACTAGGTTTCTGAGCCTGGGCTTGACTTGCAATTCTCCTGTCTCAGCCTTCCAAGCTCCTGGGATTACAGGCACGCACCATTGCACCTGGCTCATAATTTATTTTTAACACATAAATTTTTATGCCTAGATTCAGATTTGGAACTGTACCCTTTAAGTATATTTTAAAAACAAATTTTAAAATCTTCAATAGAAAAATACTTAATTTGAAAACTTCATTTCATGCATTATTTTATGGTAACCTGTCTACTTTACAGCAACTCACTGTGTCTTTGATCTGCTCCACAGACATACAACACAGACCACAGGCTGTCTGCATCTGTAACCTGTCACTGGTCATAGCCAAGAATTGGCTCCCTTCCCCTTGTGCTCACGAATGAGCCAGAAGTGGATGCTTCTTGGTGGTAGCTCAGCCCTAAACCTTTTCTAATAGAAAGGACCACAAATGTCAGTAGACAGAATGACATCCTGTCAGGTGTCCCGGAGGGAAAACGTCATCATTGTTCAGTGTCACCAACGGTGAAGTGGAAGGTGGATGGTTTTCATTAATTTGATCAACACAGACAAGGCAAATTCACATTTGAGTTTCCTCAATAGCAAATAACAAAAAAAAGTCATTGTCTCACCTTGAACCTTAAATTATCCTGTTGAACTGATCACATCAATATTCCAGTTCCCATGGTGTTGATGGAAACCTCAGCGCCCTGATAATACCTGGCAGCTGTTTCCAGTTCAAGTTTTGAACGTGACTTTTGGTTAAAGTTCACTGCAATTAAACACAAGTCATTGTTCAGAAAGCCCATTATTGTCCTTGCTTAGCTGCCTAATTTCCGTCTATTAACATGTTCTTAAGGCTGTAGCAAACTCTTTTTTCCAAGCTAATTTAGGAAACACATTTTTACAAAGAACGGTTAATTTTAAAAGCATCGTTCCAATGTTGACCTTCAGTTATTCTTTAATATCCAACCTAATCATAGGGTCTGAGGCCACCAGCAGATCAATCTTTAACCAAACCTGTATATTTGAAGTCTAAAACTTCTCCCTAAGCCCAATCTCATTATCTGGTGGGAAAATGTTGAGAAAGACAACAGCTGTAAGATGTTTCTTATTTCCTTTCCAACTTCTCTATCCCCATTTATAATCTTTTCATTTATTAGGTCATGTCCTGGAGAATCAGACATAATTGCACGAACCTTAACAAATAAGGGGAGGAATTTGTCATATCCTATTTTTGTCAACTTTGTTTTGAAAGCTTTCCATGTGTAGCATCTTTTATTAAATGACTTCATACATCTGTGCTCCACAAAAGGCAAAGAAGACATGTGTATGCTGTCCGCTCTGTCTAGGGGTGCCATTTGGAGAATCAACCTCAATTAAATCTAATTACATTCCCTTTCAACTAGAGAAGCATGAAGAGGGCCCACAAACTTCATCTTAATTGTAAGTCAATTACATTGTCAAAGCGCAGAAAAAATACTAAATGAGTATGACAGAGGCATCGTACAGGCACCGCACATTGTCACGCAGAGAGGCACAGGGTGGGTTGTTCCTTCTACGTGCATTCACACCTTACCCAAAGCATTGTCCCCATAACTTGGAGTAATGCCAGCGTTCCCAGTGGGAACAGTCTGACACTGGAGGACATCGTGGCCCAGGGGAGTGAAGGATGGAGCACATGTATCACAGTCGTTCTGGGGAACAGATTTTCTTAATCTTAGGTAACCTGCCTGATCTGTGATTTCAGCACAATGCATACACTTCATTCTTTTCATGGGTTTATGGAAACATAACTCCCCTAATAATCCCATTGGAATGTGATGCTGCAGTTGGCCAGGCTCAAGTCAGCTCCACCCCAAAGTACCAAGACCCAGGGTAAACGGACAGGGTCTCCAAGGAATAACACTGTCCCCAGAGAAAAAGCAAAGGGTACCAGGTAGAACAAGCAGCAATTCCCTCGTCACATATCTTCTAAAATCACTTCTTTAACTGAAACACCTTGGCTGAGATTTCAGTTCCTGGACTCCATCTCCACCCTATTCCCAAAGCCTTAGTTGTGTCTGGTATGTTACAGGGTCTTTCAGAAATGGTCCTCATGACCATTGCTCAGATATAGTCAAGGACCTATTTGGATAAGTTCCATGCTTTCTTTTCATTCTTTTCCTACAGTAATCCACGTGAAAATGTTTTATTCATTCTTAACATTAAAAACCGTTATGATTCCTCTGTGAAGTATTAGTTTTATTTTCTAGATCTTGAGACTTACGTAACAAGTCATGTTTTCCTAATTTTTTAATTTTAATTCTAAGAGCACAACCTTGACAAGCAAATGTACAGGAAATAGGAAACTTACATATGCCATTTAAAAAATTATCATCATTATTACACAAATGTATTTATTTTTTCTTTACTCTAGATGTGAAATTTCAATTAGTTCAGTGGATTTTATACTTTTTCATAAGGTTTAAAAATGTTTTCTGGGATAAAAGTATCCAGAGTAACAAACTCAGTAGTTTACAGCAGCCAAACAAGTAATGAAATGTGTAAGAACCCCATGCAGGTGGAGAAGCTCATGTGAGCCTTTCTTTTTGTTGATTTTTATTTATTTTTATTAGAGCATTATAGTTACACTCAGTAGCTGGGTTTGTCCCAACATCATCATACATGCATGGAATCTGACCCAGTCCATTTTCCTCCTCTCCCCCACTGATCCTCCCCTCCCTCACCTGGTCACCCCCCATTGATGGGTGCTGTCCACAAACCTCTAGATGAATTCCCTGTGGTGTATGTGTACAGGCACACATCATGGGAACCTCTTTTTAAAGGGACATTCTTCAAGTTCAGCCAAGTGGTGTCACATTGAAAAGTGAGACCCGTATGGCTAGAAGCCAGAGAGACCCTGGTAACTCCATATTGGGTCACAGATGCGTACAACACTCCTGGAAAAAAGACATGTATCACCTTCCTTAAGTTAAATCTAGTCTTCATTTTTTGTCTTTATTAAAAGCATAACAAATTCAAAATGTATTATTTATTATATCAAAGAAGGAATGGGCGGGCAGGATCTTAGTTCGTGGAGGGGAGGTGCGTTCACAGTACCTGGCAGGGAACAGGATGCCAGCCGGGGTGGGGACAGAGCCCAGGCTTGCTGAGGGGATGCCAGCCCTGGTTCAGCCGCCATGACCTTCCTCTGCCAGCTCGCTGCCACAGAACCCTGGACAGGTCTCCAGCTGAGAAATGATCCCACCTGCACCTGCTTCCGCTTGGCACTGGGGCCAAACTCAGCTGTGTGGAAGGTGAAACATCGGGGAACTGATGGGAACAGTATCCCAGCTTTCCTCATCCACGACAGAAGGATTTCCTAAACAGGACAGGGACTCCTGTACCCAGCATGCACAGGCAAAGGGGACAGTACACACTAATCACCTGGAGAGCAATATCCAGTTAACAGTTTATTCTCTTTCTCTCTCTTACACACACACACACACACACACACACACACACACACACACACACACACAGACTTACATTAACTAAGTTCTTTTTCTTTTAAAATATCCAATTTACCATGATTTAAATAAAGAGGAAATAAAATCAGTTTATCTTTGGGATTACTAGTTATTCATTAGTATTGAGGTCCTGTCTTTGAAAGGTACATGGGTCATAAAAATAATAATAATACACCTCTTCTTTAGGTATTTAAAAAAATTTAACAATCTCTCTGTGGGAGATCAAAATAAAAATTTCTAGCCAATGAAGCAAAAACTTATGGCCACCCTTAAAGGAACTAACCCTCAACTCTTAACAACCCCAGTGGGTGGTATCAAAACTAGCTCAACCTTATTAAGTTAGCAAGTATCCCCAGGAGGTCAAAAGGGCCAGGAGGAACTGCTGCCCAAGCCACATTCAGACTCACTAAACTTTTGGAGATGAGGTCCCCTAGCCCTGCTTGGAATTTGTTAAATATTACCCAGGGGCTTGCAGGATTAAGAACCTCTGCTTTGATCCCAAGAAGAATTGACCCCATATAAAAGTAAAAGAAAGATACTCCTTTTGAGAAGGCCACAAGCAATGTCTTTTAAAAACTATCCCAATGGCATGAAATTAGGGCCATTTATTTAATGCAGGAAGAGGGGCTGGTGGGCTTGTGCTTCCACAAGACAGGCTGCTGGTGAGCACTGACATGGAAATGGTAACAACAGCAGTGCTGGTAGCCAGCCCAGCAGGGGAAGGCAGGGACTGGCTCCCAGGGCCTGCTGCAGGGAAGAACAGTTGCAGGCACGAAGGCCACGAAGGCCACATAGCTGCCAGTCCTGAAGGAAATTGTTGTCTACAAGCAGATCCACGGATGGAGGGTCTCTGATGACCACCATGCAACGGTGACCTGCTCCAATACAGCAGAGAATCTGTCTCTGTGAGAATGGGGCAAGGGACAGGTGAATGGGTGGAGGACCACATCAAAAAGGAACCACCAGCACTTTGAGAGGCTGAGACAGGAGAATCATGAGTTCAAAACCAGCCTCAGCAAGGGCGAGGCACTAAGCAACTCAGTGAGACCCTGTCTCTACATAAAACACAAAATAGGGCTGGGAATGTGGCTTAGTGGTGGAGTGCCCCTGAGTTCAATCCCCGGTACCAAAAAAAAAAAAAAGAACTAAAGCAGCTGCTTTCGATGCATGACCTATAGATCTATAGATGAGGAAAGAAGCCCAAGACCCATCAGGAAATCGTGCAGTCAAATCCATGTTTATAGGGCATCACAGTGTGATGTGCTTTGCTATCACGCTCATACTTGCACTGATGCTGAAAAAGCAGTAGATCTCTGCAGAGGCGGCGAGTCAGGGCCCTGGGCCAAACTGCACTGGTAGCTGCTATATCCTTCACCTCCAAGCCCTTGAGGCTAATTAAATATCTGCCCGTGTCTGATATTGACAGATCTCTATTTGGTCCTCATCACTATTTCCTGACACACAGTTGCTAAAATCCTTGCGATCTCTGGAATTACAGGCGTGTATGTTATGTGCCAAAAAGGTGAGTGGGGGCTGGTGGCCTCTAGGTAACTTCACCCTGGAGGCTGGTCACAAGAATGACCACAGCACGATTAAGGGTTGGTTCTTCCAGCCACAAAGGGGAAAAGGGCTGAAGGTTGAGTTGGCATCGTTCTTATACATGTATTTTTAAAGCAAGATTTATCTCCCTAATGCAAATGGAAAACCAGGAACAATTATCTTAAATAAAATTTATGAAATAAACACACACAATTAAAATAGATACCTATTTTAAGTCTATCAATATCATACCTGCAATCATTGACCTTCTATCTGAATCATGTCTAGTGCTCTTCGAGTGTGTCTCTGATTAATTTTAATATCTTCTACATTGTTCAAAAACTGATGGATATCCTTAATATGAATTTTGTTTTTACACTAAGAAATTGTCATTGAGATTTTTGGTGAATGTATTTGGTCTTGGGACCGGATAGTTGTAAACAAGTAGCGCCCAGCTCCTCCCCGTGCATGCCCTCTCCCTCACTACAGTCTACTCTTTGCTACAGTCAGGCTGACCTCGCTAGAGATTATAGTAGTACAGAACTCAAGTTCTGCTTATATCTCTAACCAATAGACTCAATTCTGAGCTTACTCCTACCTCGGGCCCCTTGCATGTGCTGTTGGCTCTATCTAGAGAGCTATTGCAGGGATCTTCTCTGAATGGTCCCTTTTTATTATTTACATGCTGTCTTCAGATCACCCAGTCTCAGGAACCACTCCTTCCGGAATGCAGTAACTCTGTGACATCATCGTTTTTTTAAAAAAATATCTAGTTTTTTTTCAATTAAATTTTTAAATTATCTTGTTTCCTTATTTTCTCTGCCTCCAGCATTATCTTTCAGTTATCACTTGTGGAAGACTGGTTGCATAAATGGCCCACTTATGCCCCATTTTGTATCCATAATCCTTCCAAACTGGTTTTGCACCTCCTCCCTAAAGAGTTGAAGTCTAGTCTCTCACTCCTTAAACTGAGGCTGCACTTGAACTTGATTTAGCTGATAGAATATAGAAGAAGTGATGGTGGATGAGTTCACAGCAGAGCATCAAGGACTTTTCACTCTCTACCTCTTAGGACTTTACCAGGACCCAAAACTCTGGCTAAGTGAATTTGAAAGACCATAGGAGAGAAGAGAACCTGACTATGCCAAGCAAGTCCATTTCTGAAGTCAAAACCCAATCTCAAAATCCTGGGAGACCAGCCGAGACTTGTGAGCTGCGCCCCCATCTGCAGGGGACGACTGGCTGGCTTGTGAATGAGCAATGACAGATGCTGACTGTTATTGTTGATGATAATTCCCAGAAGTCATTCATCAATAGATAACAGACCCATCACTCGATCCCAAGACCCTAGAGAGGTACATGATGGGTAGGAAAAACATTTTGATAAAAAGTAGTTGGTGAATGTGCAGAAAAGGAAAAAATGAACTGAAAAGATAACTCCTTTATACACTAGCCCAATTACATTTTCCCAACTTAGTCTAGAACTAACTTAAACAATATAATAAGTTTGCTCATGCAATTAATTTAGTTCTTCTGGGCATCCACACCAATTACTGGAAAAGACAAAAACCAACATTAGAATAGACATTGCTACTAAATAAAAGGTATTCAAATATTTATATCTACTCTTTCCCTCTCTGCAGAGTCTATAAATACAGCAGCCCAGACAAGCTTTATGGGTGTGAGCTGAAGCAGATTGTAGCCAGGAGACAATCGCCACCTTCCACTCTCCTTTGAGCCACTGCTTGCTCAAACAGAATGAAGATTCCTCTGTTTTGTTTCTACCTAATCACTTATTGTAATGCCAAAGGGAAGGAAATAAATCTTGGAAACTTTGACCAAATCAGTTTAGTTTGTCCATTATCACAGTGGGAGAGGCGAGCATGGGGTTTCCATTTTTAAGGATAATCTTTCTTAAAGTGTGCACAATGACTAGCTCAGTCTAAATAATGTTAAGAACATTGAATGTTTTTAAAAGGATTCAGGGCTGCACTGATTTCTGCCTTTATATCACAAAGTCTATTTGTTGCCAGGCTTCATTTTCTCTCTGCAGTTGCAAAGGAACTGAAACTCTGCAAATTGTAGATGCATGCATTGGTTGATGGAGAGAAATGTCTGGCTTTGAAGCCATATAAATGAAGTTTATTGTTTAAAGATTCCTTGTTGTGTTGGGAAAAAAATTAAACAAGATTATCTATCTGCTTTGAATGTAATTATTATTTTAATTAATTTCAGTTCAGAAGCCACCATTATTCAGTGAAAATACTGGACTTTTACATATAATTGGATATTCACTGTTATGGTTTGGATCTGGAATTATCCCCCCAGAAAGCTTATGTGTTAAGAGCATGATCCCCAATGTAGCACAGTTCAGAGGTAGGGCTTTTGGAAAAGATTGGATAATAAAGTCTGGAACCTCATCAGTAAATTAATCCATTTGATGGATTAGTAATTTCAGTGGACTATTGGGTAGTAACAGTAGGCAGAGGGGCAGGGCTAGAGGACTTAGGTCACTGGGGATGTGCCTTTGGGGACTATATCTTGTCCCTGGCTTCTCCCTCCCCCTCTCTCTCTCTTCTTCCAAGCTGCCCTGAGCTGAGCAGCTTTTCTTCACCAGGCCTTTCCACCATGATGTTCTGCTACACCTCAGGGAATCAGAAACCATAGACACAATTTCTGCAATTATGAACCCCAAATAAACTTTTTCTTCTCGCAAGTGTTCTTATAAAAGTATTTTGATCATACCAACAAAAAGCTAACTAACATATTTACACCAAAGGATGGTTTATGCCAACAATCTTCAGATATTTACCTCTGTGTCACAGATTCTTTTTCCTTCCCTCTTTCCTCTCTACCTACCACTCTCTCCCATGGGTTCATTTCTCTTTTCCTATCTGTTTGCCTCCTTTGTGCTTCTTTCTCCTTCTTCTCCTCCTCCTTCTTCCATTTTTCCTCCCATTCTTTCTGCTCCCTTCTTTCCTTCTTGCTCACTTTTTCTTTCTCCTTTTTTGTTATCTCTCTCTCCTTTCTCTTCTCCTCCTCCTTTGTTCTTTCATCTTCTTCCCTCTTTCCTTCCTTCTCCCCCACTTCCTCCCTTATCTCACTCACTCCCATTCCATCAGCAGCTGCTAGTAGGAGAGTATGACCCAGTATTCCTGTTAGCTCATTCTCTTGGGTAATTCCCAGCATAGGTCCAAAGTCTCATTTATTCTTGTTCTTAAGCTGTATGTAATAGATGACAAATAGACATTTTGATGTGGCCTAAATCACTCTAATTTTAACTTTTGAAGTATAAATTGAATTGTCCTTTTCATTTTCTAGAAGTCAAGGGAAAAAATTCATTTTTGGACCTTTTTTCCCAATTATTCAACTTTCACATTTTAGATATTTAATTTGACAGTTTCAGGTTAATTAAAAATAGGTTTCTGTAGGTATTTTGATATTATGCTTCTGAAATACATTAGAACCTATCTTTGTTAGTCTTATGAAATTCCAATTGGACAATAAATATTATCATTTGATCAATTTGTGATACATAGTTTTTATTGGTATCATTTACATTACTCAAGGATTTCACCTGAATTGTCACAGCAGTTAAATTTGACCTGTTTCATCAATTTTATCAGCTGATTAATTATATCATTTAATCACTGCTGCATTTTTCTACATAACTAACCTCTGAGTTTTATGTCATTGGCAGTCCAAAATTAATCTACATTTCTAATAAAAGAATGGGAAAGAGCAAAATTCACATACTTGTTCAAATAGATTTTAAATCAAGATGATAAAATTCAAAGCAATTATATCTTGACTCACCAGGTTTAAAAGTCGCTGTGAATTATAATTCCATGCTGGTGTTGACATGCATGTTGTGAAATATTTACACTTACACATGGCTATAAACAGAGTTTGTTTTCAGTCTTTTGTAAGGTAATTTGACAACACATTTTATAATAGTTTTAGAAACATTAAAAAAATCATTATTAATGATAAGTATTCAAAAACTCAATCATTCATAATAAGGAAATAAATGCTTTCATTTGAAAAAATTAGAAATATACCTTGGGATGACACCATCCATGAGGGTGTTTTATCATCACCAAAAACTGAAATGACAGAGCGTGGTGGTACACATCCGCAATCCCATTGGTTCAGGAGGCTAACGCAAGAGGACTGTAGGTTCAAGGCCAGCCATAGCAACTTAGCAAGGCCCTAAGGAATTCAGTAAGATGCTGTCTCAAAATAAAAATAAAAAGGGTTGGGGATGTAGATCAGTGGGTAGATTGCCCTTGGGTGAAATCTCTAGTATACACCTTGCCAAAAAAAAAAAAAAAAAAAACAAAACTCATTGAAATAAACCTAAATGTCCAGCAATAAATTACAGAAACATAAAATTGATGCAATTTTGCATAGACATTAAAAATAAAAATTGTGATGATTAGGTAAGGACATAATGATCCAATAATAAAATATCTTGCTATGTTATCACTAAGTTAATATTATTAAGAATCATAAAACTCTTTTTTCCAAGATGTGCTCATTGAGAAGGAGTCAAACGCTGTGCTAAGATGAGGGCGTTCTGGCAGATAGCACTGAAAGGGATCAGGATTCAGGCCCTGCACCCTCCCACCTGCAGGAGCAGCTCCAGCCTCCCCCAAGGAGCTGCTCTTTCCTTTCTCATGGTATTTAATTTGTTTCAGTCAGTTCCATTTTCCCCTTAAAAATGTGGATGAAAGTAACCACCCTATGCAAGGCTTCTTTGACTATTCAATATACACCATGTTTGTTATACATTTGTTGTACATTGTTAATATTTGTTAACATTGTATAACATTTGTATTTGTTATGCAATGTATAACGCCATTTGTTATACATTGCCAATGTGAGGCTGAGTGGGTTCCTTTGCTAATGTAATCATAACCAAGTGTCCCTGACTGTGCTCAAGCCACAGGAATGTATCATCCCACAGTTCTAGGGGCGGGAAGCCCAAGATCAAGGTGTCGGCAGGGCTGATTCCTTCTGAGGACTGCAAGGGGGAATCTCTTTCATTAATGTTCTGTGGCCATTGAGACATCCCCCGATCTCTGCCTTTATGGCCACGTGACATTCCCTCTGGATGCACATCTGTCCCTAGATTTCCTCTTTTTATAACACCTGCCAGATTGGAGGAGGCCCACCCTAACGACTTCATTTTATCTAGATTACTTCTGTGAAGACCCTGAATTCAAATACGGTCACCTTCTGTGTGCTGGAGATCGAGACTCCAACATGTGGGTTTCAGGGAGACGTGACTTCACTATGGCATCAGCTTCCACTGCTGCTGCCCACATTGCCAGCAGTGATGGTCCTATCATATCACGAGGGCACGTCCAGCACGACCTGCCATGTCAGCTCACCAAACAGATGACAGCAGCTGATCTGTGGGTGCTGAGGGGACTCTCAGTGGTCAGGTAGTTTTCTGTTTGTCTTGACTTTTTTCCTTTCCTTTTATTTTTCTTTATTCCTAGAATTCCCATCCAGTTCTCTGTAATTTATGGTATTTAAAAGGGTGAGGGGTCTGGAATGTCTCTTAAATAAAAGCAATTGTGACTTGCCCAAGATGAACTTCCCACACTTCCCATTGGCTTCCATGTTGAGGATTTATGCAGTGTGTTCACATTTCTCTCATTTCTCCTGACTGCTGTGTAGTGGTTATGATGTATGTATTACCTCCTGCAGATTCCTTATAGATAAAAGGTCCTCAGGCCAAGTGACAAAATCTTTGACTTTCTTAGAGGTTTATTTTTTAAAGTCTTATTAAATATTTATTTTCTTCCAGGTAATTTGGCTACTGGATTTCTTCTCAGTGTGTCTTGATTCTTGCATTAAAGAGCCGATGTTTTGTTTTTTAAAGAAATTATATTGAATTGTGCAGTTTTCAAATTAAAAAAGGAAAAATAATAAAAGTAAGCATCAACTTGGGCTACTTGATGAGGCATCTGAAAAAAAATCTAATAGATTATCTAGCTACGGTTGAAATGCCATGTGAATTGACATTTAGAACTGTGTTCATGGGGAATATTTAATTTTAAGTTAGAAAAGCCCAGCTAAAACAGATCAAACTATAGGGAAGATCTCAGTTCATGAAACAGAAAACTCCAAGATAGGTCTCTTCAGGTGAAATTTGATCCAGCAACTCAAGTCACACTATCAATTATTTCTCTCTTCATCCTCTGTTCCACTTTCTGAATCTGGACTCCATTCTCATGTGGAGTCCTTTTTAGAAATCACACAACATCCCCTTATAAGGACTAAATAGCAGAGTAGGATCAAAGATCACGTCTTTATTCCACACACCCAAGAGACAGAAAGACTTGCTATTCAATTCTGCAGAAAAGAGGCAATATCTCCTCCTCAAATATTTCTCAGCTTGGTTTGCACATCGAATTCTGAAGTACTGGGGGCAAATTAAGGTCACCAGCCTGCAGGAGCCACATGGTTGGCATGATCTAAAGGACTCTTTGCAAAGGAAATTCAGGGTCTTGTTGGAGGGCATGGGATGTTACTGTCAAATAGAAAACAACAGATGTCCACTTCCACTATATAATTAATAGTGGAAATAATTATTTTAAATAACCCTAGCCTCATGTGTTACAGAAAAGTGCTCTAGACATCTGCCTGTTCAGCGAGAATAGCTGTTTTACATAGTTCTTTAAAACAAGATTTCCGTTGTAGGGTACGACATAACCCACAAGCCAGTGACTCCTTCTCCTGGGAGGTATTTCCCTCATACCTCAGGCAAGCTGGCCTGGTAGGGAGCTCTGCACAGCCAGACAACACAGCATGAGCATGCGCTGGATGTGAGTGGCTGGACCAGGGATAGATACTTGAGCCAAGCTGAGGTGTCAGGTTCTCCAGCCCAGGCATTTGGAAATGGTGGAAGGGATGGGGTCAAGAGAGGAAAAAGGGAGGAAAAGGGAACCTATAAAGGAATCTAGGCCACTAATAATAAATAAAGGCATCCTCCAATAGAAACACAGTCCAGAGGAACAAATGAGTAATCCACAAAATTAAAACATGAAGAAATACTGTTTGCATTCATTAAGGTTCAGTCAGAGACACAAAACCAGCAGGACAGGTGTCCAGAGATTTTCTGCAGAGTTGGCTTGGGCGAGAGTGGAGTCTGGCGAGGGTAGCGTGGCCTGGCAGGCTCAAGTCCATGGGGCAGCTCTCAGGAGGGCGATATGGATTGGGCAGCCATCATGTTGCCAGGAGAACATTCCTCAGGAAGCCTCAGCCCCTCAGCCCACTCTGCACATCTTTCACCTGACTGAGCTGGGCCCACCATGTTATTTTAGGACAGCATCTCTTACTTAAAATCAACTGAGTATGACCTTTGTGGCACCTGTAAAGAACCTTCCCAACAACACACACCAACCACCATGATGCACAATCACACCAGTCATCAAGGAGGGAGCCCCAGAAGTCGTTTTGATCTAAACATCATAAACCAAAACTTGTCTTAAATACTAAATATTAAAAGAAGGCAAGTAGAAGACCTAAATACCAAGTAGGGACCAAAAACTTTTCTGGCTGACAACATGGCACAGTATCTCACAGACCCCAAAATCTGAGAGAAATTTCATATGCAAAGAAAATAGAGGATTAGTTAAATAAATTATTATTCAGCCATAAGGCAGAATGCCAAATATCCATTAAACATTGAGCTAAAGAACAATATTTCATGGCATGGAAAAGCATTCTCAGTATATCAAGTGAAAGAGCAAGTTAATAAATAACATACACATTCAATTTTGTGCAATAACGAAAAAAATGGAGCCAGTATATATATCAAACTTTAACAGTAATTATTTCTAGGTAATATCATCATGGATTTTTATTTGTGACTTTTAACAAATGAAAATGCACTGATTTTGAAGTTCGGTTAACTAAAGTTGGTGTCTATAATGATATTGGATAGTTAAGTAACATGATGATATAGAGAACCTTAAGTATATAATAGAGTCTATTTGAAAATTCACATGTATCTATCTGTTTAAACATTCAACCATTAATTCGCTCCAGAAATAAACCCTAACTTGTTATTCTCAGTCATCATCACTCATCTGTCTTGGGCAATGGAAATTAAATGAGGAGCAAAACCGACCCAGGACCTGCCCTCAAGGAGCTTAGCAGAGAAGAGGGAAAATAATCAGAGAATCAAAGAATCACATATCCAGTTACCATTCATAATAAGTGCACCGTGGAAAGAAGACAGTAGCAAGAAGGTGGCCACTTTTATACCAAAATGTTTGATTATCATATAATAAATACATAGCGCTTGTGTGTGTGATGTGCCTTGGCACCAGCATTAGCCTTTCAAATGAGGACCCCCAAACTTGGGGAATGAGATTCCAGAAATGTCTGAAAATACCGAACCTCTTCCAAAGAAATATCAAACCCATCTGACCCACTGCAAACGAAGCCTGGGCATCTAGCGGGGCTTCCCTAGGGCACACCTATAGACATGCGGAGATTTCCACTGCGTTCATATCACGCATCCAATTTCCCCTGGAATCTGAAAGATAAATCTGACAAGCTGTGGATAAACACTAGCTGAGACTCTATGGTTCCCGGGTATGCAGAGATGACATGACTTATTTTCTGTTATCATCAGGGCCCCTAGTAAGCAGCCTCTGCGGGGAGTCTGGATAGATCAACATGTCAGGCTGGAGGCTTGGTGATAACTCAGCCCAGGCGGAGTCAGAGCCCCTGTGCAGACAATCAGGAGAACGCAGCCGCACATAGATTTCCTTCAAACTACAGGAGAAGTGAGACAAGGAATAGGAGTTCTAACTCCCGGGGCCTCAAGAATCAGACCATGCGGCAGCAGACTCCCTGCTCAGATGGGCCAGTTACGAGGCCTCTCTGTAGAGGGGGGGTGCTCATCAGTGAAGCTTCTTTCAGAAGGTGTTAGAAATAAAATCCCCAAGAAAGATGTGTATTTGATTAGGAAAAACAAATCATGCGCTAGGGCGTTTCACTGGGCAGTGGCCAAAGTGATGGTTTCCGCTTTTCCTCCCAGATGCTTTTCCTTACGCAGTGGTAGCACAGGGAGGTATCACAGCCTTAGAATGAGAGAGGGAAAAATATATACCTCTTTTTTTTTTAACCAGGGAAAACCCATTGGTTCACAATCTCATTAATAATTAAGCAATGTTCCAGTCATTTGGTAGAATTTTCTATTCTCCACCTGCACTTCCAGGGTGACCCCCTAAGGTCCCATTGGCTGTATGTGCTTTGGGGTGCAAGCCCAGCATAAGATCTCTTAGAGTGTGGGTAGCCTCATTTAAGCAGGTGGACCTGTAAAAGGGGCTCCAGAGTCAAAGAGAGAAGGCAGAGCCACAGGAAAGAGCAGAATGGGCTGTCCAGCTGATGTTGAATTAGAACGCTTCCTGGCATGCAGTGGTCTGCATGGTAGGGGATGTTCAGAACTAAAAGCAGCAGTCCTACAACCACAATGAACTGAATTCTGCCAGTAGCCAGTGATCTTGGAAGAGGAGGGGGCCTAAAGCCTGGTGGTACCCTTCTGAGACCCTGAATAGAGGAAACAGCTAAACCAAACCAACCTCCCCACCAAGGGAAGGTGCCCCATCACACATTTGTGCTGTTCTAAGTCTTGAATCCTATGAGAATTTGTTATGCAGCAGTAGGAAATTAAGTTTTCATAATTCAATTAAGTGAATTATTCCTTTCGCAATGGTCACAACTATAATCATGATGAGTCTCAAGACTACAGATTGGAATACAGTATAAATGGAATACTTATCTGCACTAATCTAACTTTAAAAGTTGAAGACTTCACCCATGGGTGCGCTTCTGTGATACAGCACTTCCCTCTCATGCATGAGACCCTGGATTTGATCTCTGGCACCACACACACACACACACACACACAGAGACTAATATTAAAACTGAAATGACTTTCTTGAGGTGAATCTCACAACTAAAGACTAAGACTACTATAGAAGTTAGCTTCTAGTTAGTTATCTGAAAAACATTAAAGATAACTGACATTTATTGATCGCTTAGCTTTTGCAAACAACAAATATCATACATTATTCTTCACTATATATTTTTTATTTAACCTTCCCAATAATTGTATAAATTGGGAGATATTATGGTCCGTAATTTGTTGATAAGGAAACAAAAGTTTAGAAGTTTAGGAAAAAAGTTAAAGAAAGCTAAAGGAAGCTGTTCCAAGTGGTGGTGACCAGGTCTAAAAGCTGCACCTACTCTGCTGTTCCTGTTGATTAAATGCAGGTTTTGCCAGTGACCTCGAGTAACCAACCTCCCACCCTGCAAAGTGCGTAGGTCATCACAATGAATGCATCTTGCTTGGCTAAACAACAAATGCTGGCAATTCTTTATTTTTTTTTCCGTGCCTAGGATCCACATCTCTGATTTCCTGAAATGATTCTGCTTATGTTATCACTTTGCCACATGTTTACTTAGTTACCATTAAAAAGAAAGAAATAAAGAAAGAAAATAGAAAAGGAAAAAAGAGAGACAGAAACTCCAGCAGCTGGGGTGGGTATTGACAACTGGCAGAGCACATGGCCCACTCTCTGTTCTGCTTGCCTGGGCTGCAGTGGTTCAGCTGCTGGGCTCAGCCACGTTTTCTTGATTACCAGCTTTCCTACAAGACAGAGTCAGGCACTGTATCACTTTCCAACATCAATAAAGCAGGTCTAATTTTCCTAGGTTGATGAGGGCCTGATGGATCCGATGACCTTTTGTTGGAATGTCATTTACAAGTATGATTAAATTATTCTCCATGGCTGAGCTGATACCTACAGCTGATGTATCTTCCTCCAGAGGCAGCAGAAAAATCTACTGCTTTGCCCTCTCATATACTCCAAAGATCTTTTGTAGGCAGATTACAGATTTTCAGCTTTGGGTTTGAAAAGGTGACCCTGCAAATGATGACTTTTTTGTTCAAATCTGTTTTAGCTGATACCATTTTTCTCCAAACCGATTAACTATATCTATATGACTATACCCAAAAAGGCTATTTATTTATTTAATCTGTTAGGGGAAATGGGAAAAGTAAAAAGCATGCCAGTCAAATTTCTTGGACTATGTCTTCACGGGAAGGTAAGAAAAGTGACATTTTTGAGCATTTGCCTATTGATTATATGAAATGTTATATATATACACACACACACATACACACACATATATATGTGCATATATGTGTATATATATATATACATGCACATATATATATAATTTAATCTTAACAATAACATGTGAAACATAATATTTGAGCTTACTATGCATCAAATACCATCCAAATATCTGGAAATACAGCAAATTCTATCCTCATCACACTTATCTTTATATGAAGAAACTGAGGCAGAGAGAGATTACATAGTTTCCTCAGGTGTCCACATCTGGTGCCTATAACACAGTATGTGTTCCATAAACATTAAATGAACAAAGCAGACTCAGTTGACCAGATGTGGTGGCCCATGCCTGTAATCCCAGCAGCTTGGGAGATTGAGGCAGGAGGATGACAAGTTCAAGGACAGCCTCAGCAACTTAATGAGACCTTGTCTCAAAATAAAAATTAAAAAGGGCTAGGGATGTGGCTTAATGGTAAAGCACCCATGGGTTCAATCCCAGGTTCCAAAAACAAAAGGAGCAGACTCAGTTGATCCAAGGCTCTCTCTTTTCACATGTCAAGCTTTATTTTCTACCCTATGTAAGAGGGGGTGAAGAAAAGAAAGTTACAGTTCACACATTCAAAGGGAAGGGGAGGAGCGAGGGTTTGCTCTGGGAGAGGTTGACTTCTGACTGTTGCTGTCACTCTAACGTCACCAAGCACAGAGCTTCAGGTGCTGTCATAGACCAGACATCAGTAAATGACAAGCTGCTGATCAAAGCCTGCTCATTGCCAGTTTTTGTAAATAGTTTTATGGGAACAGGAAGTTCTTTTCCTTACACTTTGTCTATAGTGGTTTTCATATGCTAGTAGGAGGAACTACAGCAGAGATTAGAAGATCATCAAAGCCCTTTAGTTCTGCTGGACTCCTTGAAATTATTCGAATGATCTTAAGATACAGATGCTAACACTATTCCTGTTTTAGAGATGTCAAAATTCTTGCAGTTTTGAGGTATTTTTATTAATTATTATACCACTCCTATGGGCACATGAAGGCCTTTGGGGAGGTGAGAATAGTGGTCCAGTGGACAGGAAGGGAGGCCAGGGGTCTGCTACAGGGTTGACCATGGACAACCTCTTCCTCAACCCCACCTCTCTCAGTGTGGCTTGGAAACTCTACACTAAGAATCATCATGAACTTTATACAGTTCTGTGTCTTTGGTGGCAATCCTGACATGTGAATCTTGTGTTACACATTCCTTCAAAATTAGGAAGTAGTTCTCCATAGAAAAGAAATCCAGAATTTTGAGAATTTGACAATTTCTGGTTGCCTTAAATTTTTGTACTGTATATAAGACATTTTCCTTTGCCTGGAAGATGGGATAGCAGTTTACACAGAGTCCAAATATATTTCCACCTTTATTTTCTTGTTGCATACTGGAATTTCTGCAATTGTAAGTATTCATATTTTATGTCTACATTCTCTTTTATGATGCTTAAATGTCTTCTTTGAAATCTATAAACATTTACAAACTAGATTGTCTTCTGTGATAAATACAGAAGATGAAACAAATAAGGCTATAACAACTGATCTCCAGCCAGTAGCTGCCAGTTAGATATGTAAGCCCAGGAGCACCAGATTGCTTGTAATCTTTTAAAAATTTTAACTCAAATTTTTAATACATGTTTTGAGCCACACAAAATCTAACTACAGACGGATTTACATTGAAGGTCACAAGGTTCCTGTCATCACAGAATGCTAAGCTGCATTCCAACACAGGCTAGGGCTGCACAGTGGATTGCAGGCTCCAAGTGTGGATGTGATGCATTATCAGATGCAGAGCCAAAAAAACTTAGATGTCTACCACTATCGCTTTAATAAAGGGGGGGAGGGGCCATGTGGCTTTTCAACGAGTTGGAGTTCAGAGAGACGGAAAAAGAAGGGGTCCCTGGGTTAGACGATATGGAGTCTCTCTGGACGGTGGCGATCCACAGAGCCAATCTCCTCAGGCCCCGGGGTGTAGGTAAAAATCTGCTCTGCCCCAGCAAGTCACAGAGACACCCGGGACAAGAAGCAGGGACACCACCGGGGCGAGGAGCAGAAAAACACCATTTATTCTAGAAACAACAGAAGCTTAAATACACTGTTGGACCAATCAGATCCAAAGGTCACCAACAAAGGGGTGCATTCTGGCAAGAGCACAGTCTATTAGCATAGAATGGGGAAGGATGGGAGGGGTTGGAAAGTATGGAGAGTGTGCCTCCATACCACTTATAATAATTATTTCCAAAAAAACAAAGAAAGAAATTAACTTGAGAAATGTTCAATAATACAGAGAGATGCTGACTCCCTCAACTGGGCCCACCAATCCAAGTGCTGTATGTTCTATGATTCACTAGGGATCCTAAAAGAGACCGCAGGTCCCAAAATACAGGTCCTTAAGGAGCCAGGGAGACTAGACCCATGATGCAATTTACTGAAAATCTTGCATGCCCAGCCCAGTGAGTTTATGGAAAATATTTTATACTTTTAATTAAACTAACTCCTCCTCAGATGGGCAAGTGGCTTAAAAATATTCTTATGAAGACACAGTAAACTGAAGATAGTGTTAAGGGTAAAAACACGGGAGCACAAAAAGATAATAGAGGACATGGCTTTTGTCCAACTCTTTATAATCACTTGGTCTGCACTTCACAAAAAGATCTAATGAACAATGTTTTTCAAAAGTTTTCAATGTTTTTCAAAAGTATTATTGAAATGTTTTGCCTTGAAATATTAGACAGCCAGAGTTGTAGACATGTGCAAACATATACAACCAGGATACATTCTTGCACGTAGTAAGTAGTGTTGTAAGACACCCAAAACTTTATTTGGGGGCAAACAAGAGCAACTTTTAAAAATAGCAAGTCAGGTGGTCCAACCACCTTACTCATCACGACAGAGAAGCAGGCCCAGCACTAGCCCCGCATGGTGGTCCAGCTCCCCTTCTTGCCCCTGAACTCGTGCATCCCAGGGGAAATGACCCCAAGGTCCTCTTTGCTGCCCCAGCTCATCTTCCTCGGCCACTGGCAGAAATTCTGAACTGTCCCACAAGCTATGCACAGAAAAGCAGCAGAAATAACCTCCCAGAAGACATTTGAGTAATTCCACCCAACGCAAAGTACATCTGCAAAATACACCTGCTTCGTCCTAGAGAGAGAGCAGAAAACAAGACAATAACAAGCTCTTCAAACACTTCTGCCTTAAGATTTCTAACTTTGATGACATGTGAATATCAATACGGTGACACATTTCTTTATAAAAAGCACAACAAATTAGCTACAACTAGCTACAACTCCTAACTGAGAGGGCCCCTACTCTCACATGCTGCCTGTTAATGATTTCTGTGCAGTGACCGAATCTTTCCACCTTTTAACCCCCACTCAAATCAGCCAGTACCCTTCGTGCATTTCCAGCAGCGGTTATTCACACTGACTCACGTTTGACCAGGCTCTTGTTCATTGGTGTTTCTTTTGGGGGAATCCTCACCGGAATCTTTACTTTTTTATGGAAATAGGATGCAAATGCCATTACATTCATTATTTTAAAATATGCAGTTTAGCTGTTTGGGTATATAAGTATGACCACAATTTAATTCCAGAAAAAAATTGCATCACCGTAAAAAGAAACCAAGAATCCTTCAAAATGTACTCCCATTTCCTTTTCTCCTGGACCCTGGCAGCTCCTGATTTCCTTTTATCTCTGTGGATCTGCCTGTTCTGGACATTTCTCATGAAGGGGCTCATTCAGCACATTGCCTGGTGTGGTGACTCCCTTCACCTGCACCGTGTTTTCAAGGTCCGTCCAGCTTATGTGACCTAATCCATTCCTGCTTGTTGTCTGAGGATACTTCACTGTGTTGTGTTCACTATCTACACCACCTGTGTCCACGCATTCCACAGTTCACAGAGTTTAAGCCTCCCTCTTGTGCTTCCCCTACTGCTGAGCTGCGCTCAAACCCGTAAGAAAGCCTGGATGTGCACTCTTTCGGCACCAGAGGGACATTCAAACCAGGCAGGAACACTCACCCTGGCTGTACTCTGGCCATCAGAGAACTCCAGGGCTTCTGTTTTCTGAACCCTTTTCTGGCCTGCTTGAGAGATCTGATCTACTCACCCAGAAGCCTTGATTATATATGTAATAAATCTTTCCATACCCTCTTTATGACATACAGTGCTATTGGCTTTGATGACTGAACCAAACTGGGTGGTCGTCTATCTTGATCTTTGCAAGGTCACTATGACGTGGTTGTTATCTTTAAGGAGGGTCTTACAAAATGAAAGACCTCTCACCTGTATAGTCAGTATGTACAGGACCATGCTCCAGCCCAGGGCAGTCTTTAATGGAGTCTATTACTAATGATAATGTTTGCACTTATTAATATCTGAATGTATCAACATGTAGGCTGTGAACTGATTTTTTGGGTTTCCTTTTATTCTCTGATGTAGAAGGTGTTCAGCCTAGGAGGCATGGGGAGGAACGAGTCCATCCCTGAAGGTAGGATCGCTCCTTCCTTTATAGGAAGTGCAGATTAGAGTGAGGGTCAGAATTTCCTTATCCTGAAGAAGAGGAAATTAGTGTTTTCTGAAATTTTGAAGTTATATTTTAGTGAGCTTATGAGGAGCTCTGTGGAGGCTACAGGTAGAGAAAGTTATGGGTTTTATGTTGTGGAGATGTAAAAGAGTATGGAGGGGGCTGGGGTTATAGCTCAGGTAGAGTACTTGTCTAGCACATGTGAGGCACTGGGTTCGATTCTCAGCATCACATTAAAAAATGAATAAGAAAAACAGTATTGTGTCCATATACAACTAAAGATATTTTTAAAAATAAAAAATATGGAGCTGAAAGTTCTGGAAAACTAGGAGAGAGGGCAGACAAGAAGAAATAAATCCCAGGGGGCACTAAGCCGAAAGGGTGGAGTTACTTTGAGGCTGTTCTCAAGAAGATGCAGGGAAAGCTGAGAACGACTGAAGTGGAGGGGGATTACAGGTTTCCAAGACCCTTCCCTTCCAGAATCTTACTCTTCCTTGAAAGGGAGTGGACTCTATTTGCAAGAATCATCCAACTGGTTGACCCAGAAGCAAGACTCACCCCATGAAAGGTGCCTCACCACTGTCCCACTGCCAAGATAGCAGTATGGTCCAAAAGGATCACTGAATATACAAAACAGGGCTTAGGATGAAGTCCCCAATCATCATTCAAGAAATGAAGGAGCATATTGGTGCTCCCTGAGCTAGGAGAATGCAGAGCAGACACTGCTGTGAGAGCTCTCTATGAATAATTAAATCACCTCTTGTAAGGCACTGATATTCTTAGCATAGACATAGAGAGTTAGAGAAAAATGGTAGTTTTATTATAGCCCTGAAGAATATTATGAAAAGTGTAGTCGAAGAGGAGGGTGAGCGGAGTTTTCAGAGGAGCCGCTGTCATTAGCAAGGGCAGAGAGCTAGAGCGTGCTGAAGGGAACAGACCGTAATGAACTCAGCCTCTGATGAAAGTGCAGATGGAGAAGCAGAAAGAAAAGCAGGTGAGAGAAGGCAGGGGTCGAGAAAGCAAGAAGAGGAGTGTGGACTCAGTATGTCTGCCCAAAGGGAAACCTAACAGCTTACTACTGGCATTTGTATGTCTTTGTGGAATGACTACCATTCTTATAGTGCTCAGGTCGTTAGGTGTATTCCATGAAGGAAGGACACATTCATGTGCTAACTGGAAGAAGGCCACTGCTGAAAACTGTGCAGCATATGGGTTTTTGGGTTATTTGTTAGGTTGCCCAGACATTTATTTCATATCATACAGAGAAGTCTGGATTTTAACTACAAGAATAGACTTTGTTCAATTGGAAAGAAAGGCTTATGCAATACAAGTCATGGAAAGTACTGGAATTTGCTAGAAATGGGTTCATTGATCTCAAACAAAATGCAAAATTATGGAATCTGAATTTTTATTGATGGTATGGTAGGAAATCCTGAAGTCAAATCAGTTAATATAATTCTAGTGCATTTCAAAGTGATCAGTCAGTACAAGTCAGAGCAAATACAAAACTCTTCTATTGGGCTTTTTCCAACTCAGGGCTCATGAGAGTTCAAGAAGAAAAATCCAATGCAACTATACCAAATATAAGATCACAACAACAAAAAAAATAGAAATTGCATAAGGATAGGATCTGCCGTGAAGGCAAGTCCACAAACACCACTAAGGAGAATTATTACTGGCATATCATATATGATATTAAAACAGGAAGTATCCAAAAAGTATGTTCAAAATTATATTCCATTTGTGTGAAGTTCAGTTATACGCGGTTAAGACGTGAGGCAAGAATTCAGGATAGACCTCATTTGGGTATGGAGAGAGGCCAGTGAATTACACAACAGGGGCTTCTGAGATGCTGGGAACTTCCATATCTTGATAGAGGTGCTGGTTATTCAAGGGTATTTTTGTTTTAATTTGTGAAGATACATACTTACGATTTGTGCTACTTTCTATATGGTTGTTATACATGAATAAAATAGCTTATTTAAAAAATGGAATATGTACTAAAAGTCATTTTCGGATATATACAACTTTAAAACAAATTAGCTCTATAGGATTTACTCTGAAAGAACTATTCAAGGATGTGCCTAAAGGAATCTAAATTCAAAAGGAATACATTAGGTGCAAGAAACAGCAGTGAACAAGAAAGTATGTTTAACATCATTAGTCATGAGGGGAACACAAATCAAAGTCACACATTGACATCAAAGCCACTGCACACCCCCAAGGATACCTATAACAAAAGTGATGGCTTAGGTCAGGGAGGATGTGGAGAAATCAGGGGATGTGAAATGGCACTTACCAGGCATTTCTGTGAGTGTAAGCACACATGGATGCTAGGGAAACAGAGGAGTGAAGCTTAGAGTCGGCCACGGATCACATAGCAAAAACGGGAGCCAGAATCCTCATTGTGGACCATTTTTGACATTACTTGGTAGCTACCATTTGGCTTACTTACCACCAGGCTAAATTCCTTGTAGTTCACTCAAATATGCTTCCAGATCGACTGAATTACAGATTTTAATTTCTATGTAATGTCAGGAGGGAATTCTAAACAAATAAGCACTTTGTCAGAACATTAAACTCAATGACCTCACAGAAAGCACTAGGCTTTTGGAATGCTGAGCTCACCCTGGTGGAGTCCATCCAGACCACCCTGCAAGACCTGCCAGCTCCGTCTCAGTGATCTGAAATATGCCTCCTTCCATGATCAGACTTGCATCTCTGCTGCAAAGGGAGGTTCGTTCTGCCCAGCCACAGCTTCGTAAGCCTCACTTCTTTGGACAATGGTGTGTTTGCCCTGGCTGTTTGTGATCCCATTTCTTAGGTCCCTACCTGACCTATACTCTCCGCAATCCCCTCCCTCCCTTTAATTCCCCATCAGCACACTTTGGTTGAGCTGTGCCAATGCTTATTATCCTTTTGGGTATGAAACAGAGAAAGAAAAATCCATCAACTCCATTTTCTCCCCCCAAAAAAGAACAAACCCCAAACCCACACACCTTATACTTCCTCAATCTTGCCTTAATATATATATATATATATATATATATATATATATATATATTATATATATCTCCATACCCAATCTTGCCTTAATATATATATATATATATATATATATAACAGACTGTATCAGCTATCCACTATGTCCTTAGAAATTAACTAATTTAATAACAGAAGCTACCATCAATTTTATGGCCCTATGTAGACAGTACAGATGGATTTTAGAATCTAATGTAAATATTTATTGTGTGGGATTTATATATATACCCAAAGCAATGACGTGTGTGTAAGGTAGAGTCATGGCCCTAATTCTTAAATAATACATCTGTTGATTATTTTACCTCTTGACCCAAAAGCTGAAGTTAATTGCATTAATTATGAGCAAAATAACATGAATGATAACCTGACACTCACAACCAAATAAACACTGGGATGATCACACAATTTCCTCCAGTTCTTTGAAATTTTATCTGGTAGCCACACCTCTCTGAAAGGGTTGAGTAAACTTTTACATAGCTGGTAGTTTACCACTGAAAGAAAAGTACTTTATGTTTCCCAATGTAGACCCAAGATTAGATTATGTCAGCTGATAGGCTTTAAGAGGAAAAATAATAAAAAGAATTTTTCTGTCTCTTCACAATAGAAAAGTATTAGAGAAAAATTAATTTGGGGGCTTAAACACTTTGACTTAGAGTTCTCTGATTCTATCTCTAGTTCTAATTTAATCCAAGAATAAATTCTTAATAAATAATTTTAATTTCCAAAATTAAGAAGTAAGTTTCTTTAATTTTTCATGAATTTGCCAGTGGAACTTCAGTCTTCTCATCGAAAAACCCGTTCACATAAGAACCTTTCCCTTATTGTTGTTTGATTCTAGCAAGCAATCGGACTCTGCAGTTTCAAAACATTCTTTTATGCAAAACAAAAATATGTTATTCCTAATTGACAATGTCAGCTGTCAACCTATCAATGATTGACATATTTCATTTAATCAAATTCAAGAAAACATTTCCTGATGTTTAAAAATTGATACTGAACAGTACATACGATGTTAGCTCATTTGTTTCTTCAGAGGTGCTCTTGACAGCTCTGCTTAGGGATTTCACTTTGTCCATATCTCAGAATTCCATGTCTCTGTCCATTGACAATTTTAGAAATGGCTGCTAGAGGTTATCTCAGGGGAATAAAGTTAATAGAGACTCTCTCTCCATTTTTTCTTTCTGTATTGCTTAAGGAAGTCATAATCAAGTTTGCCAGGCATACATCACAGTCTACAAACTCAGGTGTGCAAGAAATCCATCCTCAGAGTGTGCCCTGTCTGTAAGGAGGTGAATCCTGTGCTGAAGCTGTGGTTTAGCATTTCCTTTTATTTGCCTTAGACACCCTTGTTCCCATCTGGCCTTTAGATTCCTGTCAGTAGAGCTGGGCTGCCTTGTACTCTGTCTGTGAGGTTCTTCATACCCTCTGGCTGTCCTTAAACCAAATCATTCTGCTTCCAGGCATGCAGGGGAACATTCCCTATATCTTCTTCTGTTATGGAAACTGTGTGAGACCAAACTGTTCAGAGACTATGGGATTCACAACCAAAGAAAAGTCAGGTGGTGAGAGCTGCTGGGAGATGCCCTGGAACTGATTATTATGAGAGAGAGACTGGGCTGGGGAGGCCACTTCAGAGGGGACGATCAAGGATGGCTGCTTGGAAGTGGTGCTGTTTGAGCTGAAGCGCCCACTGCAGTCTGCATCCTAGGACTGTGGAATTCACCACAGGATTGTGATTGGAGGATGTGATTAAGCTCCCTGAAGCACTGAAGAGCCTGTCTTGAAAAGGGCATGCGGAGGAGCTATAACCAGTGTCCAGGCAGCAGGTGCTAATCAGTCATCACAGATGGGCATGGACATGGGGAGGAACTGGTTCCATTATTCATTCTACCCATCTTCATTAGGGTCATTCGAGGCTCAGCAACAACAGGTAAAGAATCTAAGATCCCAAACTTGGTCATGGGCTCCCCACTTGGTAAGGAAGATAGAAATATCCTTATTGCAAATTCCACCAATAATTATCCAAAAATAAATTGTGCTCTAAATTACCCTGGGAAAAAGTGGGGAGTGAAGGGTGGAAACATGCTGAGCAGCCAGCAGCCATGACTGTCGGAAGCCTTCCTAGGGCACATTCAAGGTGTTCTACTGTTTTACTTGCTTTACATCTTTTGCATTTGTTCCTATCTCAATAATATTTACAACTAAAAGATCACTATCACTCCATTTAGTACATACCATTCTGAGGGGAAAATCTGCATTTTTATATGTTAAAGGCTCAAATGGTAGGTTAATTCCCTAAGAATAAACTGATATCAAATTATTCCCTATCGTCTCCCTAATATTATTTAAGCAGGTTGTTAAGCATAATTAAAGAGAATTAAAAATGAGACAGACATTTTTACCCACCCTGAGGAATTTTGTTCACAGCATTATCCAAAGCCCTTCCACTATTACAGCAAATGCTTCTTCGAGTTTGGACTAAATGTGTAGAGCTGGAAAGAGCTAGGTTTGACTGACATCTGCACCCATCACTAGTGGCATGACTTGGACCACTTATTAATAATAGTAAAGCCCCTTTGCTCATCTATACTTTCTCTAATGGGAAAAACACTACCACATGTAGCAACATGAGGTCTACAAGAAGAATAAGCTCAAGGAAAGGCAGATCTGCATCGCTGACGTCTGACACAGGGTGCCAGAGCCCAGCCTTCCTTATCTTAGCATCCACAAAAACAAATTGACCCCTGAAAACAAAGTGAGGTGTAGAACTCTGAAATGCTTTAAAGTCTGACTCTTTTGTCTTAACTGCTGTTCTCAACATTAAAGTTTGCTTTTGCCCTTCCAAAAGCTAATTATTAATTTTATGTGTTTGTGTTATCATAAAATGGCACTTTGCAAGTTACAGGATGTTTTGATTGTACTTCTACATTGGGTGGGTAAGGGACGGTGGGGCCCCAAGCAAATTAAACTGATATAAAACCATTTCAAATAATCCTTTGTGCCATACAATCTTCTAAGAGTCAGGTACAAAATTTACTAAAATCTCTGAATGGAATTTGTCCATTTGATTGAGAAACATGGACCTCCTGATCATTTCCTCTTTGCATTTCCATCTACCATCTTTACCTAGCACAATCTCCTATGCCAAAACTTGTCATTTAGCTTATTTTCCAAGTAAAGACATTATTTAAACATTGTAAAGCCCTTTGGAATTGGTAGTAAGTCTTAACATTGGACAAGCTTCACACATAACGGTATTGTTGGTCTGAAACATGAGTGTCTCTCCTTGTTCCAACAGTGTGCCACGTCAAGGATGACTTGGTGTCTAGGGAGGTGCAGTTAGAAAGGAATTGAAATCAGAAAGGATTTTCTCATGCCATCAGCCCCAGTTGATTTACATTAATATTAAGTTAGTTCATACGCTACACATCCCGGGGCTCTGCTCCAAGGGTATGGGGGGGGAGCCGCATTTACTGTAGTTGTGAATCTAGACACAATGCATATTGTTCTTTGCCTCTAGGAACTGTCTAAAATCAAATCTTGTTTAAACAGTTTGTTTGAATAGGGGCTGGTTATCTTACTTGATAAATGTACACAGAGAAAATAGCAAGGGGCAATGAAAACTTGGGGAAGGACTGATGTTAACATCTCTACATTACTGTATATTAAAATTTTCAGCCTTAAAAATACATGAGAATTAAATCTTAAGTCAATGCATATTTCCTCTTCTTGCCCTCTAAAGGAAGTTATCAAAATAGATTTACAGCAAGTTTTCTAACAAAATCCATGCCGTAACAGATGCATCCAGTAGAGATCTACACAGGAGAAAGTGTGTTGGGCGGTCATGATATCCTCCTTCGAGACACACAGCCCATGTGGCTTTCAAATTCCTCCAAAGCCACACTGTCATGAGTTTCTTGAGCAAGGAATCATGTTCTGCTTATTTGTGAGATGCTGTGCCTTTCACATACATCTGCCTTTTAAAGAAATTTAGAAAACTCAAGCTTCGAAACCAGCAGATAGCTGGCTCAGGTTAGGTTTGGGTTTTATTTCATTATATTTTATTATTTTATTTTATTTATGTTTTTTGTCTTTAACAAAGCAACAGGGTCAGAGAAATTGATGCCCTCTCTGCATGGGACAAATATTAGAAGCGGCAGGCGTCAGGACAAGAGGAGCTGTTTATAACCTGGCAAAGAATAGCGTGTAAAATTGCTGCTCTTCTGCCTTTTCCACTTCTAGGGAGATGGGCAAAATTAGTGTCTTTTCCTACACAGTGTATGTTTCTGGTTATATTCTCTTAAGAATTTTTCTTATTTTGTTCAACTCTCCTCTCCCTCCTAAATCCTAACAATAAAGCAAACTACACAGACATTTCTGTACCACTAGTAATTAAAACGTTATCTAGAATAGATGATGAAAAATGAATGAGAGAATGAATGAATGAATGATGGATGAAAAACTTTTGGGGTAACAGAAAGGAAGGATTATAATCTTTAAAATCAAAATTGCATTTTTACATGACAGTAGATTTATTGTCATTATGATTCAGGAATGGGGAAATATATAGATTAATGACTTCCTTTACCACTGTTAAAAATAAACTTTGGAAATCCTAAAAAAGCTATGATCTAAGATAGTAGAAGTCTTAATTGTGCAAGATAACAGTTGCCCATTTCCTTAAAAACAAAGTATTTATGTATATATACATATGCCTATGTATATGAAGGCTTTGTTTCATTTTTAATCTTATGTGTTACTCTCAATATTATTCTGATGGAGCCATTTTATCAACTCTCATATTTAATATTGATCATGTATTTGCAACTCATTTTACTGAAATTAAGATAAAGAGAAAAAACAAGATGTTTTCTCCTCAAACGTGCAGGTTGAGATTAAAATGGAATATAATTGAGGTATGGAAATAAAGTATTCCTTTTCAGGATAAATTTATAGATAAAGAGAATCAAAGTGATGTGGTGGAGAAACGGAAAAGCCTCTCTCAGTTTGGAATGAGCGGGATTCGCTGTAGCATGGTGTCGTCTACAGAACTCCGAGTGGAGGCCAACTGCGGACTCGAGTGAATGAGATCTGTCGAAGTGATTCTCTCCTTCCTTCAGAGGTTTTGAGGTGACAGTCAGAGAGTGCATGCACTGGGATACAGTTAAGCAGTGACAGAGCTAATGTTTATTGTCTCAAAGTAGTATCAATGTCACTTTGATTGGGCTATTTGTTTTTAAGGCCACTGTCATTTAGATTTGGGTTGGACAGTGAATCACCCCTTTATTATGGACTTGTGTGCTGTTAAGGAGCTGATAAAAGTGCCTGGGATGGTTAAATGTTCCAAGGAGCTTCAAGCAGCCCTACAGCACAACCCTGCGTGCCATATGGAATCATTCATTTTCCAGTGTCAGGATGTGAAAGACTTCTTTATAAAATTGAAAATCGTTTGTGCCTAAGGACCCAGGCTATTTTTCTATTCCACGTTGCTTTTTTAAACATTTAATGATTTTTAACACAATATTTCATAAGACAAAACTGCATTCATCACTTCAGGAGAAAAAATGAAGGAAATCATTTTGACATATCTTGAGAGCAGCACAGAGATGGTGGGTCCCTAGGAGGGGCCCTCAGGGACCATTCGCCTGTTTCCCACACTGAGCTGAAGGAAAGGAGCACACTTCTGTGGTAGCACCCACTTTGTCTCTGTTATGCCATTTAATCAATTAACACTCAACAGACATCTATCCTTCATTCAACCCTGTTTATGTAAAAAGCTTAAACAAAAGTTTAAATTAATCCTTGTCCATCTCTCCAGAACAACTTTGCTAATGCTACACTGAGCCAGGTCTATTGCTAGACAGGAAGGGGGGGCCGGGGGATGATTGCTACAATGAATCAAGGAATGATGGCGGGTTTGAATGACATGCTCTGGAAATGTCCTGGAGAAGACACTGTGCACAATGGGGAGAGATCTTTATGATACTGTTTACTTTCACACTCAAACTGCGAAAATAGCTTCCTGTGTAGTTCCTGGTGACAATGATTTTGCATATCTCTAAAAGACACAAATAGGGATACAGTAACTGGTACAGCCCTAGTCATGGTCATGGTCAGAGACTGACTTATAGCTATAGATGCTTTACTATTAAAAGCCAGAATAAAAAAAAATCTTCACATATGTCAACAACTATGCTCTGTGCTTATTTTGTGCCTCTGCATTTCAATGTGAGCAACAAGAAAGCCAGGGCTTTGGTTTGTTTACTGCTATGCCCTCAGCACCAGAAGAGTACCAACTTTGCAGTAGGTGCTAAATACTTCATTGTAGAATGAGCAGATGACTGAATGCATGCCTATTGCCTACCTTTATGTTAGTTAGCTTTCTGTCATTATAGAAAAATACCTGAGGTTATTAATTAATGAAAACAGGAGGTTTATTTTTGCTCTGCTTGGGAGGGTTGAGTTTATGATAGGTTGACCTCAT
The DNA here is from genome assembly GCA_028644305.1 of Xerus rutilus. Classification (NCBI taxonomy): domain Eukaryota; kingdom Metazoa; phylum Chordata; class Mammalia; order Rodentia; family Sciuridae; genus Xerus; species Xerus rutilus. Next base: position 174,081,667 of record CM053401.1, read on the forward strand.
TACTTTGGGCCTGTGGTAAAGCCGCACATATTGGCAGGAGCACACGGTGGAACGAACTGCTCACCTTTTCACGAGGATGCAAAAGAGGAAAAGAAGGGCTGTTGTCCCAATGATTTCTTCAAGGACATGCACCAAAAGATCTAAAGGCCCCACCTTCTAAAAGCCCACTTCCAATGGTGCCATGTTGGGACGAAGCCTTTAGTGTGTGGACCTTAGGGGGGCACTTATCCGAACTATAGCACCCTGGTAAAGGCTTTCAACCTTGGACATTTCCTCTGGCTTCACACTTCGTTGTATTTCAAGTTTCTAATACCCATCGCTAAAAGGATGTGGGAGGAGAATCCCACAGGATGGAGAGCCTCATAATTCCATGGGCACACAGGAAGCAAATGGAGAAGTGTTGCCATGATGAAAGAATCAGTGTGGGCCCAAGTCATTGTCTGCCTTCCACGTGGAGACTTCGATACGGGCAAACAGCTCATTCATGTCTCAAGGACCTTGTGCAAAAGGACTGGATGTCAAGGTGGGTGTTGCCTAAGTATGTGTATGAGAGACCCAAGCAACGCTTATAAACATTCTATGTGCCTCCCCTCCTTTATCAAAGAGAGCTTTATCAAATCTCAAGCTGCTTCTCAGGTTTGGTTAAGGAGCACAATGTCGGGTACGTGGATCTCTATGTGAATACCGTGAATAGGAGACTCCACTGGATCAGAGTCTCCTATAAGCTTTATTTAGGAACAACAGACCATCGCACTTAAGTCCTGACTCCTCATGCCTCTACCCTTACTTGCTGTAACTTATCCACAGGAGTGTTGGAATAATGACAGATCCTCCAAATTACTTTAGTGGAAAATTAATGAATTAACTCATTTTCAAGTAAAGCACTTGAAATTTTATGTGGCACATAGAAAGTTCAAAAAAAATTTACCTTTTTATATCCAGCACCGCTAACAATGATGCCTGTGTAAAAAAGTTCTCATATTTGTTTTAGACAGTACTACCAGTTATTCATATAACAAAAGGCCTAAATACTGAAGATGCAAAGATAGATAGTATGGTCTTTTACCAAAGGAGCTCAAATTTTGGTCAGAAGGGGATCAACATAAATAATTGTAAACATAAATATCAAAAATCACTGCAACATTTGAAGTCATATGAACTTGAGGGTTTTTTAAATATTTTTTAGTTGTAGATGGACACAATGTCTTTATTTTATTGCTTTGCATGTGGTGCTGAGGATCAAACCCAGGGTCTCACTCATGTGAGGCAAGCGCTCTACCACTGAGTTACAATCCCAGCCCCTTAAGTGAGTTTTAAAATTGATTTATTCACAGAAGACAAGTGCATGCTGATTCTAATTTAAAAATATAAACAACAAATTTAGTTTAAAATTAGTTAAAATATGATGAATACATATTTTAAAGAAGATTTTGAAGTAGAAATATTTCAGGGAAGATGTATCTAAGCATCCTCTTAATGAAATGTGAAAACTAAGAAAGAAATGTGACATTGATAATTTTTAAATGAGGAAAAAAAATCAATAGATTGAACTAAATTATATTTGAGAAGAGATGTCATTATTGTTTTATGGTTATATTTACTTCTAAGCTCATGTAGAAATTAAAGGATAACAGATTGTAGATCTATAAAGTAAGATCAGGGGACAAAAGAAGAAATAAAGAGGATTAAGAATGGATTTAAGTGACTCAGATTGAGGCCATGAGATTTACTCTGCTGCTGACTCTCAGGAGGCCTGAAGACCAGGTAGCTATCCATCAGGGAAGGGCAGGTTTTATGGAGTGCAGAATGTGGGAACAGTACTCCTGTGGGTCAAGCAGCAGTTTGCATCTCAGGAACTTGTGCCTGCTTAATGGGCAATCCCCCAAAAAACATCAGAATAGTAATATCGGAGAAGCACATTTGCAAACCTTTTGATATGCTGTTAAGTCAAGGCCTGTCCTTTTGCAGCATGAGGATGGAGAAAGGAGAAAAAGGAAAAGAAAGAAGGAAAAACAAGGGAAGCTGAAGTAGAAGGCAAGGGACACCCCAGTAGGTGCTTTCAGACCTTTCCCGTTGGCCTCAGCTAGATGTTCCTGAAGAAATGGACCTCATACCCTACAGTCCTGGGAGAAGAGAGAGGCATCTACTTCATGTATTGCAGATGATCTCCAACTGGGGTTACCGATAGATGTAAGACCCGTCTAAGACAGTGACTGTTTCCATGTGGGAGAGTTTCCAGGACTGCAGCATGACTCCCTGTTTTCTCAAATGATTCATGTTGAGAAGGGGCAAAGGGTCATTTTGCTCAGTTTTTTGGGCTGAATCTTGAGGAGATTCAAGATTATTATTCAGGGAAACCTGACTACTGATTTAGACATAGAGTATAATTTTTTAGCATGCAAACAAGAAGCTCTACTTCAAGAAAAATGATGTTCCCACCCCAGGGAAGGTCTTCTTTGGTTTCATTTCTTTTTAATGTCTTACTCAGGTAAAGACAACATTTATTAGTATAAGAGTAATATGATATTTTATTGGATCCATTTAGTGCTGTAGACTACATACAAATGATCACTCCGAAAATAAGACATTTCCCCATCTTGACTTGAAATTTGCCCAGGAAAGTCATTTTTATAAAATGATCTATGGAGCCATTCTACAAGAATATAAAAAAAAAATTGTAAAATATTTAGAGTCCAATAAAAATGCAACATTTTTGTTGCCTTCCTTACACTAATTTCTACATTTATTTTTATATCAAACAAAATTCAATGTGTTTCACAACATGAAATCCTCTTTGCAAGGGACAGGGGAGCCAGCAAAGTGTGGAGAGGACCTTAGGAGGTTCCGCCATTCCACTGGCTTTCCTCTGAAATCAAAGCGCTCTCTACATGTCTGGTATTGGGATCAAAGATTAGGAGCAAGAGCAGAGATTATCAATTATTTAAAAACTTACATTACTCTTTCATAAATACAAATAAATACAAGTTCTTCTTTTAAAGATTTTGAATTTTTCGGGATGATCGACTATTATGATTAAATATGAATTGAAGCTAAGGGACAAAACATTGTCTTTTTTCAAACACTATCTCCCCAAGACAGTTGCCCACTAGGACCTGCCTTCTATGCTTCTCCTCCCTCACAAGTCATTGCTAGGATTCCAGGCTTATACATACCCACTTTATGTTGCAATGTTCTCAGCAATTTTGGAAAATACCAAAATAGGTAAAAATTATTGAGGCCTGGCAGCTGCAAAAGGCCATCAAATTAAATTCATAAAGGCTATCTCCAGGGCATCATAATACACAGAGGGAGGAGTGGACTGACCATCACCCTTTGCTGGGAGTACCCTCCAATCCTTTTTACCATCTGGTTCCATAAAAGAGTCAGAGTCCTTTGACTATTTAGACTCCACACAAATGAGAACATAGATTAGTCAGTTGTAAAACATGCATTTTTCCAAAACCTTTTATTATCAGAGTGAAACCTAAAAAGTTATGAGAAAAAAAGAATGGGGAGAGTAACAGTACAGAGAGACGAATTAAAAGGGAAAAACACAAATGTTTAGAAAATCCAATTCATTAACTGGAGATTGAAAGCCCCATTCCTGCCCCCAAACACTTCAGGGATTGAATTTCTCAATGCCCTGAAGATCAGCCATATAAATTTTGGTTTAATTTAATTTAGACAAATACATTTTTTTCTTGCACCTGAGGCTTCTTAAACAATGTATAGCTTTGCATAATTTTTTAAGAAGTGTTATTCAAGGACTTGAATGAAAATAGGCAGTAGGACATTCAGAAGTAGAGAGTTGTACAAATGGAAAGGGCCCGGGACCCAGAGGGAAAGTGAGACAGAGCCCTCTGCCAGCATAGCTCTCCCAATGGGCGCACTCAAACCGAGATGGGGGCCTGAGGGTCCCAGAAAAAGCAGAGAAATGAGGTCTGAAGATTAAAGCAAGGGGTAGGCCCTGTGCTTTGAAGATGGAAGAAGGGACATGAGGTCATAGCTGGCAGCTGGGTAAAGCAGGAAAGGGACCAGGTGTAGCTCTACCAATTCCTTGAGTTTTTAGCTCATAATCCCGTTTTGGACTTCTGAACTCTGCAGTTGCAAGATGATAATACACTGGTGTCATTTTAAGCTACTAATGTGTGGTAGTTGGTTGCAATAGCAATAGAAAACTTATCTATATGTGTATACCTGGTATTGTTATTGAATAAACTCACTTTTTAATCTACATTTATTTCCAAGAGAGTTTCCATTGAGTTTGGAGTGCTGGTTGCGTCCCCACCCCAGAGACCAAGAAAAGCAAACAGGAAACTAGTGAAATCAAAAGACTCACGTGCACACCACCTAAGGTCATCTTTTCCACTGAGGGGTGTGAGGTCGCCCCTTGGGGGAAGGGGCAGATAGAGTCAGGTCACACCCCTCTCAGAACCCAGGCCTGTGCTGCTCAGGTTCTGTGAGGAGGTGCGTGTGGCAGAGCTGGAAGTGGTCATCCACGACAGTCCTCCAGCTGAATTGGTTTATTCAATTAGGCTTTTCAGAGCTGGGAAAAAAGATTCTGCCGGGCCCCATCTGCTGACTGAAATCTTCTTCTTGAAGAGTACAAATATTTTGCCATCATCATGAAATTGACCCAGCTAGAAAGTTCTCTGCATTGTGTGGGCTCACTTGAAGAGGGAATGCTGAGATACTTAAAACCATGATTCACAGAGGAGTAAAATAAGCCCAGCGGGTCTTCCAGCTTTCCGCTCCCCGAGGGGTTTTCAATCTGGGATGATTTTAGCCCCCAGGAAACATTTGACTACTCCTGGAGTTGTCTGTGTTGGCATGGCTCTGGGCTGACAGCGCATCCAGCAGGCAGGCCGCAGGGATGCTGAAAACTATCCTACACTGTCCCTGCCCTGTCTCCCACACACATCCCAAATAATCATTCAACCCCAAATGGCATTAATGCTAAGGTTGAAAAGCCCTACGCAAGATAATAAACCTGCTAAATCTATTAAATTATCAAAACCTCAGGGAAGAGCAGGATCAGACAAACTGGTCCTGTTATTTGTGCAGACTCCCATCCAAAGCACAAAGGATTAAATGTAAGCACACCAGGCGATTGCATCTGGAGTAAGAAAGTAGAGAAGAGGAAGAGAATGGTGGTGGATAAATGATCACACAAGTGATAACTTTTCTGCAGCTAATTCATATCTCACAGTCTAGAAAATGTTCTCTTTTCATCAAAACTTGGGGAGAAGGAAGTGTAGGGTCAAGGGTAGCTGTGCCTTCACACTCCCTTCCCACTATTAGAACAGCACAGGTCAGAGAGACACAGAAGGAAAAGGAGAAGCCCAGCCCCATGAAGACTGATATTTAAAGATAAATGTGGTTCAGTTGTGCAGAGACCAAGAGTGCTCTTAAGTCAGAAGACAGCCCTAAGCAACTCCCAACATGGATGGGCATGGGCATGGGATGTCCTGGATATTATCAAGAATTACAAAGCACAAAAAATCAGAATGATAGAAAATAAATGACTTGCAACAAACCACAGGAAAAGCAATTCCCTTATTCAAGTCAAGCTATGCTTCGCTACTAATGGAATATTGCTCGTTAATGAAGGAGCCAAACTGTGAAGAGGTATCATGGCAGGGTCGGCCTGTTGCTTTCCCATCGCATTTCTTCTTTCTAGACACACAGAAAAACCAAATTATCCAGTGTCCTGTGAGAGGTGGACTGGAGTCATCTGACTACAGTCCAGCCAATGATGTATCAGAGGAAGTGATGTCGGCCACCCCAGGCGTGGCATAAACATTCCTCCATGACTGGGCTCTCTCTTCTCCTCTGCACAACTAGGAATTCCAAGTGCTGGGAGGGTGGCCTCACGATTTGGCAAGCCTACAAGGAGAGTCTACTGACCTGCACTTGGTGATGAGATGTATTGTGTGCTGCCACTAAGAGTGAGGGCACATCTCTCAGTCCTGGCTTATCCAGTTGTAAAGCCTTTGGCTTTCAAGGCCTTAACATATGAGTGTCACGTATTTGAGAGTTTATTAACAAATCGCTGGTAATCAAGCAGATTAAAGCAATACTTTTTATTATTCATAGTTTCATGGGTCAGAAGTCTGAGCACAGAGACTCAGCTGTGTCCTCTGCTTAGGTTTCACAAGGCCAAAGCCAAGATATTGGCCAAGCTGGGCCAGGCTTTGAGGAAGATTTCACTTTCAGGCTTGTTCAGTTCTGATCTTAGGCTGATTCAGAGCCTCATGCTTACAGGACTGAGTTCCCCATCCCTTGCTGGCTGTGAGCTAAGGACTAATATTTGCTCCTAGAGGCTGCCACATATTACCCATGGCAACATATGCCACACAGCCTACCTCCATTCCTTTCCCGTGCCCAAGGCAGACATTAATCAATCATGACATTCTTTCCCAGTGGACTCACCATCTTCCCAGGCTGTGCACATGCCCTTCTCCAGCAACTGTAGATCAAGTTCATCCCTGACTTCTGACTTCTCCTTTTGCCACATCTCACTGCCTCCAACTAAACAAACTCTCTGCTCCTATGGGCTCATATGATCAGATTGGGCCTACTGGATTATCCAAGACAATAGCCCACTTTTGAGGCTCATAATCTTAAAATCTGCAAAGCCCTTATGCTCTTGTAACATGATGAATTCACATGCTCATGGAGTTTGGGAGCAGACACCTGGGGAGAGGGTATTCTGTCTACCACAGCCAGTGAAGTGAAGCTTTATAGCCTATGATAGGCTGTGTGCAGAGGCCCTCCTGCACACCATTTTACCCATATGCTGGAGCAAGTTGCTTG